>NC_069420.1:32051730-32077474 GCF_026875155.1 Cherax quadricarinatus
TTTGATATTAGAAAGTGTTTGGAATTTAATTATCATTTACTGTTACATTCCACATAATGTCTTCTACATATTCATCAAACCTCACCTACCGTTGAGATGCTTCCCATCCGTCGACAATCACAAACCCGAGGATTATGACACCCTTCTGAAGTCTATATTAGGAAAGTGTTCCGAACCTGCCCGAGGATAAACAATGTACGTAAGCCTCACTGCCAGTCAAACCAGGTGGACTGGGAATGCTACAACCTCGCAATCTGTCTTGCTAGCCATCTTGTCCTCCTCCTCCATGACATCAAATAAACTAGAAAGGTAAATTTATCAGACCACCTGGATGATTACATATGTATGTATGTATGTGTGTGTGTGAGACAGAAACAAAATTTAATCTCGGCCGACCTGTTAAGGATTCAAACCCGTATCCCTCATATTCTTGCCAAGGCAAGATATCATTAAATTGATGCCTTAAACCACTACGCCGGCGATTCACGCTAAATTTAGGTCATAGACTTTCACCTCTGCCTGCTAACCTAAACCCGGGAATACTTGTTGTGTTTTATGAGACTAGTTTTATCTCACCTCGCAGCATTATGACAGTCATCACCAGGGATACTTTATAACGCTACAGTGTCTCAGTACGAGTGCAACAGTAACAAAGATTTTGACCTCAGTCAACTCTGAAATGATTCGAACCTATCAATGACCCAACAGGGCACAGGGAGGCCAGTTATAGGCTAGACCCATACAAGACACAGGTGGGTCAGCTATAAGCTAGACACACACACAAGACACTGGTAGTCAGCTATAAGCTAGACACACACAAGACACTGGTGGGTCAGCTATAAGCTAGACACACACAAGACACAGGTGGGTCAGCTATAAGCTAGACACACACAAGACATAGGTGGGTCAGCTATAAGCTAGACACACACAAGACACAGGTGGGTCAGCTATAAGCTAGACACACACAAGACACAGGTGGGTCAGCTATAAGCTAGATACACACAAGACACAGGTGGGTCAGCTATAAGCTAGACACACACAAGACACAGGTGGGTCAGCTATAAGCTAGACACACACAAGACACAGGTGGGTCAGCTATAAGCTAGACACACACAAGACATAGGTGGGTCAGCTATAAGCTAGACACACACAAGACATAGGTGGGTCAGCTATAAGCTAGACACACACAAGACACAGGTGGATCAGCTATAAGCTAGACACACACAAGACACAGGTGGGTCAGCTATAAGCTAGACACACACAAGACACAGGTGGGTCAGCTATAAGCTAGACACACACAAGACACAGGCGGGTCAGCTATAAGCTAGACACACAAGACACTGGTGGGTCAGCTATAAGCTAGACCCACACATGACACTGGTAGGTCAGCTATAAGCTAGACCCACGCATGACACTGGTGGGTCAGCTATAAGCTAGACCCACACATGACACTGGTGGGTCAGCTATAAGCTAGACCCACGCATGACACTGGTGGGTCAGCTATAAGCTAGACCCACACATGACACTGGTGGGTCAGCTATAAGCTAGACACACACAAGACACAGGTGGGTCAGCTATAAGCTAGACACACAAGACACTGGTGGGTCAGCTATAAGCTAGACACACACAAGGCACAGGTGGGTCAGCTATAAGCTAGACCCACACATGACACTGGTGGGTCAGCTATAAGCTAGACCCACACATGACACTGGTGGGTCAGCTATAAGCTAGACCCACACATGACACTGGTGGGTCAGCTATAAGCTAGACACACACAAGACACTGGTAGGTCAGCTATAAGCTAGACACTGGTGGGTCAGCTATAAGCTAGACACACACAAGACACTGGTGGGTCAGCTATAAGCTAGACACACACAAGACACTGGTGGGTCAGCTATAAGCTAGACCCATACAAGACACTGGTGGGTCAGCTATAAGCTAGACACACACAAGACACTGGTGGGTCAGCTATAAGCTAGACACACACAAGACACAGGTGGGTCAGCTATAAGCTAGACACACACAAGACACTGGTGGGTCAGCTATAAGCTAGACCCATACAAGACACTGCTGGGTCAGCTATAAGCTAGACACACGCAAGACACTGGTGGGTCAGCTATAAGCTAGACACACACAAGACACTGGTGGGTCAACTATAAGCTAGATACACACAAGACACTGGTGGGTCAGCTATAAGCTAGACACACACAAGACACTGGTGGGTCAGCTATAAGCTAGACACACACAAGACACTGGTGGGTCAGCTATAAGCTAGACACACACAAGACACTTTTGGGTCAGCTATAAGCTAGACACACACAAGACACTGGTGGGTCAGCTATAAGCTAGACACACACAAGACACTGGTGGGTCAGCTATAAGCTAGACACACACAAGACACTGGTGGGTCAGCTATAAGCTAGACACACACAAGACACTGGTGGGTCAGCTATACAATAACATAGCGCGTCTAGTATTAACTGCTAATCTAAACAAAAGATATAAGCAGCAGTATGATAAAGTATCGAGCGTGGGTGGTCAGTGGAAAACTGACAGTAAAACCTAAAGTTATTATTTCAGTCAATAAAAGAGGAGGATGAGACTCACTGGCAAGAATCTCAAGCAAGAAAAACTACGAATATGTGTGTGTATGCCCTGGAGGCCCATTTTGTGTGGGGGGGGGGGGTGAGCGTGCATGCGTGCAATCACCATTTTGTGATTGCAAGGTCTGGTCTCAACTCTTGGGCCCATTTTTTTTTTGTTTAATATATATGAAACCTGCCTCCAGTACTTCTTTCAGGGCATTCCACTTCCGCTTCCTGACCACCCCAAGGCTGAAGAAATATTTCCTACCGTCCTTATGATTCATGTGTGTCTTTAAATTCCAACTGTATTCCGTCCACCCTATCAAGTCCTCTGTGTATGTAAGCTTTAACCATGTTTCACCCGGTTCTTCTTTCGTCTAATGTTGTCAGGTTAGGTTCTTGCAGCTCCTCCTTACACCTCATTCTCTTTACTTTTAGATTAGTCTCGTTGTATACTTCTGCTTGTTTCTTTAATTCATGTTAGGCGCTAAACCCATTTAGGGCATTCAGCGAAAGACGTGGCGGAGGCTTGATCCTCCGTCTACTGAGCGCGAAACAGACGCGCGTCCTATCTGTTCTCATCTGTTTGTCCACGTGTATACCACTGCCCTTTTATTAACTTTCCCACTGTGACAATTCTTCTTTGACAATCTCTCTCTCATTCCCACAAAGTACTCTTTGATCCACTGTAGCATATTCGCTGTTATTTCTGCCTCTTCATCAACTTTTGTTACAGTGTCTTGAGGTACAAATATCAAATACTTTCTTTGCATCCCTCTCTCTCTTCTGCCTCCCATCTGTTATTTTATCATAGAACTTCAGGTTAGACAGATAAGATTTATCATCGCCAAACCCGTGCTGATTATAATTTATGAAACTCCAAGTGATCCATCACTCTCCTGACTTCCTTCTCCATTACCTTACATAGTATGAATGTCAGTGATATTGGTCTGTAGACTTACATTTTCTGTTCTCCTATCGTAAATACCACATTCTCTGTTTTCCAGATCTCTGGCAATTGCCCTATAACCACAGAGAGGACAAAGACAAAGATTTATTTCAGCATGATACAAAGTTTGTACAGAGATGGGTGACATTTTGTTGTGCATGCAGAAAGCACATAGTCATGCAGAGCATTTCGGGCAAGTGATTTCTTGTCAGGTCCATTGTTTTTGATGTATCCAGCTTACTCAAAACCTTTTCACCTCCTCTGTTATGTTGTCGGTGTTTCCACTGAAAACACCTCTTTAAATCGTCTGTTCAGCACCTTACAGATTATTATGTCATTTCTGGTGAGTTCTCCTGTCTTCTTCAGTCGTCTTACCCAATCTTTTATTATCACCTTTCTTCTGATGTGGCTGTGAAACAGTCTCGTTTACACTTGGCAATTGTTGTTATGTCACTCTCAAACTGTCGCTGAGGAACTGATTACTTCAAACTCCTTCTGTATTAGACTGAAGAAGTAACTGGTTGGAGAAACGTTTCTGCAATAAAGATATCCGAGCGCTGCACAAATGTCTAATTCATCAGCACCAGTATGGAACCCACACCTAGTTACGTATCTTCATAAAGTGGATAACAACTGAGATTACAATGGAGGCACAGGAGCGAGGGGAGGCTAAAAACAGATGAGATACAGTGACGTTAGGAATCATGGACTGGTGAAGTATGAGATAGATGAGGAAATGGCGGAGACAAACTCCAAACACAGCTTGAAGAATGGGCATGATATAGGGTCCAAGAGGTTAGGCACCAATGATGCCGGTCAGTAGCTGAGATTCAACCCACACAAACAGCAGAAGCTTACTCTTTGCCTACCTTTTTGTTAAGTAATCAATGCTCTGTTATTTCATCGTAGGGACCCTCGATCCCTACCCTCGTAATATATTTTACTCAGATCTCTCCCAAGGCCCTCCTTCCCTTCACTCTCTGCTCCACTTTCCCATTCCCCACCTTTCCTTCCTCACAATTCTACCCGTTCTTCTGCTCTTCATCAATACTCCCTTGCTTACCCTCTCTGTGTTTCCTCCCTCCCTAGTCCGCCCTATTTCCTCCCCAGCCACCCCCTCCCTGCTGCTGTTGGGTAAGTAATCACAAGACAGGAATATCACCAACATTTATTAAAGATTCTTTTCGCAAACGAAGGTAACGGCAAAGAGAAAAAATAAAAATAGATTAGGTAGTGAAAAAACTTGTTCCAGTGCGTTTTGAAGTTTTCCCCCATGACACACTCTTGAAAACTGTCTTGAATCCTGAAGTCTTTAATGATACACGTCGTTAAACCTCATGAAACAAAAACTAGATACAAAGACATACTGCCGACAGTAATACCGGAAAGACACAGGTGCAGAACAAGCTTTTATTGAGACTACGTATATCTCTGTGTATAACTTTATAAAGTTAATGCTGGAGTGGAAAGTTTTCACAATAAAAGGTTCCTCTGCAAGTATCTTTTTTTTTCACTGCAGCAAAAACTAGGCACCATTTAAGAATTGCGGCTCAAAGTAAATGTTAACCTCTGTCTTAAGTCTAATAAATTACCGACAGACAGTCGTAAAAGTTAGTGTGCTACATTACGGAAAAAAATAACTGTTTATCGACGAAATAAGGACAGATGGTGGAAGCACATGTTACGTCAAGAAGGACGACAAGTGTTTCCTGACACGGGTCTGGGTTTCATGATGACCGGCTGACTGAAGCTTTGGATCAAAGGCAGGTAGTCAGCTGTATCTTTGAAGTGGATGGGAAGACAAGAATAAAAGCAATTATTACCTTTGGATAAGAATGCTCCTTTATTTTTAAAAAACATATAGAGAAAATTATTACGTGTTATGTAGTATATTTTTCTTTTCACAGTGTAGACTAGAGAGCAAACTTCGTTCAGATAACCAAAAGCATCACGGATCGGAGTTTAGAACTAGAAAAAAAAATTCTTCCTTTTCTCCACACTAAAGAAATGCCACCAACTGCGAAATAATGGCTTCAGAAAATACCAGTGTGCGCGCGCGCGCGTGTATGTGTGTGTGTGTGTGTGTGTGTGTGTGTGTGTGTGTGTGTGTGTGTGTGTGTGTGTGTGTGTGTGTGTGTGTGTGTGTGTGTGTGTGTGTACACTTTTTTTTATTTTAGCCATCTACCAGACTCAAGACCAACTCACAATGTATCTACCAGACTCAAGACCAACTCACAATGTATCTACCAGACTCAAGACCAACTCACAATGTATCTACCCCGACTCAAGGACCAACTAACAATGTATCTACCAGACTCAAGACCAACTCACAATGTATCTACCAGACTCAAGACCAACTAACAATGTATCTACCAGACTCAAGACCAACTCACAATGTATCTACCAGACTCAAGACCAACTAACAATGTATCTACCAGACTCAAGACCAACTCACAATGTATCTACCAGACTCAAGACCAACTCACAATGTATCTACCAGACTCAAGACCAACTCACAATGTATCTACCAGACTCAAGACCAACTAACAATGTATCTACCAGACTCAAGACCAACTCACAATGTATCTACCAGACTCAAGACCAACTCACAATGTATCTACCAGACTCAAGACCAACTCACAATGTATCTACCAGACTCAAGACCAACTAACAATGTATCTACCAGACTCAAGACCAACTCACAATGTATCTACCAGAGTCAAGACCAACTAACAATGTATCTACCAGACTCAAGACCAACTAACAATGTATCTACCAGACTCAAGACCAACTAACAATGTATCTACCAGACTCAAGACCAACTCACAATGTATCTACCAGACTCAAGACCAACTAACAATGTATCTACCAGACTCAAGATCAACTCACAATGTATCTACCAGACTCAAGACCAACTAACAATGTATCTACCAGACTCAAGATCAACTCACAATGTATCTACCAGACTCAAGATCAACTCACAATGTATCTACCAGACTCAAGACCAACTCACAATGTATCTACCAGACTCAAGATTAACTCACAATGTATCTACCAGACTCAAGACCAACTCACAGTGTATCTACCAGACTCAAGAATAACTCACAATGTATCTACCAGACTCAAGACCAACTCACAGTGTATCTACCAGACTCAAGAATAACTCACAATGTATCTACCAGACTCAAGACCAACTCACAATGTATCTACCAGACTCAAGACCAACTCACAATGCATCTACCAGACTCAAGACCAACTCACAATGTATCTACCAGACTCAAGACCAACTCACAATGTATCTACCAGACTCAAGACCAACTAACAATGTATCTACCATACTCAAGACCAACTAACAATGCATCTACCAGACTCAAGACCAACTCACAATGTATCTACCAGACTCAAGACTAACTCACAATGTATCTACCAGACTCAAGACCAACTCACAATGTATCTACCAGACTCAAGACCAACTCACAATGTATCTACCAGACTCAAGACCAACTCACAATACTTCTACCACACTTAAGATTACATCTCACAGGTGTGTGCGTGTGTGTGTACTCACCTAATTGTGGTTGCAGGGGTCAAGACTCAGCTCCTGGCCCCGCCTCTTCACTGATCGCTACTAGGTCCTCTCTCTCTCTGCTTCCTGAGCTTTGTCATACCTCGTCTTAAAGCTATGTATGGTTCCTGCCTCCACTACATCACTTCCTAGGCTATTCCACTTCCTGACGACTCTATGACTGAAGAAATACTTCCTAACATCCCTCTGACTCGTCTGAGTCTTCAGCTTCCAATTGTGACCCCTTGTTTCTGTGTCCCCTCTCTAGAACAACCTGTCTCTGTCTACCTTATCTACTCCACGCAGTATTTTGTATGTCGTTATCATGTCTCCCCTGACTCTCCTATCCTTCAATGTCGACAGGCAGATATCCCTTAACCTTTCTTCGCAGGACATACCCCTGAGCTCCGGAACTAGCCTTGTTGCAAACCTTCGCACTTTCTCTAATTTCTTGACGTGCTTGACCAGGTGTGGGTTTCAAACTGGTGTTGCATACTCCAGTATTGGCCTGATGTACACAGTGTACAATGTCTTGAACGATTCCTTACTAAGGTATCGGAACGCTATTCTCAGGTTTGCCAGGCGCCCATATATTGCAGCAGTTATCTGGTCGATGTGTGCCTCCGGAGACATGCTCAGTGTTATGGTCACCCCAAGATCTTTCTCCTTGAGCGATGTTTGCAGTCTTTGGCCACCTAGTCTATACTCTGTCTGCGGTCTTCTTTGCCCTTCTCCGATCTTCATGACTTTGCATTTGGCGGGGTTGAATTCAAGAAGCCAGTTGCTGGACCACGTGTCCAGCCTGTCCAGGTCTCTTTGAAGTCCTGCCTGGTTCTCATCTGATTTAATTCTCCTCATTAACTTCACATCATCTGCGAACAGGGACACCTCTGAGTCTATCCCTTCCATCATGTCATTCACATATACCAAAAATAGCACTGGTCCTAGAACTGACCCCTGTGGGACCCCGATCGTCACAGGTGCCCACTGTGATACCTCATCCCGTACCATGACTCGTTGTTGCCTCCCTGTCAGGTATTCTCTGATCCCTTGCAGTGCCCTTTCTGTTATAAGCGCCTGATCTTCTAGTTTCTGCACTAGTCGCCTGTGAGGAACTGTGTCGAAGGCCTTCTTGCAGTCCAAGAAAATGCAATCAACCCACCCCTCTCTCTCGTGTCTGGCTTACTTCTGTAACTGTCATAAAACTCCACTTTCACTTTCACACTCGCTTTGATCTTTGTATATTTGAATCTGTGTGGCAACAGGTGCCTACTAGGCCCCTAACGGTTTGGCACTTTGAAATTTTGACGATTTCAGGCTTCCTCTCGACTTTTTTTAACTAATAACTTTGGTTATCACTCGTAGGGTTGCTCACTGACGTTGTCACTACCACTGATTACTGCTAGCAGTTACTGCACGCCTTAAAAACACTAAGGAGCCTTGTGCCCCCACGTCTGCGTGTGTTGGCTCGTGTGTGTGTGTGTGTGTGTGTGTGTGGTTACACTATACACACAACTGTCAAGTTAATTTTTCGAATTTTTGTTTGCTATTCTTTTTTTTAAAATGCCTAAACTACGACTCTGAATTTGAGGGAAAGGGGGGGGGGGGGGGAGGTGGAGAGTTGGGGTAGTTAAGGGTGGGGGTGGGCGAGGGTGGGGTTGTGGATTGGGGTAGGTGGGTGTTGGGTGGGGACACACTGGTGGGGGTCAGAGGTCACTAACTGACAACGGGGGTCCGCCAGTCTTGCATCAACCCAAACTACCAATTACACTACTCATTGCGAGGGGTTAAACCCGTAAGGATCATACTGCGCATCAGGAATGGGGGGCAATCATGTTCCGTCCAGAGAAGAGTAGCTTTAACTCCTCGGATCAAGAGCAATTTACCTGCATTAAATTTAAAAAAAAAATGAGAGAAAAAAAGTAGCATCAAAGAACATCCCTTGGTTTTTCTTAAGGGCTCTTGATCCAAGGAAAAGCTCCTACTTCATTCTCCTTGGATCAAACCTGGAAAATTTCCATTTCCTAGGTGATGTAAACAAGATACAGCCAGAGTCCTCAACCCAGCCACCGGGAGGGGACGGGCGTTAGTGGGCGGAGGTAGGGTACGAGTGGGTGGTGGGTGGAGGTGGGGAACGAGTGGGTGGAGGTGGAGTGCAAGTAGGTGGAGGTGGGGAACGAGTGGGTGGTGGGGGAACGAGTGGGTGGTGGGGAACGAGTGGGTGGTGGGTGGGGTGGGGAACGAGTGGGTGGGAGGTGGAGTACGAGTGGGTGGAGATGGAGAACGAGTGGGTGGTGGGGAACGAGTGGGTGGTGGGAACGAGTGGGTGGTGGGGGGAACGAGTGGGTGGTGGGGAACGAGTGAGTGGTGGGTGGAGGTGGGGAACGAGTGGGGTGGGTGGGGAACGAGTGAGTGGGGGTGGAGGTGGGACGAGTGGGTGGCGGGTGGAGGTGAGGTACGAGTGGGTGGAGTGGGGGAACTAGTGGGTGGTGGGTGGGAGTGGGGACGAATGGGTGGTGGGTGGGGGTGGGGTACGGAGTAGGTGGTGGGGGTGGGGGAGGTGGAGTACGAGTGAGTCGTGGGTGGAGGTGGGTACGAGTGGGTTGTGGGTGGAGTGAGGTACGAGTGGGTGGAGGTGGGGAACTAGTGGGTGTGAGGGAGGTGGGGTACGAGTGGGTGGTGGGTGGGGAACGAGTGGGTGGAGGTGGGGTTTGAGTGGGCGGTGGGTGGAGGTGAGGAACGAGTGGGTTGTGGGTGGAGGGGGGAGATCCGTAGCATCCAGCACCTTAGCGTACAGCATCGTAGCATTCAGCACCACAGCGTTCAGCACCGCACCGGAGCGTCCAGCATAATAGCGTCCAGCACCGTAGCGTCCAGCATCAAAGCGTTCAGCACCGTAGTGTCCAGCACCACAGCGTCCAGTACCTTAGCGTACCAGCATCGTAGCATTCAACACCACAGCGTCCAGCATCGTAGCGTCCAGCACCCGCATCGTCCAGCACCATAGCGTCCAGCACCGAAGCGTCCAGCATCGTAGCGTCTAGCACCGTAACGTCCAGCACCGTATCGTCCAGCATCGTAACGTCCAGCACTATCGTACAGCACCGAAGCGTCCAGCACTATAGCGTCCAGCACCATAGCGTCAAACATCGTAGCATCCAGCACCATAGCGTTCAGCACCGTAGAGTCCAGCACCATAACGTCCAACACCATAGCATTCAGCCCTGTAGCATCCAGCACCGTAGTGTCAAGCACCGTAGCGTCCAGCACCGTAGCGTCCAACAACGTAGCGTCCAGCACCACAGCGTCCGGTACCGTAGCGTCCAGCACCACAGCGTCCAGCACCGTAGCGCCCAGCAACGTAGAGTCCAGCACCATAACGTCCAACATCGGGGTGACGGTCACTCGGTGTCCAACCAAGGTAGTAATTAAAACCAGGTGAATAAAATTAATTCCAGGTGAGGTGTTATTAACGCCGAGGTGGCTATTACTTCCACTATTATCGGCAGTAAAAAGTCGCAGTACCGGGCTGGCATCCCTCAGTACTCTTTATACCCACCTTCAGGGCATCCAGAGGTCACACTGTGCCGGGTATCCCTTAGTACTCTTTATGCCCGCCTCCAGAGCGTCCAGAGGTCACACTGTGCCGGGTAAACAAAGCTAAGCTACCTAAAACGTTAAGCTAACCTAACCAAAGCTAAAGTTAACCTGACCAAATCTAACCAAACTAAACGAAACCTTTTAAACATATGCTCAAACATTCCTGTACGCTACTGTGTAGTCTTTGTTATTATACGTACTGTAAAGCCTACAATATCTTACGGAGCTATATGTATTTTGGTTTACGCGGTGGACCGAGAAGCCAGTGGAAGGCCTCGGTCATGTGATGAAAGGTCTACTGAGCTTTTCATCTCCCGTGTCAGGAGATACTGTCTCACTTCTGGCAAAACTCAAACAACACAGTAAGAGTGAACAATGATAGTGAATCTATAATGATGATGAGCAGTGGCAGAGAAGAAACACAATCACTTAAACTTTTATAGAAGATGGCCAGTGACAATGGGATACAGGCAGTGACAATGGGATACAGGCAGTGACAATGGGATACAGGCAGTGACAATGGGATACAGGCAGTGACAATGGGATACAGGGAGTGACAATGGGATACAGGCAGTGACAATGGGATACAGGCAGTGACAATGGGATACAGGCAGTGACAATGGGATACAGGCAGTGACAATGGGATACAGGCAGTGACAATAGGATACAGGCAGTGACCATGTGATACAGCCATTGACAATGTGATACAGATAGAACATGAAGGTACAGACGTGCCAAAGTAATGTTAGAAGTATATTTTATTAGTGCGGTAAAAAAAAGTAGAATAAATTAGATATGAAAACTAAAGAGATAAATTAAACACAGAGTTTAAAGAGTTAAAATATAAATAAGATTAAAATCAAAAGGCCAAAAACTAGTAATGACATCCGAAGTAATTTAAGTTAGATTAGAAACTTAAACTTGTTACCCCTCTAACACAGGTTGAGGAGTACAAATCAATGTATATACGATCCTAAATAAAAAATCGTTCAAGCGCTTAAACACACCGTGTGTGCTATCAACCCTGCAACACGCAGCACTGATGTCGAACCCACACCTAATGAAACGAACCATACCACGGGCGGGGATAGAACCCGCGATCAGTGAGTCATATTAACGGCTTTGAGGGGACTTGAGCTAGAGTTCGTCACCGCCACGCTAGCTGGAGATTCGTCTGTAAAAACTTGCCTTTGTGGTCACAGTGATTATGCTAACCTTCCTATGGTGTAGAAATATACCTAGTTGGACGAATCTTATTATGGCTAGCTGGTCCAGTGGCTAACGCGACGGTCTGGAGTTTTGAGACTCTCTGATCGCGGGTTCTATCCCCACCCGTGGTATGGTTTGTTTGCAATCGTATCATTACGATTTCGTGAGTCACTAATGAAACGAGTACTGAAAACGAAAAAGTCTTTAAGTTTCACAAGTTTCCTGGTGTCGGAACTATGAAACAGAAGCTACGAGTGGCTACAGAATAAATTAATATTTGTAAATCTAAGATTTTTTTTTAAGAATATTTATCAAGAAGTGTGAATATATAAACGAGAAAAGTAATGAGACTGAGACTTGGATAGCAGAGAAAAGCTAGAATAATCCCGAAGAATTTTGTAAATATATTAAATAAAAAATTCAGAGGACAAAAAAGGGCCACTGAAATAAGATTCAGGTCAACTAACTTGTAAGGAAAAGCTAGTACAGTATTATCAACACTGTAAACAATGGTTCTTATTCTCACTTACGAAAAACTGGGCATCACGAAATCTTTTGACGCTGTTCCACAACCTTCGTTACACTGTAGGATTTCGCCGTTGTAGGTGAAATCCTACAGTGAACTATAGTAATGTTAACGAAAAGCAAATTATTTGGTATCACCGAAGGATAACCTTTAAGAGGTTGCCTGATTTTTTTCCCTCTAAATTTTATATTTTATTTTGCTCATAACTCGAGAACGCCTTATCCAATCGGTTTCAAGTTTTCAATACCTGTGCAAGGTAACAAGAACCGTTTACCCTATGATTGAAGTTGCTGAATCCATTCCCATATTTCTTACATGGCTCGGATAACTTCCAAAGTCCTCAGTAGCTTATGTTCAAAAAGGTCCCCAAAAAATTCAACGATGGCGGAGAGTAAAATTCAAATGTTTAGGGGGCAGATCTGACCATTTTGTTTGTAAAATAATGTGAATTTTTATTCGTTAAATCACATTAAATGATTTTCTGTTTACATTTTCTGAACAACTTCAGTATTTAATGACCGATGAATCTTAGGGCCAGGATAACACTTACTAGGTTTCGTTTGCGAAACTTAACTGGAATCCATACCATAACCAGAGACTGACTCATCTGATCGGCTTTAAACTTTCATCAATGGTAATTTTTCCTGAATACAAGGATCACGCTGCCATTGGATGGCATTAAAAAATAAATAATAATACCCCGATATTAAAAAATAAGTTAACACCCCGATATAAACAAATAAGTTAATACCCTGATATTTAAAATATATACGCACAAAAATACACATACACACGTATTCATATTATTTTATACTTTGCTGCTTTACAGTTTTGTAACTCCACTGCGTTATTCATTGTTGCGTGTAGCGAGATAGAGGAGGCTGGGCTTGTGAGATACGGGGATGCCTTTCTCGGATCGCGCAGCGCCCGAAAAACATCACGTTATTATATTTAGGGAAGGGGGAACGCTAAACTTGTATGGATCATACAACGCTTCGGGGAAAAGGTAGGCAATAAGGATGGATCCAGGGAAGAGGAGGACAGGTCCAATACCGTGTATCAAGAGCCCTTAACTTGCCTCCAGCAATCTCTACTGAGAGGAACGGAAAAAGTATAACAGTGCCGTAGTTAACATAAGAACATAATAAAGAAGGAACACTGCCACAGGCCTACTGGCCTATGCAAGGTAGGTCCAATTCTCCCACCGGCTTATGCCAATGCATTGACCTAGTCAGGTCACTTAAGAGAGGAGCACGGCATCCGACCTAGTAGTACAAACTACTCAGCTCCAACTCACATCCACTCATGTATTTATCCAACCTATTTTTAAAACCACACAACGTCTTAGCTCTTATGATGGTATTCGGGAGTGTGTTTCACTCATCCACAACTCTATTACCAAACCAGTGCTTTCCTAAATTCTTCCTGAATCTGAATTTTTCCAATTTAAAAACCATTGCTGCGAGTCCTGTCCATGTTTGATATTTTTAGCACGCTATTTACATCTTCTTTATTAATTCCTGTTTTCCATTTATACATCTCGATCATATCCCCCCTAATTCTACGCCTTTCTAGAGAGTGCAGATTCAGGGCCTCAGTCTATCCTCACAGGGAAGATTTCTGATACATGGGATCAACTTAGTCATCCTCCTTTGTACTTTTTGCAGTGCATTTATATCCATTCTGTAATATGGTGACCAAAACTGTGCAGCATAATCTAAACGAGGCCTCGCCAAGGATATATAGAGTTGAAGAACAGCCTGAGGACTTCATTTATACTTCTTGCTATAAAGCCAAGGATTCTGTTAGCTTTATTGCAAACACTTATGCACTGTTGTCTTGGTTTCATATGTGAATGATACCAATAGCAAGCGATGTAGCCTAAGAGCCAGGCTCTCTCCTGCCACCTTTAGTCATAACACACACCTATTTACACAAATAACCAGCAAATAGGAAAGAGAAGCTTACGATGACGTTTCGGTCCAACTTGGACTATTTGCAAGACACATTTGTAAATGGTCCAAGTCGGACCGAAAAGTCGTCGTAAGCTTCTCTGTACTATGTGCGGGTTGTGTACTGTTCCAGCCACCATACTGTGCCTTTTTGTTCTTTTTAGACACCTATTTTTCTCTAATACCACGCTCATTTAAGTATATGCAAACAATATAAAGCAATGTACAACCCATATTATCACATTAACCATTTAATTATCAAATACTTCCAAAGAATTATTGGACCTTAATAAGCTTTATCTTTGAGATGGGATGCGGCAAATGAAGCTCAATGTGGAAATATGCAAGTTTATGAGTCTAGAAAAAGAATGTGTTTATATAATGTAGATGACGGTAAATTCCACCGCTTAGGCTTAGGGAAACAAGAATGCTAGTATATAACAAGACTAAAACCTGGTTTTCCAGTCTAAAAGTTTTAGTAACAGCAGTGTTAATGTTAACCTGTAACAGTAATACTGCTATTAACAATAGCAGATTCATTAAGGAACACAGATTCAAGTGTCACGGTGAAAAACTTGTTACTTGTAGCTCAGAGATCATGTTCTTGTATACCGCCCGGGAAGGGCGGTATATCTTTACCCCTTATTCCTTTTAATTTTTTAAACAGTTCAGTTTTACAGGCTAAGAGGTGTTATCTTACCTCAGCTCATATCAAAGCCCATCCCTATCTAAGGTATTCTACCACCTCCCCGTATGCGACCCAGAAGCGTTGACTAACACTAACTGCTAGGTGAACAGGGTCAGTAGGTATAAGGAAACATACCCAGTATGAGCTGAGTGTGTTGCCACCCGAGTCACAGGACAGTGTTCACCTCGGAGAAAAAAAGTACCTGAATATCAGTAGTGTGTTGTTACGTTGGACTGCAAGCGGCTAGTACCAACAGACTAATCAGTCCAACCAGAAAGCCGCTGGGACAATGACCACCTCCCCCCCCCCGAAATCATCAACAAGTAAATAACAGGTAAAAACCTTTCCCCGTAACCATGTCAGCCTCCTCCAGCATATTGTTATAACTGTCTCCCATTAAGTTCCCATGACTGAGTTTTTTTTGTGGCAGTATTAGTGCCATGGGAATGAATAATCCACCATGACGTTATATACCGCTAACTCCATAATGTTTGAAGGTTTAAAATTATATTATCGCCACAGTCCAGCTGCTGCGTCATCCTCTATCTCTCTCCGTTATTCTTACTTGTCTTCCTGCTAAGATAATATACGAAACACACTTCAATCCCCTCATCCTGTGTGTGTACTCACCTATTTGTACTCACCTATTTGTGGTTGCAGGGGTCGATTCATAGCTCCTGGCCCCGCCTCTTCACTGATTGCTACTAGGTCCTCTCCTTCCCTGCTCCATGAGCTTTATCATACCTCGCCTTAAAACTATGTATGGCTCCCGCCTCCACTACTTCACTTTCTAGGCTATTCCACGGCTTGACTACTCTATGACTGAAGAAATACTTCCTAACATCCCTTTGATTCATCTGAGTCTTCAATTTCCAATTGTGACCTCTCGTGTCTGTGTCCCGTCTCTGAAACATCCCGTCTTTGTCCACCTCGTCTATTCCGCGCAGTATTATATATGTCGTTATCATGTCTCCCCTGACCCTCCTGGCCTCCAGTGTCGTCAGGCCGATTTCCTCAACCTTTCTTCGTAGGACAATCCCCGTAGCTCTGGGACTAGTCTTGTTGCAAACCTTTGCACTTTCTCTAATTTCTTGACGTGCTTGACTAGGTGTGGATTCCAAACTGGTGCTGCATACTCCAGTATGGGCCTGACGTAAATGGTATACAGAGTCTTGAACGACTCCTTACTGAGGTATCGGAACGCTATCCGTAGGTTTGCCAGGCGCCCGTATGCTGCAGCAGTTATCTGATTGATGTGCGCCTCAGGAGATATGCTCGGTGTTATGCTCACCCCCAGATCTTTTTCCTTGAGTGAGGTTTGCAGACTTTGGCCATCTAAACTATATTGTGTCTGCGGTCTTCTTTGCCCTTCCCCAATCTTCATGACTTTGCATTTGGCGGGGTTAAACTCAAGGAGCCAGCTGCTGGACCAGGCTTGTAGCCTGTCCAGGTCTCTTTGTAGTCCTGCCTGATCCTCATCGATTTGATTCTTCTCATTAACTTCACATCGTCTGCAAACAAGGACACTTCTGAGTCTATCCCTTCCGTTATATCATTCACATATACCAAGAACAGCACAGGTCCTAGGACTGACCCCTGTGGAACCCCGCTTGTCACAGGCGCCCACTTTGACACCTCGTGACGTACCATGACTCGTTGTTGCCTCCCTGTAAGGTATTCTCTTATCCATTGCAGAGCCTTTCCTGTTATGTGTGCCTGATCCTCTAGCTTTTGCAGTAACCTCTTGTGAGGAACTGTGTCGAAGGCCTTCTTGCAGTCCAAAAAAATGCAGTCGATCCACCCTCTCTTTCTTGTCTTCTGTCACCTTGTCATAAAACTCTAATAGGTTTGTGACACAGGATTTTCCCTCCCTGAAACCATGCTGGTTGTCAATTATACACTTGTTTCTTTCCAGGTGCTCCACCACTCCTCCTCTGATGGTCTTCTCCATGACCTTGCATACTATACACGTTAGTGATACAGGTCTGTAGTTTAGTGCCTCATGTCTGTCTCCCTTTTTAAAAATTGGGACTATATTTGCCATCTTCCATACCTCGGGGAGTTGCCAGTTTCAAATGATGTGTTGAAGATCTTTGTTAATGGTACACACAATGTCTCTGCTCCCTCTTTAAGGACCCACGGAGAGATGTTGTCTGGTCCCACCGCCTTTGAGGTGTCAAGTTCGCATAGCAGACTTCTTCACCTCCTCCTTGGTTATATGTACCTCATCCAGCACTTGCTGGTGCAACCCCCTGCTTTGATTTCCTGGAGTCCTCTGGTTTCCACTGTAAATACTTCTTTAAATCTTGTGTTGAGCTCCTGACATACCTCCGGTCGTTTCTTGTGAATTCCCCATCACCCTTCCTCAGTCTGATTACCTGGTCCTTGACTGTTGTTTTCCTCCTGATGTGGCTGTACAAACAGCTTCGGGTAAGTCTTGACTTCGATCCTATGTCATTTTCGTATTGCCGCTGAGCCTCCCTTCTTATCTGTGCATATTCGTTTCTGGCTCTTCGGCTAATCTCTTTATTTTCCTGAGTTCTCTGTCTTCTGTACCTTTTCCATTCTCTAGTACACCTAGTTTTTGCCTCCCTACACCTTTGGGTGAAGCAAGGACTCGTTCTGTTCTTCCCATTATTTTTGTTTCCCTTGGGAACAAACCTCTCCTCTGCCTCCTTGCATTTTGTTGCCACATAGTCCCATTTCTTGTACTGGTTTTCCTGTCAGTTCCCTCTCCCACTGAATGTCTTGAAAGAAGTTCCTCAAGCCTGAGTAGTTCCCCCTTTTGTAGTTTGGTTTATCCCACCCTATTCCTGCTGCTCTCTCCACTTGGAGCTCAACTATGTAGTCGAAGCACAGAACCACATGATCACTAGCTCCCAGGGGCCTTTCATACATGATATCATCGATGTCAGAACTACTCAAGGTGAATACAAGGTCCAGTCTTGCTGGTTCATCCTCTCCTCTCTCTCTCTGGTAGTGCTCTCCATGTTTCGGGACCCCCATGGGGCTCCAGGTTTTCCCAGTCAATCTCCTTGTGATTGAAATCACCCATAACTAGTAACTTTGCTCCCATGTGTGCTCTCCTGGCCACCTCGGCTAGTGTGTCGACCATTGCTCTGTTGCTCTCATCGTATTCTTCTCTTGGCCTCCTGCAGTTCTGTGGTGGGTTGTACATTACTGCAATTATCACCTTATGTCCCTCAGACTGGATTGTTCCTACTAAGTAGTCCCTTTCGCCCGTGCCATCCATTCCTTCCATTTTCTCAAACCCCCACTGGCTTTTAATGAGCAGTGCAACTCCTCCTCCCCCTCTCCTCCCTCTGTCTTTCCTGAGGATTTGATTATCCGGATGGAAAGATTGAATCTATTTTCTGGTGAGTTTTGTTTTCTGTGAGTGCTATTATGTCTGGGGATGTCTCCTTGATTCTTTCGTGCCACTCCTCATACTTATTTGTTATTCCATCTGCATTTGTATACCACACATTCAACTTTTTTCTAAGATTGTGGTCTGGGAGGTGTATTGGGGTTGGGGAAGTGGGAGAATCTGATAAGGAACTATGAGTGTTGCTGTGGGGGTGGAGTTTGTAATGCAGTGGGGGGGGGGGCATTGGATGTGGCATGGGTGTTTTGGTTTAAGAGTGTTTGGTTGCATGGGGTTGCCCTGGTTGGGAGGCTTCTATAGGATTTGTGAGGGAGGCTGTATTTGATCTTCCTGTGTCTGGGATCTCCTGTCTGTTTCCCATCCCCCTCTCTTTCCTCCTTTCGCCTTTGTACCATCTCTCTCTGTTTCTGCCTTTCTGCTTGTGTTCTGTCGGGGTTTCGAGATAAAACCTTCCTGTATGCCGGCATGTCCTTAATCATGCTTTCCCCTGCAGGATCCTGTTCCGAGTCGATTCTGCCTTGAAGGTCACTTTCACTGGTCGGGTTCTTTTTTTTACAAACCCCCCTATTTTTCCTGAAAATTTTCCAGCTGGGTCATGTCGTTTTTCTCCTATTGCTTTCATGATGCTTTCAATTGCTTTTTTTTCCCATTGTTTTCTTGCTTCATATGTTTCTCCTTCAACTTCCTGGAGCCCAAAACACAAAGACTGACCTCACCCTTTCTTTCTCCCCCTGCATATCCCTGTGTATCCCCTCATTCAATTTGATTTCCTTTCCCTTGCAGCTTTCCTTTCTTCAGTTTCACTAGCTAATGTACTTGGGGCTCAGTGGCCCGTCATTTTCCCTTCTCGACTTTCCCCGGGCTCTGCTGTGGTCTGTTAGGGCCTCCACATATAGCTTGCTCTTTCATTTACTACAGTCTCCACTGATTGGGCTTCTACTTGCAGTTTTGCTCCCTTTTTTCCCTACGTCCCCTTTATTTGTGACTGAGGTAGCAGTCTCTGTTGTCAATCCCAAAATGTTCTTTAGTTCTTTAGGCTGTTCAGATTTTCAGTTCCTCTTCTAAACTCTGTATCCTGGCCCTCTGCTGCTTTGACTTGCACCCCCCACTTCCGCTTTCCATGTCTATCCTCTTTTCCATGCTCATTCTAAGTTCTTCTAGTTGATTTTTCCCATTCATGTGTTCCCTTTTTGTGACGCTCTGTGCCCAATCTCTTTGTAGTTCTCCTCCTGTCCTTGGTTTTTCTTGTTGCTCTACTGGCAACCATTTTTGTTTTATCCTGATTGCCTCAGAGTGGGAACCCTATGCTAATTCTGTATGTTGGTTAGTATTGTGTATGTCAGAGTGTGGGGGGGGGAGGTAGAGGAAGTGTGGTATGTGGGAGAGTAGTGGGGAGGGGGAGTGGAAGAGAGTGAAGCAAGTGGTGAGTGGGGAGAGGGAGAGGAGGAAGGAGGCGAGAGGTGGGGGCGGGGTGAGGGGTGAACAGAGGGAGGGGAGGTATCTGGTGAAGGAGTGAGATGTCGGTGGGGGAGGGGGGTGACGTGTGTGTGTGTGTGTGTGTGTGTTGTGTGTGTGTGTGTTTTGTGTGTGTGTGTGGGGGTGTGTGTGTGCTGTTGTGTGTGTTTGTGATGTGTGTGTGGGTCCTGTGTAGTGTGTGTGTGTGTGTGTGTGTGTGTGGGTGTTGTGTGTGTGTGTGTGATGAAGGTGTGTGTGTGTGAAGGTGTGTGTGGGTTGTGTGTGGGTGTGTGGGTGTGTGTGGGTGTGCGGGTTTGATGTGTGGGTGTCGTGGCTGGTGTGTGTGGGTGTGTGTGAGTGTGTGGGGAAAGAGTATGAGGGCTGTTAATAAAAGTGCCTCTGCACAAGTTTAAATTGAAAACAAGCCTATTATACTGGTTATATTCAGTGGGTATATCCAAGTGGTGTATTTCCCATCAGGTCAGTGGACCTTGTTGATAGGAACGCCCCCATATCCTTCATGTGGTATATGTAAAGAACCATTGTGATTGATTAATAAACACTGATGATAATTTATTGCCATTGAAGCTTTGAGAGAGAAACCTATTTTAGTTCCTCTCAGCGCAATTCTTAGAGCTATGTCAAAGATTCAACAACACTTCCTTGTCTCCTGTTGAGTTAGTGGATGACAATTGACTTTGGGCTTGAATATGTTGTTAGTGATGCTCTTGCCGCCAGGATCATTAACACTGACTCTCCACGGTATCAACCTAGTCAGAAACACTACTGACGTTAAATTTCCTAACTCATGATGATTTAACTCAAGGTCAGTTGTTTGATCAGTCACTGGAAAGACTGAGAGATATAGCAGTTACTGAGAGTGAAGCAAAGGATCTCGATAATTGTTACTATTATAGTTAATGGTGTCCTGATGGAGAAAAAATACATGTAAGTTGTCAGCTGGACAGTGTTTCCACCACAGTCAAGCAATCTCGTAGTGTTACCAGTTACATTTCATGAACATGCCTCAATTGATTTTGTCACAATAGTCCCATTGTGAGGACATTTGCGGTGTCAGAAGACATCGGTTAAAACTAGCAAAACATTCTTACTTGGCCAAAATGAAGGAAACAGTAGTGATCAGTGCGACGTTGCCCACGTGTGCAAGTGGACAGGCAAGCCTGCGCCAACACTCCACCTACATTCTCACTGTGTTTATAGTAGCAAAGTTCAGTTCATCTGGCTAGAGATTGTTCATACTTCTTGAAAAGGTTGTGAAGCGCATTGCTATCCCTTGTCCTGCTGTTGAAAAGTCCTAACTTCAATCTTCCCATTCTTTTTACATATAGATTGCGAGTGGTTTATGCAGTGGGCGCTGTGCTCTCCAACAGTCAACATCCACTGACATGTTCCATCCTATCATGGTTACTTATTCATTTTCTTAAACTTAAACGACACCAGAAAAATTATGCACTATTGAGAAAGTGGGCTTCTAGCCTCTTGCGGTGTCCTTGAAACATTTTGGGTGTATTTGGGCCACTTCCCCATTTAAAATTAACGTTTTTTCAGACCACAATCACAATCACTTATGTTAACACTATGAAAAGTTAAAATGCTAGGATCATGAGTGGGCTTCAGAATCCAACCTTATTCTATTAGTATAAAAATGTTCCCTGTAATGTAATTGCCGACGCTCTGTCACGTCCTTAATAATTATCCGATACTTAAATTAACGTAATTTTTAATGCCCAAATACCTTTTGTTACTTGCTATGTCAAATTCAGTAAAGTAACTTAATACCTCCAGCCATATTAAACTATATATACTAATGTGTTTTGATTAAACAGTAGGTTTTATTTATATATTCACAGTATTGTTGTGTGTAAGGAGACATAAGCTGAGTGTCTGAGTGGGTAGTGTCGTGTGGGAGAAGTTTACTGCGTGTGGCGCAACACTGTCCTGCCGCAGGACCCCCCCCCACCGTCTACACACTTAAGCTGTTTCATACTCTGATGTCCGTCACTACCCATAGCATTCCACAACACTACTTAAGAGTGGAATGCAGTCTCCTTATGTTCGAGCCTCAACGTGACCCTAACTCTGTCATACGATATCTGTCTCTACACTGATGTACATATACCACAAAGTATTGCAGACGTTACGATATGTTGTACTGCCCTAGTACTAGTGGCATACTTATTTGTATAGATGCTGTGAAATTTGTAGAGGTGCTTGGCACAAGAGAGGACTCTGATTAATGTTTATATTAAATTGTATGATATGAGTAATCAGTAATATGTTGAAAAGACATTAATGAACTCCTAGTGTGGGCCGTTTTGTCGTGTTGGGGGGGGGGGGGAGTTGCAACCCCTGAATGGATTGCAATGATTATTATGTATATATATAATTATTTCTTTTCATATAATTTTATATTGCATTATATTAGCGATAATAGCTAAAGTTCGAAATGGTATTGCCTTTATATGTTAATTTGACGTTAGTTATGTGTTAGGTAGGATTTTACATATGTGCTCAGTTCAAGTCTTGATTGTCCAAACTCTGTAATTATCGCTCCTTGCTCGTTACTCTGCCGGCTTCTGAGCTGCAGTTGTCCACGGAGCTATCACGTGATCGAGGGGGGGGGTGTCCTCACCTCCCCTAAAGTATTCAGTCGGGCTCTAGACTCTCTTGGTGGTTGGAACACTTGTCTATCTCATTATTCTTTTTTGTTCTGTAGAACTCTGTTCACAGAACATTGTATAGACTTAGTGAGTTTCGACGCTTTTACTGAGGTTGTGTGTCACATAGACACTCGAAACATCTCAGGTCCTCCCCTGTAGCTTCTCCCCCTAATTTGTACTGGTTTTGTGTATTATCACAGTCGGGGATTTTCTTATGCTGAACTTAGATTCAGTAGGTATGGGAGTTTTGTGACTTTTGTGGAGGATCTGCAGATGGTCCCTCCCCTTTAGTGTCGTTATATTATCTCCTTGTTCTAATTCTGTGTCGCAGTTGCTTGTTGTATTGCTATTGGGCTTAGCATTCTTTTTATTGTTCAAGCAGGCTTGTTTGGTGCCAGTCGGTCAAGAAGTTAGTTTATTTGAGGACTTTTGTCAGTCATTTTTTAAAGTCTAGTCGAGTCTTGAGACATAAAAAAACTACTTAGAGCACTTACACACACCACACATTACTTGTAATATTTGTAATATCTTATTAAATTTTAAATTTGTACCAGACGGTACTTAAGAAATTATAAATGTGATATGTGCTTTCAGCCCCAATACTTTTGTATACGAGGAGATTAATATTATTTTGATTACTGTGATTAATTTAATTTAATTTAATTTGATAATGTACCTCTAGACTAATAAATTTATTAAATTTTAATTTCTCTAGTTAGTAGCCTACCAGTTGTAATCCTGAAGCACTATTGAATCATACTGAATTCTAATGGATAATTGGACAAGGATACTGACTACTTGTTACGAAAACCCAGTAACAGGCTGGATGCTAGAAGGGCAGTCCTTTCTAGTATTCACTGGAGATTTCTAAGCTTTTAGAATCGCGTTTTTTGTAACAGTGGACTGATGCATGTCACACCCTGGGTGTTAGTGGACTGGTGTGGGTCTCATCCTGGGTGTTAGTGAACTGGTGTGGGTTACCTCCGGGGTGTTAGTGGACTGGTGTGGGTCACATCCTGAGTGGCAGTGGACTGGAGTGGGTCACATCCTGGGTGTTAGTGGACTGGTGTGGGTCACCTCCTGGGTGTTACTGGAAAGGTGGGTCTCACATCCTGCGTGTTAGTGGACTGGTGTGGGTCACATCCTGGTTAGTGGAGTGGTGTGGGTCACTTCCTGGGTGTTAACGGACTGGTTTGGGTCACCTCCTGAGTGTTAATGGACTGGTGTGGGTCACATCCTGCATGTCAGTGGACTGGCGTGGGTCACCTCCTGGGTGTTAGTGTATTGGTGTGGGTCACATCCTGGGTGTTAGTGGAAGGGTGGGTCTCACATCCTGCGTGTTAGTGAACTGGTGTGGGTCACTTCCTAGGTGTTAACGGACTGGTGTGGGTCACATCCTTGGGGGTTTAATGGACGGGGGGGGCACAAACCCGGGGGTTTGTGGTTGGGGGGGGGGGTCCATCCTGGGTGTTTTTGAACTGGTTTGGGGCACAACCTGGGTGTTTTGTGGGCTGGTGTGGGTCCAAAAAAATCCTGGGTTTTTAGGACTGGGTGGGTCACAAAAATGGGTGTTAAGGGGCTGGGGGGGTCGGGATCCGGGAGTTATGGCCTTTTATGGGGCACTTCCTGGGGGTTAGTGGACTGGTGTGGGTCACAAACCTGGGTGTTTTTGGGCTTGGGTGGGTCACATCCTAGTGTTAATGGACTGGTTTGGGGTCCCATCCTGGTGTTAGTTGACTGGTTGGGGCCCATCCTGGGGGTTTGTGGACTGGGATGGGGCCCCTCCCTGGGGTTAGTGGACTGGTTTGGTTTACAACAAGGTTTTTTAGTGGGGGGGGTATCAACCCCAACCCCCCATTGGGGGCTATCTCCCAATACCCACCCGTGGGTTCCCAACACCCCATTCCCCCTTCCCCTTTGGGGGGTAGGGCACACCAAAAACCCCCTTTTTGGGGGGTTTGTCACCCCTTTCCCATCCTGTGGTGGTAGGGCCCAAAACCCTACCCATCTTTTGGGTGGTAGTCACCCATAAAACCCCTCCTTTTTGGGGGGTTTGTCCAAACCCCCTACCCCTCCTGTGGGGGGTAGTCCCCCCTACCCAACCCGTTGGGGGGGTAGTTTACCCCATACCCAACCGGGGGTTTGGAAATCCCCCCAAACCCCCTCCTGTGAGTGGTAGTCACACCCCCTACCCATCCTGTGGGTTTGGGAAGTCCCCAAAAACCCCCAAAACCCATTCCCGTGGGGGTTTGTCAACCCCCCTACCCATCCGTTGGGGGGGGAGTCACCCCAACCCATCCTCTGGGTGAAGTCACCCCAAAACCCCCCTCCGTGGGGCCCGTCCCCCCCATTTCCCCCTCCCCCGTTTTGGGGGGGAGTCACCCCATAAACCCAAACCTGTGGGCGGGGGTCCCCCCCATACCCATCCTGGGCGGTAGTCACCCCCTACCCCTCCTGTGAGCGGGATCCCCCCCCCAACCCATCCTGTGGGGGGTATCACACCAAACCCATCCAGGGGCCGGGGGGGCACCCAAAACCCATCCGTGGGTGGTATCACCCCCTACCCATCTGTGGGCCGGTTTGCCCCCCCAAAAAAAAAAACCCCTCCAGTGGCGCTAAATTTTCCCCTACCCATCCTGTGGGTGGTAGTCACCCCATTTTTCCCCTTTCCCCGTGGGGGTAGTCCCACCATACCCAATTTTTTTGGGGGGTAGTCAACCCCCCTTCCCATCTGTGGGGGTAGTCAAACCCCATACCCCTCCGGGCGCTTTTGTCTCCCCAAAACCCATCCGTGGGAGGATTTACCCCATTCCCCTTCCTGTGGGTGGTAGTCCCCACCAAAACCCATCTTTTTTGGGGGGTATTCCCCCCCATACCCATCCTTTTGGGCGGTTTGTCATTCAAACCCATCCCCGTTTGGGGTTTAATTTACCCCAAAACCCATCCCCTTTGGTTCAGCACCCCCCTACCCATCCTTTGGGGGGGTTGTAGTCCCCCCCAAAACCCATTTCCCGTTGGGGGGTAGTCAAAACCCCCTTTCCCTCCCGTGGGGGGTATCCCCCAAACAAACCCTCCTGTGGGCGGTAGTCCCCCCCATAAAAAAATTCCCGTTTTTTGGAAGTCACCCCAAAAACCCACCTGGGGGCGCA
>NC_069420.1:32077974-32127462 GCF_026875155.1 Cherax quadricarinatus
AAAAGGTATAGGTAGGTGGACAAAGATACAGACCTCATCAGGGAGAAAGCCCTTTGGGGTGACCATAACACCGAGCACATCACCGGAGGCACACATAAACCCAAATAACTGCTGCAGCATACGGGCGCCGTTCAAACCGAGAATAGCTTTTTCGATACCTTAATAAGGAATCGTTCAAGACACTGTACACTGTGTATGTTAGGCCATATGAGTATGCAGCACCATCGGGAACCCACACCTGGTCAAGCACGTCAAGAAGGCTAGAGAAAGTACAAAGGTTTGCAACAAGGCTAGCCCAGAGCCAAGGGAATGTCGTACGAGGAAAGGTTTTAAGGAAATCGGACTGACGACACTGGGGGACAGAAGGTTCAGGGGAGACATGATAACGACATACAAGATACTGCGGAATAGACAAGGTGGACAGAGATAGGATGTTCCAGAGAGGGGACACAGGGACAAGGGGTCACAACTGGAAAGCTGAAGACTCAGACGAGTCACGGGGACGTTAGGAAGTATTTCTTCAGTCATAGAGTTGTCAGCAAGGGGAATAGCCTAGCAAGGAAAAGTAGTGGAGCGGGAAACCTTACATAGTTTTAAGAAGAGGTATGACAAAGCTCAGGAAGCAGAGAGAGAGAGGACCCAGTAGCGATCAGTGAAGAGGCGGGGCCAGGAGCTGAGTCTCTACCCCTTCAAGTACAATTAGGTGAGTACACACACACACAAAAAGCATGCATATACAACAGGCCTAGTGTCTAATCGACATGTGCCTAGGACAAAATGGTAACTAACACACATACACATACACGCGCGCGCGCGCACACTGGTATTTTCTGAAGCCATTATTTCGCAGTTGGTGGCATTTCTTTAGTGTGGAGAAAAGGAAGAATTTTTTTTTTCTAGTTCTAAACTCCGATCCGTGATGCTTTTGGTTATCTGAACGAAGTTTGCTCTCTAGTCTACACTGTGAAAAGAAAAATATACTACATAACACGTAATAATTTTCTCTATATGTTTTTTTAAAAAATAAAGGAGCATTCTTATCCAAATGTAATATTGCTTTTATTCTTGTCTTCCCATTCCACTTAAAAAGATACAGCGACTACCTGCCTTTGTCCAAAGCTTCAGTCAGCCGGTCACATGAAACCCAGACCCGTGTCAGGAAACACTTGTCGTCCTTCTGACGTAACAGTGCTTCCACCATCGGGTCCTTATTTCGTCGATAAACATTATTTTTCCGTAATTTTAGCACACAAACCCTTTTACGACGTCTGTCGAATTTATTAGACTTAAGACAGAGGTTAACATTTACTTATGAGCCGCAATTTTTAAATGGTCCCTATTTTTTTTGCTGCAGTGAAAAAAAAGAAAATTGCAGAGGAACCTTTTATTGTGAAAACTTTCCACTCCAGCATTAACTTTATAAAGTTATACACAGAGATATACGTAGTCTCAATAAAAGCTTGTTCTGCACCTGTGTCTTTCTGTTATTACTGTCGGCAGTATGTCTTTGTATCTAGTTTTTGTTTCATGAGGTTTAACGACGTGTATCATTAAAGACTTCAGGATTCAAGACAGTTTTCAAGAGTGTGTCATGGGGAAAAACTTCAAAACGCACTGGAACAAGTTTTTTCACTACCTAATCTATTTTTATTTTTTCTCTTTGCCTCTGGTGGCCTGGTGGTTAACGCTCTCGCTTCACACGGTGAGGGCCTGGGTTCGATTCCCAGCCAGAGTAGGAACATTGGACGTGTTTCTTTCCACCTGTTGTCTATGTTCCCCATCAGTAAAATGGGTACTTGGGTGTTAGTCGACTGGTGTGGGTCGCATCCAGGGACACTGACCTAAGGAGGCCTGGTCACAGACCGGGCCGCGGGGGCGTTGACCCCCGGAACTCTCTCCAAATAAACTCCAAATAAATTACCTTCGTTTGCGAAAAGAATCTTTAATAAATATTGGTGATATTCCTGTCTTGTGATTACTTACCCAACAGCAGCAGGGAGGGGGCGGCTGGGGAGGAAATAGGGCGGACTAGGGAGGGAGGAAACACAGAAGGGTAAGCAAGGGAGTATTGATGAAGAGCAGAAGAACGGGTAGAATTGTGAGGAAGAAAAGGTGGGGAATGGGAAAGTGGAGCAGAGAGTGAAGGGAAGGAGGGCCTTGGGAGAGATCTGAGTAAAATATATTACGAGGGTAGGGATCGAGGGTCCCTACGATGAAATAACAGAGCATTGATTACTTAACAAAAAGGTATGGCAAAGAGTAAGTCTCTGCGTTGTGGTGGGGTGAAATCTCACTACTGACCCGTCATCATTGTGCTAACCTCTTGGAACCTATATCATACCATTCTGTCAAGCTGTGTTTGGAGTTTGTCTCCGCCATTTTCTCATCAATCTCATACTTCACCAGTCCATGATTCCTAACGTCAAGTATCTCATCTGTTTTTTTAGCCTCCGCTCGCTCCTGTGCCTCCATTGTAATCTCAGATCTATCCACTTTATGAAGATACGTAACTAGGTGTGGTTCCATACTGTGCTGATGACTTAGACATTTGTGCAGCGCTTGGATATCTTTATATGCAGAAACGTTTCTCCAACCAGTTACTTCTTCAGTCTAATACAGAAGGAGTTTGAAGTAATCAGTCCGCAGTTCGACAGTTTTGAGAGTGACATAACAACAATAGCCAAGTGTAAACGAGACTGTTTTCACAGCCACCTCAGAAGACAGGTGATAATAAAAATTGGGCTAAGAACGACTGAAGAAGACAGGAGAACTCACCAGAAATAATCATAATATAATCTGTAAGTGCTAATAGACGTATTTAAAGAGGTGTTTTCCCCCCCCAAGTGGAAACACCGACAGACATAACAGAGAAGGTTGAAAAGGTTTTGAGTAAGCTGGATACATCACAAACAATGGACCTGACAGAATCAACTTTGCCCGAAATGCTCTGCATGACTATGTGCTTTTCTGCAGCACAACAAAATGTCACCCATCTCTTACAAACTTTGTATCATGCTGAATAAGAACTTTGTCTTGTCCTCTCTGGAAAACAGAGAATGTGGTAATTTAGCGATAGGAGGAAGAACAAAAATGTAACTAACAGACCAATATCCACAGACATTTATACTATATAAGTAATGGAGAAGAAGTCAGGAGAGTGATGGATCACTTGGAGTGTTCATAAATTATAATCAGCACGGGTTTGGCGATGATAAATCTTATCTGTCAAACCTGGAGTTCTATGATAAAATAACAGAAGGGAGGCAGAAGAGAGAGAAGGGATGCAAAGAAAATATATGATATTTTACCTCAAGACACTGTAACAAAAAGTAGTGAAGAAGGCAGAAATAACAGCGAATATGCTACAGTGGATCAAAAAGTACTTTGTGGAATGAAGGAGATTTGTCAGAGAAGAATTGTCACAGTGGAAAGTTAATAAAAGGCATGGTATACAAGTGGACAAACAGATGAGAACAGATAGGACGCGCTCCTGTTCGCGCTCAGTAAGAACGGAGGATCATAGCCTCCGCCACGAACTTTCGCTGAATTCCCTAAATGGGTTTAGCGCCAAACATGAATTAAAGAAACAAGCAGAAGTATACAACTAGACTAATCTAAAAGTAAAGAGAATGAGGTGTAAGGAGGAAAAGGCTGCAAAGAACCTAACCTGACAACAGTAGACGAAAGAAGAACCGTAAACAGGTAAAAGCTTACATACACAAGGACTTGATAGGGTGGACGAATACAGTTGGAATTTAAAGACACAGTGAATCATAATGACGGTAGAAATATTTTCTTCAGCTGGGGTGGTCATGAAGCGGAAGTGGAATGCCCTGAAAAGAATACTGGAGGCAGTTCATATATATTAAACAAAAAAAAAATGGGCCCAAGAGTTGAGACCATACGCTCATGCATTCACAAATGGTAATTGCACGCATGCAACCTCTCACCTTCCCCCCCCCACACTAAATGGGCCTCCCAGGGCAACACACACATATTCGTAGTTTTCTTGCTTGAGATTCATGCCAGGAGTCCTCATCCTCCTCTTTTATGACTGAAATTAATAACTTTAGGTTTTACTGTCAGTTTTCCTCCCCACTGAACACCCACGCTCGATACTTTAACATACAGATGCTTATATCTTTTGTTTTTATATTAGCAGTTAATACTAGACGCGCTATGTTATTGTATAGCTGACCCACCAGAGTCCTTGGTGTGTGTCTAGCTTCTAGCTACCCACCATGTCCTTGTGTGTGTCTAGCTTATAGCTTGACCAACCAGTGGTCCTTGTGTGTGACTAGCTTAAGCTGACCCACCGTGTCTTGGTTGTGTGTCTAGCTTAAATCTGACACCACCATGTCTTGTGTGTGTCTAGCTTATATCTGAACCCACCAGTGTGCGGAGAGTAGGTGTGTCTAGCTTATAGCTGACCCACCAGTGTCTTGTGGTGTGTCTAGCTTAAATCTGAACCCACCAGTGTCTTGTGTGTGTCTAGCTTTATTTATAGCTGACCCACCAGTGTCTTGTGTGTGGTCTAGCTTATAGCTGACTCCACCAGTGTCTAGTGTGTGTCTAGCTTATAGCTGACCACACCAGTGTCTTGTTGTATCTAGCTTATTAGCTTACCCCAGGGTCTTGTGTGGTGTCTAGCTTATAGCTGACCCACCAGTGTCTTGATGTTGTCTAGCTTATAGCTGACCCACCAGTGTCTTGTGTGGTGTCTCGCTTATAGCTGACCCACCAGTGTCTTTATGGGCCTAGCTTATAGCGACCCCCAGTGTCTGAGTGTGTCTAGCTTAAGCTGACCCCCAGTGTCTTGTTGTGTGTCTTAGCTTATAGCTGACCCACCAGTGTCCTTATGTGTGTCCTAGCTTATACTACCCACCAGTGTCCTTGTATGGGTCTAGCTTATTAGCTGACCCACCAGTGTCTTGTGTGTGTCTAGCTTATAGATGACGCAACTACAGTGTCTGTGTGTGTCTAGCTTATAGCTGATCCACCAGTGTCTTTGTGTTATCTAGCTATAGCTGACCCCCAGTGTCTTGTGTGTGTCTAGCTTTTAAAGCTGACCCACCAGTGTCTTGTGTGTGTCCTAGCTTATAGCTGACCACCATGGTCTGTGTGGGTTCCCTAGCTATAGCTGACCCCGCAGTGTCATGTGTGTGTCTACTTATTAGCTGACCCCCAGTGTCTTGTGTGTATCTAGCTTATAGCTGACCCACCAGTGTCTTGGTGTGCGTCTAGCTTATTAGCAGACCCACCGTGTCTTGTATAATGGCCTCTTATAGCTTACCCACCAGTGTCTGTGTGTGTCTAACTTATAGCCTTGACACCCATGTCTTGTGTGTGTCTAGCTTAAATAGCTGACCCACCAATGTCTTAATGTGTGTCAAGCATTATAGCTGACCCACCAGTGTCTTGTATGGGCTAGCTTATAGCTGACCCACCAGTGTCCTTGTTGTGGTCTAGCTTATATCTGACCCACCAGTGTCTGTGTGGTCTACTAATAGCATACGCCACCAGTGTCCCTGTGTGTGCTAGCTATAAGCTGACCCACCAGTGTCTGTGTGTCTAGCTTATAGCTGACCCATCCATGTCCTTGCGTGTGTCTAACTTATAGCTGCGCACACCAGTGTCTGTATGGGTCTTAGCTTATCAGCTGACCCACCCAGTGTCTTGTGTGTCACTTATAGCTGACCCACCAGTGTCTTGTGTGTTCTTGCTTATAGTGACCCAGCCAGTTGTCTTGTGTGTGTCCTAGCTAAGCTGACCCACCAGTGTCTTGTGTGTGTCTAGCTTATAGCTGACCCACCAGTTGACTGTGTGTGTCTAGCTAAAGCTGACCCACTCAGTTTCTTTAGTGTGTTCTAGCTTATTATCTGATCCACCAGTGTCTTGAGTGTACTCTAGCTATAGCTGACAACCCCCCCAGGGTCTTGTGTGTGTCTACTTATTAGCTGAAACCCACCAGTGGTCGTGTGTGGTGTCAGCTTATAGCTGACCCACCATTGTCTTGTGTGTGTCTAGCTTATAGCTGACGCCACCAGTGTCGTGTATGGGCCTAGCCTATAGCTGACCCACCAGTGTCCGTTTAATTGTTGGGCCTAGCTTATAGCTGACCCACCAGTGTCTGTGTGTGTCTACTATAGCTGACCCCCATGTCTTGTGTGTGTCTAGCTTATAGCTGACCCACCATTGTCTTTGTGTGTGTCTAGCTTATAGCTAGATGCCCACACAAATGGCTGGTGTGTGTCTAGCTTATAGCTGATCCACCAGTGTCTTATGTGAGTCTAGCTTTATACTTGACCCACCAGTGTCTTGTATGGGTCTAGCTTATAGCTGACCCAGCCAGTGTCTTGTGTGTGTCTACTTATAGCTGACCCACCAGTTCTGTGTGTGTCTAGCTTATAGCTGATCCACCAGAGTCTTGTGTGTATCTCTAGCTTATAGCTGACCCCCATGTGTCCTTGTGTGTGTCTAGCTTATAGCTGACCCACCAGTTGTCTTGTGTGTGCTAGCTATAGCTGAACCCACCATGTCTTGTGTGGTGTCTACTTATAGCTGACACCCCCATGACATTGTGTGTCTAGCTTATTAGCGACGCCCCAGTGTCTTGTGTGTATCTAGCTTATACTGACCCCCCAGTGTCTTGATGTGCGGTCTAGCATAAGCTGACCCACCAGTGTCCGTGAATGGGCCTATCTTATAGCTTGAACGCCATCCAGTGTCATGTGAGTGTCTAACTTATAGCTGACCCCCAGTGTCTTTTGTGTGTGTCAAGCTTATAGCTGACCCACCAATGTCTTATGTGTGTCTAGCTATTAGCTGACGCCACCAGTGTCTGTAATGGGTCTACTTATAGCTGACTCCACCAGTGTCTTGTGTGTGTCCTAGCTTATAGCCTGACCCACCAGTGTCTTGTGTGTGTCTAGCTTAAATCTGACCCACCAGTTGTATTGTGTGTGTCTAGCTTATAGCTGAGCCCACCAGTGTCTTGTGGTGTCTAGCTTATAGCTGACGCCACCATTGTATTGCGTGTCCTATCTATAGCTGACCCACCAGTGTCTTGTATGGGCCTAGCTTATAGCTGACCCACCTGTCCTTGTGTGTCAAGCTTATACTGACCTGCACCAGTGTCTTGTGTTAACTTGCTTATAGCTGACCCACCAGTGCTTGTGTTGTAATCTAGCTTATAGCAGACCCACCAGTGTCTTGTGGTGTCCAGCTTATAGCTGACTCCACCAGTGTCTTGGTAGGGTCTAGCTTTAAAGCTGACCCACCAGTGTCCTTGTGTGTGTCTAGCTTATAGCTGAACCACCATTGTCTTTGTGTGTATCTAGCTTATAGCTGACCACCAGTGTCTGTGTGTATCTACCTTAAAGCAGACCCAACCAGTGACTTGTGTGTGTCTACTGTAGCTACCCCCCAAGTGTCCTTGTGTGTGTCAGCTATAGCTGACCCACCAGTGTCTTGGTGTGTGTCTAGCTTATAGCTGACACCCCAGTGTCTTGTGTGTATCTAGCATATAGCTGACCCACCTGTGTCTTTGTGTGTGTCTACTATAGCTGTACCGCACCTGTGTCTTTTGTGAGTCTAGCTTATAGGCTGACCCACCAGGTTCATGTTTGGGGTCTACTTATACTGACCCCTAGTGTCATGTGTGGGTCAAGTTTATAGCTGACCCCACCTGTGTCTTGTGTGGTGTCTAGCTTTATACTGACCCACCAGAGTCTTGTGTGTCTAGCTTAAGCTGAACCACACCAGTGGTCTTGAGTGTGTATAAGCTTATAGCTGACTCCACCCATTGTCTTTGTGTGCTAGCTATAGCTGACCCCACCAGTGTCTTGTATGGGTCTAGCATATAGCTGACCCACCAGTGTCTTGTGGGTGTCAAGCTTATAGCTGACCGCCACCAGTGTCCTGTGTGTATCTTGCTTATAGCTGACCCACACAGTGTCTGTGTGTATCTTAGCTATAAGATGACAGGGCCACCCATTTTCGGAGTGTCAGCTTATACTTGACCCACCATGTCTTGTATGGTCTAGCTTATAGCTGACCCACCAGTGTCTTGTGTGTGTCTAGCTTATAGCCTGACCCACCAGTGTCTTGTGGTGTATGTCTAGCTTATATCTGGACCCACCAGTGTCTTGTGTTATCTAGCTTATAACTTGACCCCACCAGTTTACTAGTGTTGTTCTAGCTTTATAGCTGACCCACCAGTGGTCTAGTGTGTGTCTAGCTTATAGCTGACCCACCATTGTCTTGTGTGTGTGTAGCTTATAGCTGACCCACCAGTGTTCTTGTGTGTGTCTAGCATATAGCTGAACCACCGTGTCTTGTTGTGTCTAGCTTAATAGCTGACCCACCTGTGTCCTGTGGTGTGTCAACTTAATAGCTGACCCACCTGTGTTCTTGTGGGTGTTAGCTTATAGATGACACTCCAGTGTCATGTGTGGGTCTAGCTTATAGCTGATCCACTAGTGTCCATGTGTGGAGTCTAGTTTATAGCTGACGTCCACCTGTGTCTTGTGTGTGTCTAGCTTATAGCTGACCCCCTGTGTCTTGTGTGTGTCTAGCTTATAGCTGACCCACCAGTGTCATGTGTGGGTTAGCTTATATCTGACACCACTAGTGTCATGTGTGTGTCTAGGCTCATAGCTGACGCCACCTGTGGTCCTTGTGTGTGGCTAGCTTATGCTTACGCCACCAGGTCATGTGTGGGCTAGCTTATAGCTGACCCACCAGTGTCCATGGCGTGGGTTCTAGAGCTTATAGCTGGACCCACCATGTTCAAGTGTGGGTCTAGCTTATAACTGTAAACCCACAAGTGTCCTTGTGTGTCTAGCCTTATAGCTGACCCACCTGTGTCATGTGTGTATCTAGCTTATAGCTGACCCACCTGTGTCTTGTTGTTGTCTAGCTATAGCTGACCCACTGTGTCTTGTGTGATCTAGCATATAGCTGACCCACCTGTGTCTGTGTGTGTCAGCTTATAGCTGACCCACCTGTTTCTTGTGTGTGTCTAGCTTACAGCTGAGCACACCTGATGTCTGTCTGTGGTCTAGCTTATAGCTGACCCACCTGTGTCTTGTGTGTGTCGTAGCTTATAGCTGACCCACCTGTGTCTTTGTGTGTGGTCAGCTTATAGTTGACCCACATGTTGTCTTGTGTGTGTCTAGCTTAAAGCATGACTCCACCATGTGTCCTTGTGTGTGTCTACTATAGATGACTTCAGTTCTTGTGTGGTGTGTCTAGCTTATAGCTGACACCACCTGTGTCTTGTAATGGGTCTAGCCTATAACTTGCCTCCCTGTCCCTGTTTGGTACATTGAATAGTTTCGGAATCATTTCAAGAGTTGAACTGAGGTCAAAATCTTTGTGTTACTGTTGCAATCGTAGTGAGGGTACACTGTAGCGTTATAAAGTATCCCTGTTGAAAGAACTGTCAAAATGCTACGAGGTGAGATAAAACTAGTTCTCATAAAACACAAACAAGTATTCCCGGGTTTAGGTTAGCAAGGCAGAGGTTAAAGTCTATGACCTAAATTTAGCGTGAATCGCCGGCGTAGTGGTATAAGGCATCAATTTATTGAAACTTGCCTTGGCAAGAATATGAGGGATAACGGTTTGATCTTAACAGGACTGGCCTAGATTAAATTTTGTTTCTGTCACACACACACACATACATACATACATATTATCATCCAGGTTGTCTGATAAATTTACCTTTCTAGGTTTATTCGATGACAGGAGGGAGAGGACAAGATTGCTAGCAAGAACAGATAGCTAGTTGTAGCATTCCATTCTCACCTGGTTTGACTGGCATCGGCTTACGTACATATTTTATCCTCTGGGCAGGTTCTGAACACTTGCTAACATAGACTTCAAATGGTGTCATAATCCTCGGTTTGTGATTGTCGACGGATGGGAAGCACTCAACGGTCGGTGAGGTTTGATGAATAGGTAGAAGACATTATGTGGAATGTAACATTAACTGAAAATAAATATCCAAACACGAAAAGCGCAGGGATTTCACTATTCTTTCAAGTGGTTGTTATTGAATATTCTGAAATCAACTGTTTACAAGTGATCTTATTACGCATATATAAAATAATTATATATATATAGAAGTGCAGAGATTGGGGGATAATTTGGTAGGGGTGCAAAAAAGAAAATTGAAAGGAAACAGAAAGATAAGGTTTTAAAGGATAACAAAAAGATTAGGGATGAAAGATTGGGTATCAGATTGAAAGAGTATGGAGAAGTGAAGTATTCAATTTTTTGGGGGGGACGGTCAGCGATGGGTCTAGAAAGGAGGTGAATCATAGAAAGTGAGGGAAAAGGGGCGGTGAACTTAACTGTGGGGAAAAAAGAAAATTTTTTCCCCTTTGGGGGCAAAAGGGGAATTAGGAGTATATTTTTTTCCCAACGCCTTTTATGGGTGTGAAGCATGGGGGATAATGTGCAGCGAGGGGAAAAAGGGTGGAGGCAGTGGAGAGTCATGTCGAAAGGGAATTTGGGGGGGTTTAAAAAATGCAGAAATTTGTAGTTTTTTAAGTTAGGAGGGGGGCGGGATTACCAAAAATGTTGTCCAAGGGGCGGGGAAGGGGGTTGAGGGGGTTCCCTTAAGAGAAGGAGCGAAAAAAATACTTCAAGAGTGATCATCTGTAGGGAAGGAAGGCGGGGGAGGGGTCGGTCTAGAAAGGTTGGAGGGGGGGGTAAAGGAGGTTTTGTTGCGAAGGGCTTGGACTTCCAGCAGGGATGCGTGAGCGTGTTTGATAGGAGTGAATGGAGACAAATGGTTTTTAATACTTGACGTGCTGTTGGAGTGTGAGCAAAGTAACATTTAATGAAGGGGTTCAGGGAAACCGGCAGGCCGACTTGAGTCCCTGAGGAGATGGAAGTACAGTGCCTGCACACCTGAGGAGAGTTTTAATGTTTGCAGTTTAAAAACTGAAGTGTAAAGCACCCTTCTGCAAGACATGAATGGTAGTGAATGATGGTGAAAGTATATCTTTTTTCGTATACGGGCCCCTGCCTTGGTGGAATCGGCCAGTGTGATAAAAAAAAATATATATATATAATATATTTATATATATATATATATATATTATATATAAGATATATAATATATAGGAAGGAGGGTCCCCACTGGTGTAAACTTGTGGGACCCATAGCCTCGTAGAAGAGGGATAAAAAGGCAACAAGGAAGAAATTTGGATTTCTTCCTGAAGAATGTTATGCATATTCCACTTCCCCACCACCCCATTCTTTTATATAATTTTTTTTTATTTACCACAGTAGAATATTTAATTTCATAATATGTACAGAAGATTTAAGAGATACATTGTTGATAAAAAGTGCGATATAAGGTACAGTTGTTACTTGATGTATAACCGATATCAGGCGACAAATCCATCCAGCTCCTCAGAACTGGACGTGGGGCCCAAAAATAAACAGCAGGCATTACCCCTTTGAACAGCCGCACTGACCCGCAGAAACATGAAATAGCTCCCCACTGGATCACCGAGTTTTACCCTGATGAGTCTTATTTTCCCCCCCAGCTCCTAAAGGAAGTTGGATGCACTCTATCCCCACGAGCCAAGGGTCAATATACTACCTATTATATCGATAGTCAGATAAAACTAAACAGTATATTCGTTCATGTATTACATCCTAGGGATTTCAAAGGGCCCTGATATCCCAGGTGTAAATGGGAGCAAATAAACTCAGCAGGAAAAAGGTTCTTTTTTTTTTTTTAGACTTATATTATCCTTCACCAATTAAAACAGCAATATTCACACTATGTACAATGATAAATAGTAGTGCACGCACAACGTAAGCAAGCAGAAATAGAAGCCACAAGGATAGCATACCGTGCTTCAAAACCAGCTCAGAGTGGGAATGACAAGGGCAGACAGGAGAGACGGTATCCACATAAACCTCGAGATTGTCCAATCCTCCACCCACCTTCTTATTGCTTGAACCTGTGTCACAAGATGACCGATGGGGCCCCATCAGCAACTCTTAGCAACCTGGTTCGCTGGTTGGGGGGGAGATACCTGAAATAGGGTGTGTCCATGCGCCGAATAAAGGTACGTACTCATTGCATGCACAACCCCCACCCCCGATAAGCTCAGGATTAGGCTGGCCGCCTGGGCCACACCTCCCAGTGGTACCGTGCCCGCCATGGCCACAAAATAAATGGGAACCTCGCCTATCCCTCTCCACCCTCCCACTCTTAGATAGAGCCTCAGCTTTCCTAGTGACAAAAAAGCCAAACCCTAAACTCAGAGTGAGACGCAAGTCAATAGGCCAACATAGTCCCAGATAAAGCGACGGTTATCCCGTACCCCTCACTAAAAAAAACCCCCCACATCAGGGGATAACAAAAAAAAGACTTGAAAGGGGGTACCCACAAATACCCCCCATCCTAACCTAAATAAAATATTAAACTAGACGCTTGACAAAGAGTCTTCTGCCAACACATTTTCTTCTTGCCCGGCAATATATTAAATCAAAATATTGTAGGGCTGCAGCCTGAGCGTCCTACGCATAAGCCTTGTTTTGTGATTCTTCATGGCTTGGAAGAAAGACTAAGTGTTGGGATCACTGTAGACTGAACCACCTGCGATGTGTCTCTGCCCCACATAAACATCGAAATGTTCCAAAGCAAGTACCAGCGCGAGGGCTTCTTTTTCAATGGTAAGATTAACTCTTCTCTGATGTGGCTGGAACTTGGCGGAAAAGTATGCTACAAGGCTGCAACTCCTTGTTACCCGATTTTGTAATAAGTACCGCCCCCCAACCCCCAGACTCACAAGCATCAACCTGTTATGAAAAAGGTTTGGAGAAAAGTCTGGAGACAAGGAGATTGGGTGGCAGGAGCACATAATCTTTTTTGCTTTATTAAAAGCGAGTTTCCAAATCTGACGTCCAATTTAAGGGAACATTATGACTTGTAAGAGAGGTAAGAGGGGCTACAATAATCTGAGAAATTCTTACAGAATCTCTGTAAAATCCCTATCATGCCTAGGAAACGATGGAAGAGATTTCCTATCATGAGGAACTGGATAATCTTTAATCGAAAGAACTTAGCAAGTTTAGGTGCAACATTACCACTACCTACTTCATGGCCTAAAAAGTGAATAGTGGCCCTGGCCAAAGGAAGATTTAGATAAATTAACTGTTAATTGGGAATACTTAACGGTCTCAAACAACTTTAAAGTCAAAGTAGTGTTGATTATCCCAAGTATCCAGACACCACAACAATATCGATCATAGTAAGCGGCCGTGCCTTCAAGTCCTTTAATAGCCTGATGTATTGAGTTTTCTTCTGGAATGAAGAGGTGTATGGGAGGGATTATTCATTCCTGAAGGGGGTAACTGTAATACTGTATAATGCCCCTAGGAATAAACAGAATGCAGAGATTTCCTTCGCCTTATCGGTCAAAGGTACCTGATAGTATCCTTGTAAGGAGATCTAATTTGGACACAAAAGTAGCCTTCCCCCGCAAAGTCAATTACGTCATCCAAGACAGGAAGAGGGTAACATCCTGTAATTGTGACCTAGTCCTTTACTGTAGTCTGTGCACATACGAAACCCTCCACAGCCTTCTTTACTAGGATGCACGTGAAGCCCATGGACTAGATAGACTCTCCACTTAAAAACCATGTTCTACAAGAAGTCTACTTACCTGCTGAAGTACCTTTGCTTTTCATGAATTAGCTCATGTAGGGGGAGAGTTTTATTGGTTTAGATGTTCCCACATCTACATCATGGTAACCTAACGAACATTTTTTCGGCACATCCCGAAAAAAAATATTAGGATACGACTGTAAAGCTCAGTTAAATTGGTTGCTTGAATTTCAGATAATCCGCCATTAAAGGCTAGATCCTTAGGAAGACAGAATTGAAAGTTTAGTATTAATTTCAGAGATAAGTGCGAATAGTCAGAGTCGTCCTCCGAGGTAGAGGAGCAGAGTCCTTAACAGGGACTTTTATCAGTTGTATCAAAGGCCTGAATTGATAAATGTGTAAGTTTTTGTTTTTGAGGTCTTTAACCAATGGGAGCTACCGACATAATTTAAATCAGATTATCTACTTACAAATCTGCATAGTCCCGTATTATCTAGCCTTTCAAGGTGTGGCCTAGGTATAGGTTCCTGCAACCAACACCTTGTCACCTGGATGGAAGGACGGAATTGTGCACTTTTGTCATAAAACCCGTCTGTTTCATCTTACTTTGGAGGCTGTCTTTAGGTTACCGTGGCCAACTCACGTGGCCACCTGCAACCTTGAAGACGGGTTGTAAGAGTGCTGAGCTTACTCTTCTCCCATCCATCCTCCTTTGAGCACCCGAAGAGGAGCCTCTACAATGTGCCCAAAATCAGCCAAACGTAACTATACCCTTTAACTCTTAGCCCGTCTCTCGTACTGAGAACAGCACAACAAAGGTTAGAGATTCATCCCAAATCTGTCGGAAAGTGCATGCAAAAACTTTCACATCATTGTTTTTAAAATTGTTTGGTGGAATCTTTCCAAGGCGCCTTGGGAGCTGTAGGTGGATCGGGACAAGGATAAGTTTGTGAATTATCCCAAACCAGTTAATACTTCCCTAAATGCTTTGCAGTGAAGTTAGTACCTTGACACTTTGTATAGTTTTAGGAAAGCCAAAACAAGAAATGAATTTTGTTAAAGCTTTGAGATAGCTTTAGTATTGGATACTACGCATTGGATCGCTTCAGGATATCTGTTTTACTTTATCCATAATTTGTAAATAAATACTATTTCCAGCTTTGACTAGTGAATGGACCTACACAATCTATAAGTAAAATCTGCAAAAGGATCTCCATCACAGGTATGGGTTGGAGAGGTGCAGGTTTAATGGAATGTCCAGGTTGCCCCAACTTGCTAAATCTCGGCAAACAACCTAAATATTATTCTTCACATCTTTCTTCAGAATTTGGCCAATAAAATTCTTTTGTGATTCTATACAAGTTTTTGTAATTCCTAAGTGGACGCTCCTAAATGACAGTATTATGAGCGTATATTTAATACTGAGGTCTATACTTGGTTGAAACCACTAACCTGACGTATAATTGCCGGCCCCTATATTCCTTAACCATCTCAGTGCAATACCAATTAATCATTTTTAACTTCATACTTGACTGGATGACCCCAAGAGGATTTACCCATGCTGCCATCAAAAGCGAAATTAATGAAGGGTCCTTTTCGTTGTTCCTCCCGGAAGGACGATTCCCTCCCTCGGCATGAAACAGAGACCATCTTGCAATCCTGCAACCTGGGAATAGAAGGCTTGATCGTGTCTGTTCACTTGATTTACGAGACCTCCGGCCGTGTGTCTCATAAAACAACGTGGCTATTCCGAGATCGGAGTCGTCCAAGGATAGGTCAATCATTCTCCCCCAGAACCCTTGGGATGTTGCCGCGGTTATGTGCCAACACTGGAAGAAGCATTCTCCATTATAGGATCAGGACACGAAGTAACAGTAGTAATGTTATTACCCATAATAACATGCAATTTTTCCTGGGAAATCCTTTGAATACTAACAGTCAGAGTACCCAGTTAATATTTGCACGTACATAAATTTTATGCAAAGGAACTGAAATATAGCATCCTCCGTAAGCTTCCAATCACACTGAGGAATCAAGGAAGTATTCTCTGAAAGGGGTAAAATCCTTCTCTGACAAGTGAGCAATATCTCCAGTATCTCTAAAGGTATTTACTTTATTGGTTCCTGAGTTTTTCCTGAAGGGAAATAAGACTTTCCCGCAATAAATAAGGGGCCTCACCTTTTTCTACATTTCTCTAGGGACATGTTTTACTAGGGAATTAGAGATTTTCCCGATGGGTTTGAGGCTTTTGGGGGACGCTTTGGAACTGATGTGACCTACTTTAATTACTTCTCGAAGCATACGACAGGCTTGCCCTTTACTCCCTGATGACGTTGCAAGGGTGACGTTCTGGCTGGTGACTCTCTGGATATTGTTTGTCGAGATGTCTCCATAAGTATATGCCTCTCCGCAGGGTGACCATATTTTGAGAAGCTGTGCTCACCATTTGACTTATTTGGATACGTAGACGCTCTCCCTCCGGCTGGCACTTCATTCTCCAATGTTTTTCGATCTCTGCTCACGCCAACTGTTGAAAAGAGAGACAGACCGCTCGGACAAGGAGCGGTTCGTTTCGAAAGGGTATCAGCCAACCTGGTGCCGCCTCCAATGCAGTGGTTAAGTCACGATCCTGCAGAAAGAACACACCTGCTGGTCCCACAGACTCAGCAGGTTATCCATCAGAAAAGCTGGCACCACTCCTCAAAGTTTAGAGACACCACTCGCTTTATAAAATACCACAGTAAAGCTTTGGTTTGCTGTCTCACAAAGTCCACCAGGGATTGACCAAGCTGCCGCCTTTTCAATTTGAAGGTCTTACGATATTTAGCTGGGATACATGTAAATGCTCCCCAACACTGTGCTTTCACTAACTTGATAATCTGAGAATTCACGTCAGTTAATACCGACGTTAATTCCTGTGCCTTACCCAATAATGCGTAGAACCAACGCTGCCGCAGTGCTGTTTCCGCGCCACCTCAAGGCTTCGAGCCGGATTTTCGAAGCTTTCGAAAAATTCTCTGGTTCGGCCCTCATTGAAGCGGGGAACAAACTGTACAGCTTTTTGTCAACTGAAATCGTTTACAGAATGCAAAAACTGCCTTCCTTCTCATTTCCCCTATCCAAATTCTTCCCCTGCGAATGCTCTCTGTATACCCTAGTTTTGCTCAAGAATTGATTTTGCCACTCAAGTGCCCAACGGACGCTGATTCACCCTGATACAACCCAGCATGCACTATACTGACCATATGCTCCGTAGGTATATAACTTCCTCAAGGCGAGAAAAACGTAAGTTTTTGCCCTAGCTCCCTAGAGGGAGGAGTTTGATGTAGCCATCTCCTTCAATAAGTAAGACAGCAATAAGTGAACGCAGTTGCGCAGCTGTTGGAGAGTGCGTTTATTAGGGAATGCCAATGGAACGAGCAATTTGCCAACAAACGTTTGTAGAGTCAATTTAGGAAGGTTATGCAAAGTTTATGCCGACACCAGCGTCTGACTCTCTAGTGGCATAAGTTATTCGCTATGCACAGTACGAATACCCCAACGTAACACGTTAATTTGCAGAACACGCTTAGCTATGCACAGTACGAATGCAGAATACGCATACAAGCAAAGCCGACTGCACACAAGATTGACCGTAGCGAAGCGAGCACACTGAACAAGCTAGTAGCGAGCTGTTGAACGATCACACAATAGCAAGGCTGATCATAAGCAACTGACACGCAAAATTTGTAAAGCGAAGCGAAACAGCAAGCTACACAATGTTCCTGCTACAAGCTTCACCCTAAGCTCAACCGTTTCTCTAAGTCCAGCTCTCGGACAGGCTACCCATATTACATCCTAGGATTTCAAAGGGCCTGTTATCCCAGGTGTAATGGGAGCAAATAAACACAGCAGAAAAAGTTTAGACTTATATTATCCTTCACCAATTATAACAGCAATATGTACACTATGTACAGTGATAAATATAGTGCACTCCACGTAAGCAAGGCAGAAATAGAAGCCACAAGATAGCAGACCGTGCTTCAACCAGCTCTAGAGTGGGAATGACAAGGGCAGACAGGAGAGCGGTATCCACATAACCTCTGAGATTGTCAATCCCACCTTCTTATTGGCTAGAACCTGGTCACTAGTTGAACGATGGGGCCCCATCATCAACTCTTAGCAACCTGGTTCGCTGGTTGGGGGAGATAGCCTGTAAATGAGGGTGTGTCCATGCGCCGAATAAAGGTTACGTACTCTTTGCATGCCACATCATGATTATAAATTAATCTATAAAAATAACATAATTACAAAACTTTTCATTCACTCGAAAGGAAATTATATGTGAATTATAGTACTGATACACCGTTGAAGTTTTCAGCGAAATTAGTAGATTAGGTGAGGAAAAAGACTCTGAGTATTCTCACTGAGTTGAACTTACCGAGTTGTGTTTGTGGGAGTCGATACATTGCTCATGACTCCGCCACTAGGTTGGCTTGTCCTGCGTCTATACCACTCTGACCTGGGCTCTACCAGGCCTACCTATAAAACCGTAACTGGAGGCTGTGTGTGTTAAGACTAAACTCGGATCACTACTTAACTTGCATTCAAATCTGCAGATGTCTTTTTTGCGTTTAAGAATAAATACAGTTTCATGGTGTTTGTTACGGGTGCGATGATTGTATTCTTGTGTAAGTGTACGTTGTGTAGCATTGCTGTGTGTGTGTTTGTGGATGTGTGTGTGTGTGTGTGTGTGTATGTGGGTGGGTATGTGTGTGGGAGGGCTGTATGTTTGTGTGTGTGTGTGGGTGGATGGGTGCGTGTGTGTGTGGGGTGTGTGTTTGTGAGGGTGTGTACTCACCTAGTTGTACTCTCCTAATTGTGGTTGCAAGGGTCGAGACTCAGCTCCTGACCCCGCCTCTTCACTGAGTGCTACTAGGTCCTCTCTCTCCCTGCTCCATGAGCTTTATCATACCTCATCTTAAAACTGTGTATGGTTCCTGCCTCCACTACCTCACTTGCTAGGCTATTCCACTTCCTGACTACTCTATGACTGAAGAAATACTTCCTAACATCCCTTTGACTCATCTGGGTCTTCAACTTCCAATTGTGACCCCTTGTTTCTGTGTCCTCTCTCTGGAACATCCTGTCGCTGTCCACCTTGTCTATTCCACGCAGTATTTTTATGTCGTTATCATGTCTTCCCTGACCCTCCTGTCCTCCAGTGTCGTCAGGCCGATTGCCCTTAACCTTTCTTCGTAGGACATTCCCCTTACCTCTGGAACTAACCTCGTCGCAAACCTTTGCACTTTCTCTAATTTCTTGACGTGCTTGATCAAGTGTGGGTTCCAAACAGGTGCTGCATACTGCAGTATGGGCCTGACGTACACGGTGTACAGTGTCTTGAACGATTCCTTACTAAGGTATCGGAACACTATTCTCAGGTTTGCCAGGCGCCCATATGTTGCAGCAGTTATCTGGTTGATATGTGCTTCCGGAGACGTGCTCGGTGTTATACTCATCCCAAGATCTTTCTCCTTGAACTAGGTTTGCAGTCTTTGGCCACCTAGCCTATACCTCGTCTGCGGTCCTCTTTACCCTTCCCCGATCTTCATGACTTTGCATTTGGCGGGGTTGAATTCGAGAAGCAGGTTGCTGGACCAGGTGTCCAGCGTGTCCAGGTCTCTTTGAAGTCCTACCTGATCCTCATCTGATTTAATTCTCCTCATTAACTTCACATCATCTGCGAACAGGGACACTTCTGAGTCTAACCCCTCCATCATGTCATTCACACATACCAGAAATAGCACTGGTCCTAGGACCGACCCCTGGGGGACCCCGCTTGTCACAGGTGCCCACTGTGATACTTAATCACGTACCATGACTCGCTGTTGCCTCCCTGCCAGGTATTCTCTGATCCATTGCAGTGCCCTTCCTGTTATACGCTCCTGATCTTGTAGCTTCTGCACTAATCTCCTGTGAGGAGCTGTGTCGAAGGCCTTCTTGTAGTCCAAGAAAATGCAATCAACCCACCTCTCTCTTTTGTTTCTTCTGTTACGTTATCATACAACTCCAGTAGGTTTGTGACACATGGTTTGCCTTCCATAAATCCATGCTGGTTGGCATGTGTGTGTGTGTGTGTGTGTCTGTGTGTGTGTGTGTGTGTGTGTGTGTGTGTTGGGTGGGCGGGTTGGTTTTGTATGTGTCTTGGCACTGTGTGTGAGTACTCGTTTAGTTATGTTTTCAGGGGTCGATTCTTAGCTCTTGACATCATGTCTTAACTACTATCGATCGACATATTCCTGAAGCAGTTTATGCTTGCCTTCGTCTAATTCATACTACTATTACCCTGAGAATCAATATGTTCCTGAGGGCCCTGTTGGCTATCTCTCGAAATTCAAACAAGCTGCTCTTATACATACTTCTTAGTCCCTGATTATTTTCACTGGAATAGTGTACCCTCATGTCTTTCTCTCCTATAGAGTTGTTAGGTGAAATTTATTACGTGTCTCCTTGTCCATATTCCTCAGTAGAGCGAGCTCCCAGTATTGTTCGGGGAATCCCCGAAAAACTCAGTATTTCCCGAGGCATGGTGTATGGAGCTGTGCTGAAATCAGTGGAGTGGAATCCTCAGCAGTTTGTTAAGTCATACCATGAACTAAGAAAAGATCTTAGACTGCAGTTCAGATGCCTCTCCAAACTGCAATATCACTACCTCTCAAATAACGAAAAAAGGCACAATACCGTGACTGGAACGATTCACAAATAACCCGCACATAAAAGAGAGAAGCTTACGACGACGTTTCGGTCCGACTTGGACCATTTACAAAGTCACACTAACCAGAAATAACGAACGAACGAACGAAAGTACAGGTAAGATCCCAAATGGGATGAGCGGGGAAGACGGGACAGACGAAGAATAGTGCTGGATGCTGGAGAGGAGTGTTCTTAGTTGTAGAAATAGAGCCAGGGCTTAACCCAGCAGCTAAGTCGATCGTGGGACAGACATTGAGAACAAACATAGCAGGCTCTTCTGTTGGGACTCCGGTGGGTGAGTGGGGAAGTGTGGACAGACGAAGAATAGTCGGTGAGAGCTAGGTCTTGAGTTGTAGCTGAAAGAGCCAGGGCTAAACCCAGCTGCGTGGCACTGCGAGGCTGTGTAGAGAGAGCATGATGAGGACACAGGAGAGAGCAAGCTGCAGACAGTGCTCGCTGGCTGATATGCTTCAGGCTGAGGTGAAGAATGAACATTAAAATGGTATAAAATACCGACAGATTGTTAGGTAAGACACATATGCAACAGTTAGGTATCTTTATTTCGAAACGTTTCGCCTACACAGTAGGCTTCCAGTCGAGTACAGAAAAGTTGATAGAACAATGCTCTTCTCCAGACTGAGGGACTGACCACCTCAAAACTTTAAGGGTGATGGACTGATTACATCGTCTTCAAGTATCTTCTGCTTCTATCAACTTTTCTGTACTCGACTGAGAAGCCTACTGTGTAGGCGAAACGTTTCGAAATAAAGATACCTAACTGTTGCATATGTGTCTTACCTAACAACACACTGAGGTGAAGAGCTGGTTGGACGTCAGGTGTCGGGAGGCTCACGTTGTGTGTTGCGGAAATGTGTTGTGTGTTTGGCTACACTTCGCTGGTGATGGAGCCACTCTTGAGTCTTCTGAAGTCTCTCTTGGACATGTGGAATAGTTGCATTCTGAGGTTGGAGCAGTTCAGATTCGTCACGAGGTAAGATAGTGCGTTTTCAAAAGGAATTTGGTGAGGTTTGGTGCAGGTGTACTTAACAGCTCCTTCTTTCATTAAGTGGAGCATATCAGCTGCGTTCATTTCGGTTGGAGGTTGGGGGTGTGTAGAAGGTTAGAGACCCATTAAAGGCTTTGGGTTAGTAACGGTTGCCTGTGTTTTTTTCTTCGGTTACTTCTTCGACTACTACTTCGTCGTCGTCCGAGGGTTGTTCATAATGTTCTGGTTCTATTTCGTCTTCTGTGACTGTGTTGAGAGGAGGCAGGAGTGTTGGTCGTTGTGGTTTGGTTGGCTGGTAGTAGGTGGTGAAAGGTGGCAGTAGAACGGTGGTGTTGGTCCTGGAGTAGAGTCTTGGTCAGAGATACGAGTAGGACCAGGGTTGAGGTGAAGTTAACAATGTCTGGAATTAGCTTGAGAGTCTTGTGATGGTGGCGAGTCTGGAAAGTTGAAATTGGCATGTTTGTTAAGGCGAAATAGTTTTCATTGATTGTTGTGTTGAATGAGTCAGGGTTTGCAGCATTAGTGAGGTGTGCATACATCATACAGTATAGCACCTTGGATGGAGCAGCGTCAGGAAGAGCAGAGAGGGACTGGCTGGGTTGAGATGATTGTTGTGTAGCTTGAAGGAGTTCGGTGGTATCTCATTGAATTTTTGCAATGGCGGCGTATGTTGGCGATTTAGGGTTGTTGTTCTTGGTTTGAACATTAAAATGGTATAAAATACCGACAGATTGTTCTTGGTTTCTTCAATGATTTTCTTAGACAGGACTTCTTTACGTAGAGGGTATTTTGCTGCCAGGGTGTGTGAGTACCCTTGCAGTTGAGGCAGGTAGGAGAGGCAGTGGTGGTAGAACATTCCTTGAAGTCTTGGACGTCTTTTCCGCAGTTTGTGCAGTACTTCTTCCCTTTTAGAGGACAGTCAGGCGTTGAGTGGTGATATGAGTAGCAGGTCCAGCATGGCGAGATGTGGGCGAAACGTTCGGGTTCTATGTGACTTGGATGGATATGATAGTAGGAGATAGCTAGGCCGTCAGACAGTGCTCTAGTAGCCATCTCGATGTTGGAGAAGGTTAGCTTGATCATTGTAGAGGCGTTGGGGATTTTGGTGATGTGTTCAATCGACGCCCAGGTATTTTGTTCCTCGATCGAGGTCTTGAGATCCTCAGTCGATAAAGAAGTGACGAGTTTGTCCAGCCGTTTGACGAAAACGGAACGTTTCGCCAGGAAAAAAAGGTGAAGGGGTGATGTTGAACTCTCGGTCTCTGAGGGTTTTCATAGAGGTGTCGGCCATCAGCTTTGAGGCTTCATAATCGTCAGTACAGACGACTATGAATGAGTCTTTCGACGAGTAGGATGGCTGTAAATTTAACCTGTAGGAAAGTCTTTACAGCGACAGCAAGGGCAAGTTTAGTAGTCATTTAATTACTCCACTGTTGGGTTTTGATCCTTACACGGTTTGCAAGCATCATGAAGGAGTAAGTCAGGCGCTGGTACGATGATTATAGGTTCCCCTCCCCGACGGGGATCGAAGGAACACTTCTTGAGGTAAGGAGCGACTGTGTCTTGATAAGATCGTCGATGATCAATGAATCACAGTACCGTGATTGACTGTCGCTATGACGCTATGAAGATACCGTGATCGTCTCTGAGTTGAAGCAGGAGGAGGCGGGATCACAGTGGGACCTGCCACCTACTTACACAAGTGGCAGGTCCCACTGTGATCCCGCCTCCTCCTGCTTCAACTCATCTGACTGCCCTATATAAGCCACCTCTCTGCCCCTATGCTGCACTTCCTACAAGAGTGATGGATTGAACACATCGATTCCAGGTTGAGGAACTGATTACCTCGAACTCCTCCTCTCCTTACCATTTATGCTTTGTAGTGGACTGATGAAGCCACTGTGTGGCGAAACGTTTCTTCAATAAAGATTCGGTTTTCAAAACCATTCACCACATATAGGGAAGTCTTCAACTCTTGCTTATCCTATAAACATGACCTATTTCCACTAATGGATTTTGTCCTTCGGTGACGCCGCCTCCAACTGCCTTACCTCACCTGTCTGCTGTATATAAGTCACTTTTCCTCCAATATGCTGTACTTTTATCAAGATTGATGGACTGAACACATTAACTCCAGACTGAGGGACAGATTACCTTAAACTCCTCATGTTCACTGTTATTCTCTGTATTTGACTAATGAAGCCACTGGCTGGCGGAATGTTTCTACAAATAAAGATTCCTAGGTGTTACACAAGTGTCTCAAGTCTATTAGTTTCCTTTATGAGTCTATTATTACTTCCCCTTGTGAGTATTATTTGTTATGAGTCTGTTATTAGTTTACATTATGAGTCTGTTATTAGTTCCCTGTAGTATGTACTGAATTCCCAGTATGGGTATTATTAGTTCTTATTATGAATCTATTATTTATTCCTTTATCAGTCTGTTATGAAGTCCCCTTATTAATCTATTATAAGCCCTCATTATGAGTATTATAAGTTCCCATTATGAGCATTATAAGTCCCCATTATGAGTATTGTTAGTTCCCATTATTTTTGACGGTATGGTTTTTAAATCCCTTGAACTGTCTGTCGTACCTCCCATTTTCTTAAGGCCAAATTTCGGTGTGAAGATTTGGAACTAGTCCCTTCAGTGTTTTCTAGGTGTAAATTATGATATATCTTTCTCGCTTGCGTTCCAAGGAATACAATTCAAGTGACTTCAGGCGTTCCTAGTAATCTGGGTGTTTGACCGAATTTATACCAGCAGTAAAAATACTCTGTACATTTTCTGGGTCTGCAATTTCGCCTGCCTTAATAGGGGTTGTTAGTGTGCAGCAATATTCCAGTATGGAGAGTACAAGTGCCTTAAAGAGTATCATCACTGGCCTGGCATCTCTTGTTTTGAAGGGTCTTGTTATCCAGCCTATCATTTTCCTTGCCATTGTAATAATAACATTATTGCGCTTCTTGAATGTACCATCTTCCGACGTGGTTAACTCAAGGTCCCTAACATTCACTTATCGCTTGATCAACTGGTTTGAATTCCTTTTCAGGTTTTATTTCCTAGTGTTAATGTGTAATTATATAATTAACCCAGCATCCGTCTTCGTATAAGATATTTCGAAGGTATCAACACAAGGTAGTACTATGATAGATACCAGCCATCCAGGAAGGTAATACCGTCCTGTAAAATGAGTGTGAAATGAAAACCTGTCAGTTTTTTTTGTACTCGGGCAGGATTGCTGATCTTTCCTTTGTCTCATGAACACGTAAGATGACAGGCGAATCTTGTAAATTTTAACTTTCATTCAGTATACTCATACTTTTACTTTCCTGTGTGTTTATATATAGGTTTTAATCCCGTTAGCAGGCCTAGTCTGAGGACCCTAGAACCGTAAGCAGTTACAGTATACAATCTTCATGAAGGCCTATCTTCCCTTTCACTCATTTCTCTCACATAACGTGTGTGTACTCACCTAATTGTACTCACCTAATTGTGGTTGCAGGGGTCGAGACTCAGCTCCTGGCCCCGCCTCTTCACTGATCGCTACTGGATCCTCTCTCTCTCTGCTTCCTGAGCTTTGTCATACCTCTTCTTAAAACTATGTATGGTTCCTGCCTCCACTACTTCACTTGCTAGGCTATTCCACTTGCTGACAACTCTATGACTGAAGAAATACTTCCTAACGTCCCTGTGACTCGTCTGAGTCTTCAGCTTCCAGTTGTGACCCCTTGTCCCTGTGTCCCCTCTCTGGAACATCCTATCTCTGTCCACCTTGTCTATTCCCCGCAGTATCTTGTATGTCGTTATCATGTCTCCCCTGACCCTTCTGTCCTCCAGTGTCGTCAGTCCGATTTCCCTTAACCTTTCCTCGTACGACATTCCCTTGAGCTCTGGGACTAGCCTTGTTGCAAACCTTTGTACTTTCTCTAACTTCTTGACGTGCTTGACCAGGTGTGGGTTCCAGACTGGTGCTGCATACTCCAGTATGGGCCTAACATACACAGTGTACAGTGACTTGAACGATTCCTTATTAAGGTATCGGAACGCTATTCTCAGGTTTGCCAGGCGCCCGTATGCTGCAGCGGTTATTTGGTTGATGTGTGCCTCCGGTGATGTGCTCGGTGTTAAAGGTCACCCCAAGGTCTTTCTCCCTGAGTGAGGTCTGTAGTCTTTGTCCACCTAGCCTATACTCTGTCTGCGGTCTTCTTTGCCCCTCCCCAATCTTCATGACTTTGCATTTGGCTGGATTGAATTCGAGAAGCCAGTTACTGGACCACATGTCCAGCCTCTCCAGGTCTCTTTGCAGTCCTGCCTCATCCTCGTCCGATTTAATTCTTCTCATCAACTTCACGTCATCTGCGAACAGGGACACTTCAGAATCTATTCCTTCCATCATGTCGTTCACATATATCAAAAATAGCACTGGTCCTAGAACTGACCCCTGTGGGACCCCGCTCGTAACAGGCGCCCACTGTGATACCTCTTCACGTACCATGACTCGTTGCTGCCTCCCTGTCAGGTATTCCCTTATCCATTGCAGTGCCCTTCCTTTTACGTGTGCCTGATCCTCCAGCTTCTGCACTAATCTCTTGTGGGGAACTGTGTCAAAGGCCTTCCTGCAGTCTAGGAAAACGCAATCTACCCAACCCTCTCTCTCGTGTCTTACTTCTGTTACCTTGTCATAAAACTCCAGGAGGTTTGTGATACAAGATTTGCCTTCCATGAACCCATGCTGGTTTTCATTTATAATCTTGTTCCTTTCCAGGTGTTCGACCACTCTCCTCCTGATAATCTTCTCCATGACTTTGCACACGATACATGTCAGAGACACAGGTCTGTAGTTTAGTGCCTCGTTTCTGTTTCCTTTCTTAAATATGGGGACTACATTAGCTGTCTTCCATTTCTCAGGTAGTTGCCCAGTTTCAAGGGATGTGTTGAAGATTGTGGTTAGAGGCACACACAGCATCTCTGCTCCTTCTCTAAGGACCCATGGGGAGATGTTGTCCGGTCCCATCGCCTTTGAGGTGTCAAGGTCACTTAAGAGCTTCTTCACCTCCTCCTCAGTTGTTCGTATGTCATCCAACACTTGTTGGTATATTCCCTCTTGATGTTCCCTTCTGTTCTGTCTTCCCACAGCCCTTCCTGTGTCTTCTGTAAAAACTTCCTTAAATCTCCTGTTCAGCTCCTCACATACCTCCTGATCATTTCTTGTGAGTTCTCCACCTTCTGTCCTTAATCTGAGCACCTGGTCTTTGACTGTTGTCTTCCTCCTGATGTGGCTATACAACAGTTTCGGGTCAGTCTTGATTCTCGATGCTATGTCATTTTCATACTGTCGCTGGGCCTCCCTCCTTACCTGTGCGTACTCATTCCTGGCTCTGCGACTGATCTCCCTATTTTCGTGTGTTCTCTGCCTTCTGTACTTTTTCCATTCTCTATTGCACTTTGTTTTTGCCTCCTTACACCGTCGGGTGAACCAGGGGCTTGTTCTGGTCTTCCCGTTGTTACTGTTGCCCTTGGGAATGAACCTTTCCACTGCCTCCTTGCATTTTGTTGCTACATATTCCATCATTTCATTTACTGGCTTTCCTGCCAGTTCTCTGTCCCACTGGACCTCCCGCAGGAAGTTCTTCAACCCTATGTAGTCCCCTCTTTTATAGTCAGGTTTTTCCCATTCTACTCCTGTTATTCTCTCCACTTGCAGCTCTACTATGTATTCAAAGCACAGGACCACGTGGTCGCTAGCTCCTAGGGGACTCTCATACTTGATGTCCTCAATGTCTGAGCTGCCCAGGGTGAACACAAGGTCCAATCTTGCTGGTTCATCCTCCCCTCTCACTCTGGTAGTGTCCTTAACATGTTGGTGCATGAGGTTTTCCAGCACCACGTCCAACATCCTGGCTCTCCATGTTTCGGGACCCCCATGTGGCTCCAGGTTTTCCCAGTCAATCTCCCTGTGGTTGAAATCCCCCATAACCAGCAACTTTGCTCTGCTGGAGTGAGCTCTTCTTGCCACCTCAGCAAGTGTGTCCACCATTGGTCTGTTGCTCTCTTCATATTCCTCTCTTGGCCTCCTGCAGTTCTGTGGTGGATTATATATCACTGCAATGACCACTTTGTGTTCCCCCGACTGAAGTGTACCTGCTATGTAGTCTCTTTCTCCCGTCTCATCTATTCCTTCCATTTTCTCGAATTTCCATCTGTTTTTTACGAGCAGAGCAACCCCACCTCCCCCCCTGCCCCTTCTATCTTTCCTCATGATCTGGTATCCTGGTGGGAAGATTGCATCTGTTATTGTCTCCATGAGTTTTGTTTCTGTAACTGCTATGATGTCTGGGGACTTCTCATTGATTCTTTCTTGCCATTCCTCATGTTTATTCGTTAATCCATCTGCATTTGTGTACCAAACCTTCAACTTCTGTTCTAATACTGTAACTGTGGTGCGGGGGGTGGAAACAGAGGGATCGGTGTGTGATGGTTGGTTTGGATTGTTCAGTTGCCTTGGGGGTGTCGTGGCTGGAGTCCTTCTGCAGGTGTTTCTGGGGGGTGCGCTTGTCCTTCCATTTGATCCTGGGTTATTCTGCTCTCCTTTTTTCATTTCCTCCCATTTCTCCTTTCGTTTTTGAACTCTCTCTTTCATTGTCTTCCTTTCGTCCTGTGTTCTGTCTCGGTCGAGGTACACACTCCGGAACTCCTGCTTGCCTCTCAGCCGTGCTTTCTCCTGCAGGATCATGGTTCGGGTTGTGTGTGTGTGTGTGTGTGTGTGTGTGTGTGTGTGTGTGTGTGTGTGTGTGTGCGTGTGCGTGCGTGCGTGAGTGCGTACGTGCTTGCTTGCTTGCTTGTATTAGCTTAGAATTTACTTGAGTTAGTTTGTTGTTTGAGAACACCAGCTCTTGAACCTTGATGAATGTAGCTATTAATCATTAACAAAATCAGCATGCTGTCCCTTTATAATTGTTAAATCTGAGTTAGTGTTTATCTGTAATGCTTTTTTTCTTTTTTGTTGTACCTTCTGTTGTTCTTTCTACAGTTGTGTTTTCCTCTTCAGTTCTTCCTTCTGCAATACTTGTTGTTCCTCCAGCTGTTATTGTTCTTTCTGACGTCCTTTCTGCATTTGTTTTATCTGCAGTTGTTTTATCCGCAGTTGTTTCATCGACAGTTGTTTCATTTGTATTTGTTCTTCCTTTAAGTTTTGTTTTGCAGTGTTACTGATTTTCCAGTAGTTCCGTTTACTAGAAGAAACAAAATAAATTCTGCTTCTTACTCGCGAATTTATTGTTTCTATTACAACTATTGTTCACTTGCTGACTCTGCAGTTGTTCATTCTCCAGTAGTTGTTCCTTGCATTTGTTGATCGGTGTGTCATTGTTTCACAGCAGTGTCGTCTGTAATTGCTCAATGTACAGGTAAGTCTTGTCTAGTTGCCTGTTCTTCTGCTGTCGTTGCTGCTAAGGTTTATTGATTCCCTGAGCAATTGTTGCTCTTCTGCAGTTGAGTGTAATAGCTGGCTGCTGAAAATAGTAGAGAAAATGATCACTTTTCCGAACAAGCTTTTATTGGGAAAACGTTCCTATTTGAAAAAGATGTAAACAGATGGAAACGCTGCAGCAATGTAAGGATCTGTAGTGCCTTTCTTCTCCAGTTGTTCTTTGTGCAAGTGTTCCTTCTGAGGGTGTTGGTTTCTGTACTGCTATCATTTTCCAGCCGTTCGTCTTTTCTAAAGCTGATGGCATGTCTACGATTGTTGGCTTTGCAATTTATGGCTAGTGTTCTTTTCTGGTGCGCTGTGTTATCTGCATTATAACATTGCTAGTGATGCTACGATTACTGTGACCTGTAGTCTCTTTCCAGAAACCCTCCTCTTCCCTTCTCCGTCTCTTTATCTCTCGTCCTTCTTTCCTCCCTTCATCTTTCTTCCGTCTCTCCTTCTTCTCACTCCATATTAGTTAGCCCCAGAGTGGTTTGCAAGAGGAGCCTTGTCACTCGGCCATTACGGGTTGGCCAGATCAAAGGAGACACCGACGCTGCTGGTTTCGAGTTTAATCATCAGGTCTACTTAGCGTGTATGGGACGCCTTCGTGTAAACAACGCAACCCTTTTGTTCCTCGCCGCTGTGCGTCAACCCTTCCTCCTCCGCTAATCTAATTTGCTGGGATGTCTTTGGGGCACCTCCGAGGAGCGCTTATCATCCTTCCAGCATCTCCTGTCCCGAGGGTCCTCCTGGCGCACGGAAGCCTTCATCATGTTAATCCTGTTATATAGGTCTCCTAAGTAAGAGAAGAGCTGCTGTCACCACGTATATTATGACAGGATACTCTCTTAAGGTAATTTGCTGTCTCCCAGTCTGTTTATATATTGTAGTAATCCCTTGGTCTTTTGATCCCGTCGCTCGGGCTAAGTAACTCAGGGTGTTGGCTCCTGCGTGTTGTCACTCTTGTTGGCTGTATATCTTATCCTGTGAACATATACAGCGCCATAAAAACGGTACTAAGTAGTGGAACTCGTCCTGTAAATGAGCATACCACCACAAAGGAATTATTCTACGGTGTCATTCATCCTGTGAGTGAAAATACCGCCGTGAAACCAGTATTGGATGATATCACCCATTCTGTGAGCGAATTTATCAGCAAAACGACAGTATTGGAAAGAGGCATTTTTCATGTGAGTGAACTTACTCCAACAATGAAAATATTGAGCCGTGACCTCCCTCCTTCTGTAAGGGAACATATTACTTTCTAGAGATGGTATTTGCAAGTGACATTCATGCTGTCAGTCTGCTTTCAGCTAAGTTTTGAAGCTGTCGCAAAGAAGAGGGCAGCTGAGTTGCTCAGCACATTCCATTAAATCCCAAGACATTATCACACCAGTTCTCATAATTTTTTGTAGAATTTCCTCAGCAGTTATTTTAATGTTGTTCATTTCACTTCCCCAGGTAGGAACATCGAAGCATCGCCTTAAAAAAAAAAAAAATCGCGACTATACCCATACATTCCAAATACATTATTTCGCTTATTTCCTGTTCTTTGAATTTTCTCTCTCATAATTAACAAGTTTAATTCCAATTTGCTATTATCAGTGATTCCCTTCTTCGAGTTTCTCTCTTCGTTCCGTAGTATTGTTTGCGCACTCATTTCTAGCTTTTATTTTTAGTCTTGAGCATGTGATATATACCAACATCACGTGTCTAAGTGTCGCGCATGCGTCTTATTCATCAGTTTGTCGGTATTGTAAGCTATAAATAATACGGATCTTCAGTAATATGTGGCGAGAGTTTAATCCACTCCCTATTTCAGGAATTATAATATCCTTGACTTGTGGTGGAATAGGTTAAGTGCATCTTTAATCTTCGTGTAGTCGATACACTTTAAACTCAGTTAACCAAACAGCCAACCATCTTACAAGTCCTTCACTGTATAAGGTATCTCTTGTAAGTATGTACTTCATTTTAGTCTTGTTCAGCTTTTATGTCGGCCATTTAAATGATCATATTTCTATATACCATGTGTTATTGTACACTAAATCGTAAAAATAATAGAGTTATATAATATTTTTCCCAAGCATTTGAATTTCCACTGATTTTGTTAATTGGTGGTGCAGGCTAGAATTATTTTGATTTCTTGTGTTATTTGCTTATAAATGGTGCTTCACCGAGGAGCTAGGAGCACCTCTACTCCAGTGACTCTCACCGGATGGTCTCACATCCCAGGAGACACACCTAGGAGACACACACACCCAAGAGATACACACCCAAGAGACACACACACCCAAGAGACACACACCTGGGAGACACACACACCCAAGAGATACACACACCCGGGAGACACACCCAGGAGACACACACACCCAAGAGATACACACCCAAGAGACACACACACCCAAGAGATACACACCCAAGAGACACACACACCCAAGAGATACACACCCAAGAGACACACACACCCAAGAGACACACACCTGGGAGACACACACACCCAAGAGATACACACACCTGGGAGACACACACCTGGGAGACACACACACCCAAGAGATACACACCCAAGAGACACACACACCCAAGAGACACACACCTGGGAGACACACACACCCAAGAGATACACACCCAAGAGACACACACACCCAAGAGACACACACACCCGGGAGACACACCCAGGAGACACACACACCTGGGAGACACACACACCCGGGAGACACACACACCTGGGAGACACACACCTGGGAGACACACACACCCAAGAGACACACACACCCAAGAGACACACACCTGGGAGACACACACACCCAAGAGACACACACACCCGGGAGACACACCCAGGAGACACACACCCGGGAGACACACACACCCAAGAGACACACACACCCGGGAGACACACACCCCCAGGAGACACACACCCAAGAGACACACACACCCGGGAGACACACACCCAGGAGACACACAAACCCGGGAGACACACACCCGGGAGACACACACCCAATAGACGTCTCACACCCAGGAGACACACCCGGGAGACACACACACCCAGGAGACACACAAACCCGGGAGACACACACACCCAAGAGACACACCCAGGAGACACACACACACCCAGGAGACACACACACACACACACCCAGGAGACACACAGACGCAGGAGACACACTCATCTGGTAAACATACACACCAGGTAAATATAGACACCCGGGAGACACACACACCCAGGAGACACACACACACACCCGGGTGAGACACACACCCAGGAGACACACACACCCGGGATGCACACACACCCAGGAGACACACACACACCCAGGAGATACACCCGGAAGACACACACACCCAGAAGACACACTCACCCGGGAGACACACACACCCAGGAGACACACACACTCCCGGGAGACAAACACCCAGGAGACACACACACACACCCGGGAGACAAACACCCAGGAGACACACACACCCGGGATGCACACACACCCAGGAGACACACCCACCCGGGAGACACACACACACACAGGAGACACACACACACACCCAGGAGAGACACACCCGGGATGCACACACATCCAGGAGACACACACACCCAGGAGACTCACACTCCCAGGAGACACACACACACCCGTGAGACATAAAAACCCAGGAGAGAGACACGCAGGAGACACACCCGGGAGATACAATCACCCAGGAGGCGCACACACACTCCCGGGAGACACACACCCAGGAGACACGCACCCGGGAGACACACACACCCAGGAGACACACACCCAGGAGACACACACCCAGGAGACACATACACACACCCAGGAAACACACACACCCAGGAGACACACACACCCAGGAGGCATACACACACACCCAGGAGGCATACACACCCAGGAGGCACACACACCCAGGAGACACACACACCCAGGAGGGATACACACCTAGGAGGCACACACGCCCAGGAGACACACACACACCCGGGAAATAGACACGCCCAGGAGACACACACACTGTCAGGAGAGAGACGCACCCAGGAGACACACACACACACACACACACACACACACACACACACACACACACACACACACACACACACACACACACACACACACACACACACCCATGGTTTACCCAAAGGTGCAGGGAGGCAAAAACCAAGTGTGCTAGGGAATGGAAGAAATATAGAAGGCAAAGGACCCAGGAGAATAAGGAGAACAGTCGTAGAGCCAGAAACGAATATGCACAGATAAGAAGGGAGGCCCAAAGACAATATGAAAATGACATAGCAGCGAAAGCCAAATCTGACCCGAAACTGTTGTACAGCCACATCAGGAGGAAAACAACAGTCAAGGACCAGGTAATCAGGCTAAGGAAGGAAGGAGGAGAGACAACAAGAAATGACCGTGAAGTATGTGAAGAACTCAACAAGAGATTCAAAGAAGTGTTCACAGAGGAGACAGAAGGGACTCCAGAAAGACGGAGAGGTGGGGCACACCACCAAGTGCTGGACACAGTGCACACAACCGAGGAAGAAGTGAAGAGGCTTCTGAGTGAGCTAGATACCTCAAAGGCAATGGGGCCAGATAACATCTCCCCATGGGTATTGAGAGAGGGAGCAGAGGCGCTATGTGTACCCCTAACAACAATATTCAATACATCTATCGAAACAGGGAGATTGCCTGAGGCATGGAGGACAGCAAATGTAGTCCCAATCTTTAAAAAAGGAAACAGACACGAAGCATTAAACTACAGACCAGTGTCACTGACATGTATAGTATGCAAAATCATGGAGAAGATTATCAGGAGAAGAGTGGTGGAACACCTAGAAAGGAACGATCTCATCAACAGCAGCCAACATGGTTTCAGGGACGGGAAATCCTGTGTCACAAACCTACTGGAGTTCTATGACATGGTGACAGCAGTAAGACAAGAGAGAGAGGGGTGGGTGGATTGCATTTTCTTGGACTGCAAGAAGGCGTTTGACACAGTTCCACACAAGAGATTGGTGCAAAAACTGGAGGACCAAGCAGGGATAACAGGGAAGGCACTACAATGGATCAGGGAATACTTGTCAGGAAGACAGCAGCGAGTCATGGTACATGGCGAGGTGTCAGAGTGGGCACCTGTGACCAGCGGGGTCCCGCAGGGGTCAGTCCAAGGACCAGTGCTGTTTCTGGTATTTGTGAACGACATGACGGAAGGAATAGACTCTGAGGTGTCCCTGTTTGCAGATGACGTGAAGTTGATGAGAAGAATTCACTCGATCGAAGACCAGGCAGAACTACAAAGGGATCTGGACAGGCTGCAGACCTGGTCCAGCAATTGGCTCCTGGAGTTCAATCCCACCAAGTGCAAAGTCATGAAGATCGGGGAAGGGCAAAGAAGACCGCAGACGGAGTACAGTCTAGGGGGTCAGAGACTACAAACCTCACTCAAGGAAAAAGATCTTGGGGTGAGTATAACACCAGGCACATCTCCTGAAGCGCACATCAACCAAATAACTGCTGCAGCATATGGGCGCCTAGCAAACCTCAGAACAGCATTCCGACATCTTAATAAGGAATCGTTCAGGACCCTGTACTCCGTGTACGTTAGGCCCATATTGGAGTATGCGGCACCAGTTTGGAACCCACAAGTAGCCAAGCACGTGAAGAAACTAGAGAAAGTGCAAAGGTTCGCAACAAGACTAGTCCCAGAGCTAAGAGGTATGTCCTACGAGGAGAGGTTAAGGGAAATCAACCTGACGACACTGGAGGACAGGAGAGATAGGGGGGACATGATAACGACATACAAAATACTGAGAGGAATTGACAAGGTGGACAAAGACAGGATGTTCCAGAGATTGGACACAGTAACAAGGGGACACAGTTGGAAGTTGAAGACACAGATGAATCACAGGGATGTTAGGAAGTATTTCTTCAGCCACAGAGTAGTCAGTAAGTGGAATAGTTTGGGAAGCGATGTAGTGGAGGCAGGATCCATACATAGCTTTAAGCAGAGGTATGATAAAGCTCACGGCTCAGGGAGAGTGACCTAGTAGCGATCAGTGAAGAGGCGGGGCCAGGAGCTCGGACTCGACCCCCGCAACCTCAACTAGGTGAGAACTAGGTGAGTACACACATACATACATATACACACACACACACACACACACACACACACACACACACACACACACACTAATTTGTTCTTCTCGTAGTCATCTAAAAAAAGAAGAGAGTGATTTTTCTCCGTGTGAAGCCTTAATCTTAATTGCTTAATGAAGTTCCTCCTGTGACCTCAGTCAGCGCTGGTAGCGCTGCCTCGTTAGAGCTCCTGGGTTGACTCTTCAGAGTTCTTCCTGAGTAGACTCCTGAGAGTTTAAGTAGGTTTCTGAGAGCTCTTTCTGGGTAAGCACTCTGGGGCTCTTTCTGTGTAGGCTTCTCAGAGCTCTTCCTGAGTAACCACCGCCGTAAATAAATAAAAAAAATGTGTGTCCTTGGAGGTAATGCACAACCAAGCCTTGTAATCATTCTTGACTGTCTTAAAACTACCAAGGAAGGAGCTTGGTTCTCTCGGTATTAATGAAAGGATTGTTTACGCTACGTTGTTATTAGGTTTGAAATGGTGGGAAATTAACCAGACAGTCATTATAAATCTTGATAAATGTCGAAGTAAATAAACATGAATTTAAATAGATTTTGCAAACATGCAATTGTATCAGATTTTATAATTTGCATAAACTTTTTCGGTATATAAAACAAGATCTTATAAACATAATGATGGAACGCTTCAATAAGCCTGTTGGCCCATGCTAGTCAAGTCTAACTCACACCCAACCACATCCACTCATATATCCATGCAACTTCCATGGTAGGTTACTCAATGTTCTCGCCTCAGTGACGCTACTTGGGAGTTTGTTCCACTCATCAACATCAGACCAATACTTCACTGTATCTTTTCTAAATTTAAATTTGTCCAATTTGAATCCATTGGTTAGATGTTTTCACCACGTTATTTATACCCATTTTTTTTATTCATGTTTTCCCTTTGTACACTTTAATTATGCAACACCCCCTCCCCCTCCCAGTTTTACGTCTTTTCAGAGAGTGCAAATTTCGTGCATTCAGCCTGACTTCGTAAGACAAATTACTAATCCAGTACATTTATGTTCATTTTGTAATATGGAGACCAGAACTGGCATCATAATTAAATGAGGCTGTACTAGGATATACAAAGCCGAGATATAGCCTTAAGACTTTTACTACCCCTCAAGGGAGGTTCCTTGACGCTGGCGAGGGGGCTCTTGATCTAGGAATTGGGTCTGTGCTCCAGTTCCCTGAATTGAGCCTGAAAACCTTCCATTCCCCCCCCCCCTACATGCGCTGTATAATCGTACGGGTTTAGCGCTCCCCATGATTATAATATTTTTTAAAAAGGCCTTTTATATTTATGTTTTTTTTTTGATATGAAGCCAAGAAGTTTATTACTTTTTTTTGCAAAATTATTATGAGAAAAAAGTTTTTCTCATTCTTTTTGGGGTTTAAGCTTTTAGGGTTATTTTTACTTTTGAGTACCAAAATTTTTTTTTTTTTCCCTTAGGATAAAAACCCTTTTACATTTTTACATTTTTAAACTGCATCTGCCATTCCCGATTTCCCAACCCAACCTTTTCCAGGTCTTCCTGTTTCCTTTTTTCTTTCTCTTTTTAGAAATGATCTGGCGCCTGTTTTAGTGCCCTTGAAAACTTATTAATGTCGCTGTTTATTCTCTATATATACCGTTTTTTTCCTCGGTGGTCTTTTATGTAGTTTTGTAAATTTAAAAAGGGGGGGGGGGGGGGGAAAATCCCATCATTGACCTTGTTTTTACACCATTTTGCAACGGGGCCCCCTTTTGATTTCCCCCCAAATTTTTGCACATTTCCCTTTTAATGAGCAATGAAAAAACCCGGGAAAAATATTTCCCTATCCCATATGTGCTGTAACCCCAAATTAGTCTCCGAAAGGGAAAAACTTATTTCAAAGCCCTTTACGGGAAGGCCTTACACCCCAATTAGTATTATTTAAGTTGGGCTACGGGCCTGGAAAAACCTTAGCGGGGAAAGGTCGGAAAAATTAGTAAAGGTAAGAGCCTTTCTTTAAACCGTCCGGGAGAGTATTGATCAAATTGTTTTGATTTCCCCCAACCCTTTCAAAAATTTAAAGATAACTCTTGGCGACTGGTCTAAAAATTTGAGGGGAAAGGGGACCTGTGTTCCCCTTTTTAAAGGAACTGTTTACCTTTTTTTCTTTAATGGGTTTTGTTCATCTTTGAAAGTGTTTCTTTTTAAAGAGACTAAATGTTAAGCTTATCTATGCTTTCCCTTTTTTGAACCCCTTTTGGAAACATTTTCATCAGGGGGTTTTGGTGATTTTTAGTCTCAGTCTGTACTTTTTTGGGAATCTTGTCGCAAGTGCTATTTCGGCGGATATAAAGAATAAGTAGGCTGCAGGTTGGGCCAGCAACTTTAAACCGTAAGGGTTGCCGACCCTCAAGGGCTTCTAGGGAATAAAACCCTTGGGGAACCCACAAAAAAGGTTGTTAAGAGGAAAAGGCCGACCCTGCCACCTTTTCCCCAGACCTTTATTCCCTTTAACTATTATTTTTTCCCTGCCCGTCAAGCTCCCCACAGTGCCGGGAAAAATTTGGGGGGGACAATAAAGGTGTGACCCAAGGAAGGGGGGGGGCGGGCTATTTTCCCCGGGTTTTAAAAACCCCTTCACCGTTATAAGGTCCGCCCCCTTCAGGGGACGCCATTTTTTTCAAGTCTTTGAGAAGATGGCGTTCGCAAAAGGATGGTTGGGGTTTTGTGTGCTATTTTTGCGCCCGCCCACCTTTAAAAATTTCGCCCGCCCAATGCCCCCCCCGCCCACCCACTCTCCCCCCGCCCCGACCAAAAAAAAAAAAAAAAAATAAAAAAAAAAATTGGGGGCAACGTTGATTTTTCCGGGGAGAATAAATGGGGAAAAGAAATAAGAGAAAAAAGGGGAAAAATAGGTGATTTAAAAGGGGAAATAAGGGTTTAAACAGTTAAAATTAAATTAATTAAGGGGGGAAAATAGTTAAAAACAAAGGGAGACGGGGGAAAAAATGGGTTTAAATTTAAAAAAGGGGGGGGGGAAATAGTTTTGATAAAAAAAAGGGGAGAGGAAAAAATGGGTGATTTTGGTCGAGGGTGGTTGACACTTTCCTCAGGCTGTGTCGACCGTTTTTTTGGTTATTAGGGGAAATCGGGGTTTAAAGATTTTTTGGGTTTAAAGGGCTATCTTCGTTTTTTAAATGCTATTGTGAGTGCCCCTGCTATTTGGGTTATCATGATATCGTGGGCTAACACTGCGTGTTATCACTGTTTTTTCGTGGTTATCACTGCTATCGTAGTTATAATTTGTCGGGTTATCACTTTTGTTTTTAAATCATGTTGTAGTTACAGTTTTGTAGTTTTCACGTGTGGTTTAAATCGGGTGTTGTCGTAGTTATCACTGTCGGGGTTTATTACGCTCTCGTAGCTATCACTTTTTGTCGTGGTTATCAGTTTTCGTGGTTACCCCTTATATCGTGGTTACCCTGCTGTAGTGGTTTCACTGCTGTTTTATTTATCCCCTGCTGTCGGGGTTTTTATCCTGTTTGTCGTGGTTATCCTTTTTTGGTGGTTATCACCCCTGTGGGGTTTAATCACTTTTGCGGGGGTTTTTTTATTTTTTTGCTGTCAGGGGTTATTGTGTTTTCTTTGGTTTATCACTGCTTTTCCCCTTTTTTTATCATTCTGTCTTTGGTTTAACCCCGGGTTGGGTCGTGATTATCACTTTTATATTTTATCACTTTGTGGTTACCCTTTGTTGTCCGGGTTATCACTTTTGGGTTAGTTTTCACTGCTGTCGTTGTTATAACTGTTTTCCCTTTGGTTATCACTGCTGTTTTTTGTTAATAAAATTTTCAAAAATTTAAAAACGGGTCGTTTTTTTTCCCCCCCCCCCCATTGGTTATCACTTGCTTTCGTTTTTCACTATTGTCGTGGTTACCCCAAAACACACACACACGCCACAAAACGCCCCACCGCAACACGAAACCCCACACGCGCACACGCCCCACACGCAGGGGCACACGCCCACACGCCACCACACGCCCCACAAAAACACACACACACACGCCACAAACCCCCACACACACACCGCACGCCCCACACCCACACCCCACACACACACACACACCAAACACACACTACAAACCACCCCCCCAAAACACGCACACAAAACACGCACACACGCACCCCCACCCCACACACACAAAACACCCACACACCACACACACCCCAAAACCCCACACACACACACGCACAAAACGCACACACGCACGCGCACACGCCCCCGCGCAGGGCGCGCAAAACCACAACACACAACACACACACACAACACACAACACCCACACAAACACCACACAACACAAAAGGGGGGCCAGGAGACGGACTCGCCCCCCGCAACCTAATTTAGGGGGAGAAAACCCTTTTCCCCCCCCACTTTTTGGTTCCCCCTTTTTTTCCTTGTGTACACCCTGCTACTTGTTAATACCACAAAAAAGGGTTCCCCTGTGTACCACACTGCTATTGTTAACCAAACCCCCCCCAAAAAAAACCCCCCCTCCCCCCCTAATCCCCCACACAACACACCACACACACCCCAACAACATTCCCCACACACCCCCACACACACACACACACACTTTGGTTTTCCCTCGAGTTTTCCCAAAATGCTATTTAAATTAACACCCACACACAACACAACACATGGTTTTTCTTGTTGTACCCCCCACTCCCACTTGTTACAAAACCACTGGGGGTTTTTCCTCGTGTGTCCCACACTGCTATTGTTACATACCGGGGGGAAAAAAATTTCACTAAACACATTGATCCCAAGAGTGACTCATTATCGAAAAACAAAACAGTTTTTCCCAAGGGATTTTTTTTGCCAACTTTTTTTTCTTTCTTGGAGAAAAATTGGGTTTTAACCCAAGGGTGCTTAAATTCTTGGCTTTTAGATCTCGGTTGTATTGTTCGCTGTCTGTCAGCTTCCTTTCCATTTTTATTTATATTGATTTTTTTTTTTTTAAAATTTCCCCCATGTTTTTAATCCCACTGCATTGCAAAAATTAAAAAGTTAAGAAAAATTAGTTTTTACGTGTGATTCCGTTTTCGGGGCAGGATTTTTGCACTGAGAGGTGTATTTTTCAAAGGGGTACACGTAAGTTTTTAAACCCCCTTTTTGGGGAAAAAATTTGTGAACGGGTTTTACGTGCATCTATTTTTGGACGCTATTGCATTTCCGAAAGTTTTTAAAAACCCCCCCAAAGCCAACCAAACCCATGGTTACGGGCGTGGACTTTGAAAATTTATATGTAGATCTTTCAAAAACTTTTTAATTTCTTTTTTAAAATTAATAATAATAATAATAATAAAATTTAAAAATAATAAAAATTAATAATTAAAGGCACCCCGGAAAAAAGTTATTGCTGAAGTGATGCTTGTCGTTTTCCCTTTAAATTAAGAAAAAATTTTGTTTTGAATCTTTTAGAGTGTTTTGCGAGGCCTGACGTTGTTAGAAACCCGCACCCACCGCCCTCCCCCCCAGTTTTCAAAAACCACGACCCCCGGGGAAAACCCCTTTGCTACGGGGGCCTTTAGTGTCATTCTTAAAACAAATTTTGGTTTAGGTAGGGGTTTTGTTGCCAAATTTGAGTGTGAAACAAAAAAATTTGTAGCCCCCTTTTAAACGTGATGGTTGGATTGTTGTTCTTTTTCTGTTCGTAAACACGTGGATAACGGGTACATCTTGCTACTTTTACTTACATTGGGTTCACATACACAGGCATCCCACATCCCAAATTATATATTTACTTACACCCTGGTTTTTCTTCTTTTTTTCAAAAATAGTTCTTGTTCTTTTTTATTTCGGTTTAATCTCCTTTGGGGCAGGGGGAAAAATAAATCTTTCCTCCTTTAAGTCATGCATGGTATGAGGAAACAAATTTTGCCTGTATCCCCAGTGATTGTAAGACTTATTAAATATTTTTCTTTTTTTAATGATATTTCAGGATGTTTCTGTTGGTGTGTGTGGGGGGGGGGGAGTGAAAAAATTTTTAAGTCAAAATGGGTTTAATTAATACTTTTGTATGAAAATTGAATGTCAAATTGTTCGGGGGGAGATTTTTAAGACCCCCTGTAATGATGGGGGCGGATTTTTACGTTTTTGGGGTTTCCATTTTGATTCTTGTGTTTTTAAATTTGTTTGTGTATTTAAAACCAAACCTTGTATATCATTGTTTTAAAATTAAAAAATAGGTATTTGGTTTTTGGTAGACAGAACCACCCGGGGAAAGTACTACCGCCCCCTGCCAGATGACTGTGTAAAACAAAAACCGGTAACTTTTTTTGCATGAGGGTTTAGGATTGCTGGTTTTTTTTTCTGTCTCTTTAAACCGCTAGTTTAACAGGGTTTTATTTTTGCTACTCCTACTTACATTTTTGGGTCACATTCCCCAGACACGCACATGCTTTTATATTACATACATCTAGGTTTTTCCCTTTTTTTCTAAATGGCTCTTGTTTTTTTTTATTTCTTCAAATTGTCCAGGGGGAAAGGGGAAAAAGAATCTTTCCTCCGTAACCCCCATGCGTGTGTATAAGGCGACAAAAAATGCCGGGAGCAATGGGCTAGTAACCCCTTTCCCTGGACACTTACAAAAAAAGAGAAAAAAAGAAAAAACTTTATAAAAACTGGGTTTGTTTAAAATTGTGCGTGGATTTTTAGTGCGGGATGACAAAAAAAAACAGATGATTGCTGATGTTTATGAATGAAAAAAAGGGTTGGATGTCCTGGCCCAAAGGGCGAAAAAAAAGCTGAAGGAGGGGGGGAGATTTTCAGTGGGGGGAAAATAAGTGGGATTAAATTGGAGTATTGAGGAGATTAGGCAAAAAAAAGGGGGTGCAGTAGGGTTAAATGATCATTTAAAGGAAGGAAAAAAGGAAAATTTTTGAATTTTTGTAAATTTCAAGAATTATGTGGATTAAAGTAAAGGTTGGATGCGAGAAGGGGGTTCATAATAACTTTGGTAGCCCCTGGGGGAAGAGAGGAAGCAGAGGAGGAGGGGAGAGAATTTTTGGGGGATGTTAAGTGAATTATAGGGGGCCTTTGGAAACCCAAATGAGAGAGGGAATTTTTGGTAGGGGACCCGAATGCTAAAATAGGGGGGAAACTTTTAGAGAGGGGGTGTGGTAGGTAAGTTTGGGGGGGGCCAGGTTGGGAAAAAGTAATGATAGCCCCTTTTATTTAATTTTTTATTGAAAGGGGTTTTTTTAGTTATGGTAATTTCATATTTTTTGGGAAAAAAAGGATAAAAAAGTATTTCAAAAATATGATGTGGGAAAGAAATGACAGTAGTTTTTTTGGATTTGTATTGGTGGATAAAAGATGTTTGGGAGGGCCCTTTAGGATGTACATGTTTATAAGGGGCCACAGTTTTATCAGATCACTTTTCCCGTTGTTTGTCATGAGAAGTAAAAAGGGAGATGGGATACAAAGGGGAAAAGAAGCATCAGGAAGAAAAGAGGTGAAGGTTTTAATAACCTTTAAAAGAGGGGCCCGTTAGGTAAGATATAAAAAAGTATTGGAGGATAGATGGGCTAATTTAGGGGCCCTAGGAATGGGGTCGAAGAGGTATGGGGTAGGTTTTTAAAAATTTTAGTTTTTTTAGAGTGTTCAGGGAGAAATTTTGGGTTTCAGGGGAAATGGGGTGCGGGGGGGAGGGGAGTGAATTTGGGGGAATGTTTTTAAAGAGAGTTTTGTAAGGGGGAGAAAAAATTAGCATTTGAAAAATTTTTTTAAAAAAGGTTTGGGGGGGGGGGGAAAAAAAAGGGGTTTTTTTCCAAAATGGTGATGAAGGAAGGGGGGAAAAGGGGAAAAGAGAGGGGGTTTTTAGAGTTTAAACAAATTTTTTAAAAAGGAAAGAATTTGGAAGAGGTTGGGGGAAAAAAGTTTTAAAAAAAATGGTTGTTTAAAAAAAAGGAAAAGTTTTGGAAAAGGGGGTTAAAAGGGGTTTTTGGAAAAATGGGGGGAAAAAAATTTGTAGGAATGGAGAAAGGTTTTAAATGGGGAAATTGAGGTATGGGGGTTAAAGGGGGGAATTAAATTTTTTAGGAAATTTTTTAAAAAAGGGTTTTGAAAATTGGGGGGGGCTGGGATTTTTGGTAAAGGGGGAAGGAAAAAAAAACATTTTTGGGGGTAAAAAAAGAAATTGTTAAAAAAGGGGGGGAATGTTGTGGGGGGTTGGGTTTTTAAAATGGGAAGGGGTAAGGCCCGGGGGGGGATTGATGGATAAAGGAAAGGGGAAAATGGGGGAAAAAAAATTTGGGGGGTAAGTTTTTTTGAATATGGTTGTGAAAGGAATTATTTTAAAAAAAAGTTGGGAAGAGGGGGAAAGGAATAGGGTTGGGAGAGAACAAAGGGGGCCCTTTGGAAAAGGCGGGGGGATAAAAAAAGAAGTGAAAATTTTAAGGGGGGGTAAATTTTAGATAAGGTTAAAAGTGTTTTTTTGGATTTTAAAGGGTTGGAAAAATTTTTAAAAGGGGGGACGGGGGACCAAAAAGGTGGCAGATTTTTAATTGGAGGTTTAGGAAAAGGAGGGGGGTTGTGGAAAAAGGGGGTTTTTACAGGATAACCAATTAATTGTGGAAAAGGGGATTTTTTTCCCCCTAAAAAAGGGTTCGGTTTTGGTTTATGGTTTTTAATAATTGGGGATGACGGGTTGGGAAAAGGGGGAAATGGGGGGTTTGCAAGGGATTTGGGTTTAAAAAATAAAAAGGTTACCAAAAGGGGGAGTTTTAAGGTTTTTGGGGGAATGGTCAATTTAGAGAATTGGAAAAGAGGGGAAATTTTTTCCCCCGAAAAATAAAAGGTAAAAGGGGAAAAAGGAGGGGTTTGATGTCAAAAAAATTGGTTGGTTTAATATAATTTTGGGGGGGGGGTTTGGAGGGGGGAAGTAAATTTGGGGGGAGGGCTTTCAAAAGGGGTGGGTTTTAAAAGAGGGGTTAAGAAATTAAAAAAAGGGGAGTTTGCACAGGTCTTTGGAGACAAAAATTTGCCTTGGGGGAGGGGGTTATGAAGAAGTTTTCTCGGATTTGGGGGGAAAGAAATTTTTTGGTGTTTCAAAAGAAGGGGGGAAAATTTTAAAGGGGGTTTAATAAACAAAAAAACGGGTTTGGGGGTTTAAAGGATGGGGAAAAAACCCCAAAAGTTTAAGGGTGAGGGAAAAAAATTTTTTGAGGGGGGGAAAATGAGAGATGGAGGAAAGGGGAAAGTTTCAAAATTTTGGGAGTGGGGGGGAAAACGGGAGGGGGCTTTTGGGAAAGGTTGGGGGGAATAAAAAGGTTTTTTTGGGGGGGGCGGAAAAGAGGGGTGGTGACTTTTTTTGGGGTTTTGGAAGGGCAAAGGTTTTTTTGGAGGCAAAGGGGGAAAGTAAATTTTTAAGGGGTTTTAAAACCCCGGCCCTTATTGGGTGGGAAAAGGCCCATTTGGGGGGTGAATGTTTCACAGGAAAAAGGTGAAAGGGGATTTTGGGGACAGTTGAGGGAAATGGTGGTGTGAAATTTTTTCTTTTTGGGATGTTTGGGAAGGAGGTGGGAAAAAATTTAAAAAAAAAAAAGGGGCGAGAAGGGGGGTTAATTTTCCTTTTTGAAAAAATTAAAAGCGAAAAGAAAAACTTTTAAAAAGGTGTTAATATGTGTAAAGGAAAAGGGGGAGGGGTTGGCCAGGGAAAAAAAAGTTGGGTTGGGGGGGGTTTTTAAAAGGAAAAAAGGTTTTTTTGTCCGGGGCCCTTTGGGCCCAAAACAAGGGGGGTTTGTGGGGGTTTGGGTTTAAAAGGGAATTTGGGGGGAAGGGTTTTTAAAATTGAAGGGGGGGGTAAAAGAAGGGGGGGGGGGTTAGCCAAATAATTTTTGAAGGGGGTTTAGTTTTTTTGGAGGAAAAAGGTAGGGAAGAGGGAAATTTTTTAACCCCAAACCGGTGTGAAAAATTTCCCCAAGGGGAAATTTTCCCGTGGGAAAATTTTAAAAAATTTAAAGGGGTTCGATGGTGAAAAAAGTTTTTTTTGGGTTAAAAAAATTAAAAAAGGGGGTTTTTAAGCAAAAAAAACCTGGGGGGAAAAAGGGAAATCGGTTTTGGAGAAGGGGAAGGGAAGGGGAAAGGAAATTTTGGGGGGAAGGGGTGTTAAACAAGGAAGGGAAAAAAACTTTTGGAAAAATTTTTGGGGAAAAGTGGGGAGGAGTAAATTTTGGGGGGGTTAAAGGTTTTCTTTTAAAATGGGGGTTAAGGGTTTTGGGAAAAAAAATGGGGTTTTAAAGGGGGGTTGTGGTAGGTAAGTTTTTCGGTGCCCGGTGTAAATGGGGTTTAAAAATTTGGGGGGGGGGGGGGTTTGAATTGTATAGAAATGGGTTTGGTTATAGGTAATACAAAATTTTTTTAAAAAAAAGGGATTTAAAAAAGTATTCAAATATTTTAGGGCCTTTTTGGGCAGCCCGTTTGTTTGGGCACGTATTGGTGGATTTAAAAGACTGTTGGTAGACTTTAAGAGGGGGCCCCAAAGGGTATTTCAGACCCCTTTTTAGGGTTTTAGCTACAGTGGGAAAAAAGGGGGAAAAAACAAGGAAAAAAGGAAACAAACCCGGGAAAAGGAAGGGTGAAGGGTTTTTAAGCGAAGGAGAAAGGGAGTTAGGGTAAGATAAAAAAAAACTGTTGGAGGGGAAAATGGGCTAGTGAGAGTTTTAGGGAAAGGGGTTTTTAATTAAATTTTTGGGGGTTTAAATTTTTAAAAAATGTAGTGGTTGGTGTTTAGAGAAAGGGTTTTTGGTTGAGGAAAAAAAGGGGGCAGGAAGGAAGAAGGGCAGTTTTGGGGGAATGTTTATGCAAAGAGTGTAGTAGAGAGGAAAAAAATTGCCCAAATGAAGATTTTTACGAAGTAGAAATGATGCAAGGGGGGAAAGGGGTATAGGATAGGGGTTAAAGAGTGGTGTGAAGAAAAAGTAAGAAGAGAGAAAAGAGGGGAGTGGGGGAGATGTTTTCAAAAAATTTTTGTTTTAAAAAAGAAAAAGCTTTTTGGGTTTTTAGATTTTAAAAAGTTTTAGGGGAAGCCTAGGGAACAATGGATTTGATTGGGTTTAAAAAAAGGAGGGGACAAAAATTTAAAAGGGAGGGTTAAGGGGATCAGGAAAATTGGAGGGGGAAAATTTTTTGGGGGTTTTTTTAAAGTTGAAGACAGGGGGGGAAAAATTTTGGGTTTCTTTTCATTGGGCAAGGGGGGAATAATAACCCTTTTAGAGGTGAGGAAAAAGCCAATTTTTGAGTTGGGGGGAAGATCGTTTAGGCAGTGGGTTTGAAGGGAAAAGGGGGGTTTAAAACAGCTTGGATTGATGGGTGAAAAATAGAATTGTTTTAAAAACAGGTTTGGGGGTATAGTTTTTTGGGTGGTTGGGTCCCCTTTTTTTAATAAATTTTAAGGGAAGGGGGAAAGGGACCCCGGGTCTGGCAGGGGGCATGCATACTGCATTAAAATTTCCCTTTTTATAAAGGCAAAGGGGACAAAAGAGAATGCAAAAAATTTTAGGGGAATAAAATCTTTGAGGATACTGGGAAAGTGTATTGGGAGCCCAAAATGTTTACAGTGGGGAAAAATATTTTTTGGGTGAAAAAGTTTTAATAAAAGGGGGAAAAAGGATTTGTGGGAAATTTTTGGTTTTGGGAAAAGGGGGTTTTTGGGCAGGGTGGATAGGGATTGTAAGGTCCGGTTAGGTATGTAGAAGAGAGGGAGATTATTTCCAGTTTAAAAACAGGGGCCCTTTGGCAAGGATAAATAAAAATAAATAAACCCAAAAAAGGGCCCCCAATTTCCCTGGGGCTGGAAAATAACAAATAACCCGCAAATAAAAGATTTGAAGCTTACGACGAAGTTTTGGTCCGAATTGGACCAAATTTACAAAGTGACTTTGGGCAAGGTTCAAATCGGACCGAAACGTCGTCGTAAGCTTCTCTCGCTTAGACAAGGATGTGTGATGTCACCAGTATATTTAGAGATGGGGTTGTAAGAGAAGTGAATTTTCGGGTGTTGGCAAGCGGTTAGGGGTTAAAAGATAAAGAATTGAACACAGTGTGGGAGTTGTTACAGTTGCTCTTTGCTGATGACACTGTGCTTCTGGGAGATTCTGAAGAGAAGTTGCAGAGGTTGGTGAATAAGTTTGGTAGGGTATGTAATAGAAGAAAATTGAAAGTGGTTATAGGAAAGAGTAAGGTGATGAGGATAAAAAAAAGGAAACGAAAGATTGAATATCGGGTTGGATGGAGAGAGTATGGAGGATGTGAATGTATTCAGATATTTAGGAGTGGATGTGCCAGCAGATGGGTCTGTGAAAGATGAGGTGAATCATAGAATCATAGAATTGTTGAGGTGGTTCGGACATGGAGAGAGGGTGGAACAAAATAGAATGACTTCGAGAGTGTATAAATCTGTAGTGGAGGGAAGGCAGGGTAGAGGTCGGCTTAGGAAAAGTTGGAGGGAGGAAGTAAAGGAGGTTTTGTGTGCGAGGGGCTTGGACTTCCAGCAAGCATGTGTGAGCGTTTTAGATAGGAGTGAATGGAGGCAAATGATTTTTAGGACTTGATGTGCTGTTGGAGTGTGAGCAAGGTAACATTTACGGAGGGATTCAGGGAAACCGGCAGGCCGGACTTTAGTCCTGAAGATGGGAAGTACAATGCCTGCACTCCGAAGGAGGGGTGTTAATATTGCAGTTTTATATCTGAAGTGTAAGCGCACCTCTGGCAGAACAGTGATGGAGTGAATGATGGTGAAAGTTTTCTTTTTCGGGCCACCCTACCTTGGTGGGAAACGGCCGATGAGTTAAAAAATAATATTAAGCTACAGCCAGACTTACACTGCTAGTTCAGACATAATTCAAGTATTAACCCAGCTGCCAAGCACAAGAAATGAATGCGACACAGATGGAGTCTAAGAGCACATAGAGCTGTAACAGGGAGAGGCCCAGAGCACTTAGGCTCTAGCAGGCTGAGGTTAAGTAGTTAAGGTTGTGGGAGGGATTCGCTTAAATTAGAGAGGAAAGATAAAAACTGTGAGGATGTATTTGGCCTACATCAGTCTCGGACTGATTATATTGCACCCTGGCCTTCCCTTGTTGTAATGTCCGACTGACTGCTTGTAAGGAGCACTGGTTTAAAAAAAATGAAAAATGAAGTGATAGGTATGATCCTTGAAGACCATGAGACATCAAAGCTCTTTTGATTATAATAATAATTTATACACAGAAAGAATTTTATATTAACAGTAGCATTATAATATACTGGTTATGATTAGAACCTTAATTTTTAAAGGGGTGGAGCGGTAAGCCAGTGGTCAGATGACCAAAAGCTGTAACGGCGGGTCATTGTGTGACGAGGACCCGCGTCAGGAAACATTTGTTCTGTTTACTGACTTACGTAAGCTAACTTAACAGTAACGCTGATCATGTCAGTTAAATAAATAACGTTTTTAGTATTTAAATGCTCCATCAAACCCACCTTAACACACACACACACGTTCTCCAACCCTCCTTCACATGAGTCATGTATTCCTCTAAATGGATTATTAAAACAGCGGCTGAACTCTAAATTAATCGAAATAAACATCTTTATCAAGAGAGATAATAGTGTCATTACCCTGCCCTTTCAAGTTTCGTGTCCAGCTAGTATGATGCTTTAAGTCAAATAGATATTTCTGTCACAGAGCATCCCTTCTCCTAAACAGTATACACTGACGACTCCCTCCTGCAGCCCATGGTGCAGCTCGTTGTGACTTCTACGGAAAGAGTGAAGCTCACCAAACTGAATTATTTGTTGTACTCATTGCACTCAGATGTGTCCTTACGTCCAATAGTGACATTAACAGTATGTAGTTCTGTTATCAATAAATGCTCTGTTCTTGAAAGATTTATAGCATGTTTGTATCTGAAACAAGGCACGAGCATAACAGTTAACAGTAATGGAGGTGAGTTCATTTTGAGCAGAATCCTTTTCACATTGTCCTTCGAATTCATGAGGATCTTTTAAGAGGGAGCCGATATTATAACATTTGATTATGCACAAGCATCTTCACGATATTAATGCGCAAAGGACTCCAAGATGCTTCATAGACCTGACACAGAGAGCATGACACCTGAAGAACTTTCAGAAGCAGCCGATGTAAGCTTAGTTTGTCAGCAGAATTATTATCACAATTTATCATTATGTACCTAAAAATCAAAGAATTTAGGAACTCTTCCTTTACAGATGTTTAAGAAAAGCCAATATTTCATCCGTAACGATATATTACAATAAATCCTAGCTAAGTATTCCAACTTTGCTTGTTATAAATATTCATAGCCACTGCAAGTTGCTTAAGGCCAAGTTGCAGGAGCCAGTGTGTGTTGCAGTGGTGTTGACTACCTCCCACAAGATACCTGCATAATAAAACCATCAAATAAATTCCTTTCTTGCTCGCCACATCCTCTATGCACCTTGCTTACGCTAAGCAAAATTTCAATTTAACTCCTTCCCCTTG
>NC_069420.1:32127962-32144966 GCF_026875155.1 Cherax quadricarinatus
TGGGGGAAAAGATCAAATTATGTAAATTATAATTACCCCTAGAGGGTTTATGTCAGCATATTTATTCATGATGGCTGAAAAACTTATTTGTGTGGACTAAAAAGTCCGCACCATACTGTCACTATAGGTTGATTAAAACCCTTGCGACTCAAGAAATCGCAGTCCCCCGTACCCCAGAAATTCGTAACCTCCCTTGCTCTTGTACGGGCTAGGTGTTCTCACACCTTCGCAGATAGGGTGATTGATAGAATAAAGTGTCCTTGGATGTCCACGTTTTCCCATAGTCAAGGAAAAAACGCACACTGGTACACTATTTCCCAAAGATTTGTCTTTATTGTTCACAATCTATCACTAAAAACTGATCACACTTCTCTTAAGTGTTTTTTGTGTTTTATGAGACATTTTTGTTCACCTACGCACAGATCTTCTTTGTTGGTTATCCTGGCGTCAGTGTCACTTCAGTAGAGTCAAAAGTAATCTGAAGACGCCACGCGCCCCACGCCGTCACTGCCCCCAGCACAAAGGAAAAGCTGAATAGAAACTTTTGCTTCCTTTGCCATTTCCCTCCATGGGCAAAGCAGAATGTTAAATTTTTGCTGTTTTAAGCATAACAAAAATGTCCACTATTTTTTACTATGATAACTGACCAAGAAACGTAATGACCGATTGCAAATAAACCTCCCCCCGGGCCGGGATTAAAACCCGGGGTCATGGGTTTTTTGAGCTCTATGAGGGGGTTCAATCCCGGCCGGGGGAAGGTTTACATGTAAAAAAGGGGGAGCAGGATTTTCCTTAAATCGCCTGCAAGGTAAGAGATGTACTGTCTCTTATTAAAAACACTCTGAAACCCGGACTGCAGGGAGCGGCTTTTGCTTGCCACAGGTGTATACTGGTCTGATCTGGGATCAATTATTCACTGTAGCATAAAAAATTTTTGCTCCTTCTAAAGGGGGGCTGGGCCCCTCAGGCTGAAAGGGGCTGAAGGGGGCTGAACCCCCCTCCTGGAGAAAATTTCTCCAAAATTAAGGCTTTTTTCCTGGGGCCCTCAGAATCTGCAGCAAGAGTTCCTTTAGGAAAATGCACTATAATGAACAATTTTTCAAAACTCCCCTATCCCGTCACTTTATCAAGACTGCAGACGACGGGGATTAAAAAACTTCAAACAACCCAGAGAAACACTGCCAAAGAATACATAGTCCTACCCCAACTCCCTTGCCAAAAAAGTTTTCCAACAACTTTTCCAATACATCATTCCAAGATCACCTCACAACACGACCATCAAGGGGGCATCACCATAGAGAAGGACAAGTTTCCTCCTCTCAAATAAAATGGCGGAAAAAGCTAAAAACCCCCCCTTCTCTTGTTACATTACTAAAGTTAAAAAGAGAAATTTTTGTTTTTTTTTTCTTTGAGCCCCCCTGCTCAGTGAATAGGCCCTTTGTTGAAAAAAGGTGATAAGTGGAAACCCCCCCCTTAATGGGAACACTTACTTTAAAACCACCATACAAACATTTTAACGCAAAAATTTTTGCCTCCCCCCACTAAAAAAAATCGCCTAACGCGATTCGTCCAAGACAGTTCCCCATTGGGGGTCAGCGCCTTTAAGCCCCCGTGGGTGCCAGGTTTACAAACCACCTGAGGCGCCCACCTCAATCGGGAAAATTTTTTATTTCAGTGTTTTTTTGTGATTGGACCGTAAAAAAAGTCACCATGGGCCCCAAAAAAGCTTTAGACCCCGTGCGGTAAAAAAAAAGGGGAAAAAATTACATGGAAATGAAAAAGGAAATTGCTAATACAAAAAAGGAGTGGTGTCTCGGAGGGGCAAAGGTTGTATACCAAACCCCAATCAACCACTCTATACGTTGCCAAGAAAACGGGAAAAAGGAAGCTGTTCTTGCAAAGGTGCAAATTTTTTTCGAAACAGAGATCGCAATGATAGAAAATGTTGAGAGACGTTAGGTGCGGATAAACGAAAAAACAATAGCAGAATAGCATCTCTCAACGATCATTTTTGAAAAGGTGGAAGTTTCATAGGATTTAATTAGAAAAAAGCCTTAACTAGGGGATTGGGGAATTAAGGCCCGCAAAGGTTGGTTAGAGATTTAAGAACTAGTGCATAAAGTGGATAAGGGATGGTGAGGGTGCCCGTTCGGACCAAAAAGGGCGAAAAATATGTGAAGGAATTTAAGGGGTACTAGACATTGAAGGACGAAACCTGAACAATTTGTGAAAAAAAGGCCTTTTTGGAAAAAAATGCCAAACAGGGCCTTAAATTTTTCTAGGAGGGAAAAAGGGACTCCCCGGGGGATAAGCCTAAAAGAAGGCTTACCCTTGATGGGCTAATCTAGTGTGATTACAAAATAAGCCTTTATTGGTGTATCCTCTGAAACTCCAGAGTGTTCAGGCAAAACAATGTCCCCAAGGTAATTTTTGTGTGCGTGGAAGCAAACATTTAAAGGGATGGGTCACTAGGGGCTTTTTCTATGACTGGTTACACCATGCATTTGCTCCCAATGTGAAAAATTACCTCCTGGAAAATAAATTGGACCTTAAGTGCCTCCTGGTATTAGACAATGCTCCTGGTCATCCTTCAGACTTGGGAGAGCGACTTTCTGGGGACATGAACTTCATTAACCCTTTCAGGGTCCGTCCCGTACATCTATGGCTCCACGTTCAGGGTCCAAATCGTAGATCTATGCCAAAATTCTAGCAGCGTCAAATTTAGCACAAAAATGCTCATAGGCCTATATGTGAGAGAACGGGTCTGCGTGGTGGGTGTGCGCCGTAAACAAAAATTCTAGGTGCCTGCATAGCATTGTGAGAACGCCGGCTCAGTTACCTTTGTTCACCATGCCTTGTCGCAAGGCAGCTCTCACTCCAAGGAAAACTGGGACTCTCCTCTTCCTATCTGATAGGTCTGACACTGATGGAAGTGGAAATGAAGACGAATTCTTTGGCTCTGATCAGTTAGTGACCGAAAGGAATGACCAGGATATCGATAATAGCGCAGAAAACCCTGATGATCCTCAACCTTCTACCTCTGGTGTGGGCACTCCTCAGTCACAGTCAGTTGTACCTCATCGCAAGAGAAAACTATTATTTTCGCGTGGCCAGGCCTCTGACTTCAGTAATGATGATGATAGTGACGTGGATTGTGATTTTATTGCTCTTGACAATCATTCGAGTAGTGATAGTGAGGAAACATATTCACCAGTGAAGTGTCGGTATGTATGCCATCGCATGCGCTAGGGTAGTGTACCCTATGCAGTGCCCAGGGGATGGAGTACATCCCGGAGTACATCCAGGAGTACATCCCATGGCCCTACACCAGGAATAGACAGTGAAAGTGAGGATGATGTGGCTACACTTGGCATGGATAGACCACAGGCATCAGTAATGGGGTACGGTGAGGGTAGGCCACACCTTTGCATGACCCTCCCAACCCAGGGGGGACCCCCGCTGCTGACCCCCCCATTTAAGGAAAAAAGTGGAGCATCAGCTACCCCCCCCACCACAACCACAACTACCCCAACCAACCAGCCTATAAAGCCCCAATATCCACCAGAAAAAACCGTTTTCTGGGAAATTGGGCACAAAACCCCAATTTTTTTTTCCCCAGCCCCCCCATTTTGATGACCCTCAACGGGGAATTTTCTACCTCCCTTGCCCCTTGGGAACCACGGCCAATGAACGGGAATTTTTTTAAATTTTCCCTTCGCCCACCCTTGATGGAAACTTTTTGTCGGGGAAAGAAAAAATTATTTTGAGACACCTTTGGCAAATACGATCATATCACCAAAAGTCAAGACAAAAAACCGGGGGAAAAGGATGACTTTTTGCAGAAATGTATTTCCCCTTTTTCAACAATAATGCTTATGCCTCATGTCTAAAGCCCCCCAAAGGAAACAACAACAACAACAAAAAACAGGCTGACCCCCCTCCAACTCCACCCCCTTTAAAAAGGGGAATTAAACCAAAAAAAACCAAAAGGTACGATTATTCCTGACAATAATCAAGGACTACTTTCGTTTCTCTAAAAAAATGAAATCAAAGATATCAAAGCAAGCATTTCGGCGACGAGATTTCCAAGAAAACCCAACCTCAGAATAAGACCCAAAAACCCCTTAAAGAGAAGATTACATCGGGAAGTGTTGAAAACAAAAAATACCTAAAAGCACCCTATACCATCACACTAAACAAATAACAACAAAAATATAAGGGTTGAAGAACAATAAAGGGAAACGGGAATCTAAACCCGCACACTCCTAAATGAAAAACCGTTTTTCCAAGACGCAAAACTGAACAAATAATTTGTCGATGCAGTTATAATAAACAGTCCACACATTCCTAGTAAAACATAACACAAGCCACAGTGCAAAGAAACTGCTACAGGATAATACAAAACCACTTTACAACCCTTTCGTGAAAAAACAATGAAATCAAAGAAAAAACTTTTGTTGGGAAAAAACCGGGGAAAGTAAACACAGTATAATGTTTCCACTTCATTCATACGATAAAAAAAAAGGGGCCAAATTTTAAATCAGCAATTACAATGAAAAGGGGAGTGAAACAAAAAATGATGCCCTAACAAAAAAACGTAAAAACCCTTTTCCGTTCAGGCTGAAAAAATTTTAAACGGGGAAAACAAAAATACATCATTTTTCCACGCGAAGGGAAAAATACAAGAAAAGGAAAACATAAACCGGGACAAAAAAATTCCATCCAAACGAAAAATGATTTCCTCCCTCCTTGAAAAGCTGCCCTTTTTCTTAAAAATTTAAAAAAGTGCCCAAAAATACATAAATACGTTTTGGTGCATAAGTGTACTTTAACTATCATTTTGGGAAAACATTTTTTTTTTATTTTTTTTTCACCACTAGCAAATTTGCCAACTACCTCCAATACCTAAAACTTTCTTACTGCTATTAATTGCTCAAAATTTTTTAAATTTAAAAAAGTCAAATCTTCCCCCAAAATTTTAAAAAAATCCTTTTTTTTTCTTACCTGCCCAAATTTAAATTTTTTTTTTTTCACTACTTTTTTTTTAAATCACTTTACATTGTATTTAAATTAGGGGTATTTTCCCAAATTACTTTTTTGCAAGTACCAAAACTATTTTTTGCACTAGTACCAACACCCCCCCATTTTTTTTACTTTTTTTGGCAAAAACTGCTCAATATTTCTAAAAATTAAAAAATCAATTTTTCCCCCCAAAACCAAATTTATTTTCAAAGAACCATCGCCCCATTTAACTTTTTTTTAAACCCCATTATTTTAATTTTTATTCCCTTTTTATTTTTTTCCCTTTTTTTATTTTAAATTATAACTACCCTAGCAAAAACTTTCACAATTGTTAAATTAATAAAGGGTTCAATTCCAGGTGCAAAAAGTAGAAAAAGTTCACAATTTTGGCATTATTTTACAAAGCTAATTTTTTTTTAAAAGAAACTACCTACTACCCATAACCCAACCCTCCTTTTATTTGATCATCACTTTTTTTTGTACTAGCCTTTTTATTTGTCCCCCTTTATTTTAGCTTAAAAAAAAAAAAAAAAAAAAAAAAAAAAAAAAAAAAAAAACAAACCTTAGCTCATTATTTTACATTTTTTTAAAATAATTCCGGGTGCTTTTTTTTAGTTTTAAGATTTTTTTTAATTTGTTTTTACTTAATTCTAACTAAATTCCTAAAAAATTTTATGTTTACAAGCATTGATCCAGATCCCAAACCCTCTTTTTAATGACTTAAATAAAACAAACAGTTTTTTGTAATTACTAAAATTTCAGAACAATCAAAGGCCATTCTCATTCCCAAACAACAACAAAACAAATTTTTTAACTACAAAAACAGATTTTTTAACCCGGCATTAAAAATGACCTCATATTTTTTACAAAATTTCCTTAAAAGCCAAGAGGGCCCATCATTACACTAACTAAAACCGGGCAAAAGCCTGATATTTCCCCAGTTGTCATACCTTTCCTGTTACAAGCCATACAAAACGTAGGCCAGACCAAAAAGGGGGGGTGGCAGCAGCCATATACTACTAAACCCCAACAAAGAATTTTCACTAAAACTTGCAAAAGAAAATGAAAAAGGGGAAATAAAATAGCCAAATTAAAATCCAAAAACCTACAAAAACCTCTCACTTTAAAACATCAACAGATTTCCACAGCAAAAAATTACCCCAATTTAGCAAAACCTGGGAAGATGAAAATTTAAATGCACCATGAAAAAAGATCATTTAAAACAAACTCTCAGGTGATTTTCAATATAAACTCCCCCAAGCCCGGGAAACCCACACTTTCCCTAAATTTCACAAACACAATGAGTAACTGATTTTTGCTCCCAAAACAGAAAACAAAACCTACAAGAGTTACGGGAGACTATTTTTCCCTACTTGACCACATCTGGACCAACCCCAAAACCCCTTTAAAATAAAGCAAAAATTACGAAAATACCACAGACCCAAATTTCCCCCAATTTCCCCCATAACAACCTTGTAAATTAACCCCCAAAAACACTAAAGTCACCTTCCGACTTTACAATGAGGGAGCCATTAAAAAACTTCACAACAGCAAATTTGGGAAAAAATTGATTGGCCCCACTGACCCAAAAAAATCAATACAATATTGACGAATGTATTAATAATTTTCTAAAAAAACTCAAAACCCCTATAAAAAGCCCTGCCCCCAAAAAAAATAAGCAGATGACACTAAAAGACTGAACATCCCTGGCAAAAACCCCCTTCTCAAATCCTAAATACAAAACACCAATATAAAAAAAAGTACAGAAAAGGGGCACATAACCAAGACCAAACAAAACTTTTCCGTCAATCCTAACCACCGGGTAAAAAAGGCAAAAAAATTTTATTAAAGAAACAGATTATCCAACTTTCAGGTGATAAAAAAAGACCCCGGAAAAAACCCCATCAGAAATTCTGGGGAAAAAAAAGATATCACGAAAAAAGCGAAATAAAATTGCAAAATCGTTAAACCCCAAATCCCACCAACAAAACAGCAAACAGACTCAAATGAATTTTTTCTCCACTATAGGGGCAAAAAAACCCTTTCCAATAAAATCCCAAAACCAGAACCCCCCCCAAATGACTACCCACCGGCAACTACCCCCCCGAACACAAAAGTTTTCCAAACTTCCCCACAAAACCCCCAAAAAAAGTCCCCCTTATTACAACGCATAAAAAACAAGGCAGAGATTTAAAACCTTTTCCACCCTTTATAAACAAAAAATGTCCCCAAGTGCTAAACCAATCTTTTTCAACACTCTTTAAAAAAAATCCATTGAATCCCCCAAACCCTTTCCCACAAAACTCCAAAAAACAAGGGTCACCCCATCCCCAAAGGAGGAGAAACCCAAAAAGAGTTGAAAAAACTATAGGCCCAATTTTCCAACTTTTCAACCCCCTCTAAAAATCTTCGAAAAATTAATTCCCTAAACGAATCAAATCTACCTTTTCTCCCAAAACATAAATCAAACCCCCCCCGGGTTTGGATTCAGGCCAATAAAAAACTAATGATCTATTATACACATGCAAAAAACCCTATTAAAACTGGGAATAGAGAAAAAAGAAGTCCCACTGGGGATCTTTTATTGACTTAAAGTCAAGCTTTTGATACAGTTTACCCCGACTTGCTCCACGTAAAATTTTCAAAACTATTTTATAAAAGGGCACTTTCCCCAAATACCTCAAATTTATACCTCACAACAAAGCCCAAAAGTGTCCCCAAAAGGGGGAAAAATCTTTTGCACAACCCCAATTTTCAGTTGGGTGTCCCCCCGGAAGTTTTCCTTTGGGCCCCCTTCTCTTTCCCCCTATAAAAATAAATGAAACCCACCAAATGCTTTTTCCCAAACTCAAACCCAAACTATTTGCTGATGACACAAAAATACTTTTTCCCCACCCCCAGCCCCCTTCCCCGCAGCCAATACGAAATACCAATTACAGAAAAAAACTACCGGGTGGGGTACTAACAAAAATTACACTAAACATTGAAAAAAACCTACTTCATTCAGTTTTTATAACAGAGCTACAATGTCCCTCTTAAAATAATGATAAACGGATCACCTTTTCCCCAAAAAATAACAGAGGGAAAATTCCTTTGGAAACCACCTTGATAATAGGGGCCCTCAAATTTCATAAAACCCCCCATACAACAAAATTTTTTAAAAAATTTCCAAAACTGTAGGGATCTACCGAAGATACGGTACTAAAGCTCCACATCAGCCCTCCTGGCCCCATATCACTCTCTTATTTACCCCCCCATCTCACCTATTTTAAATTTTTGCCTGGGGGTCAACAACAAGTAACCACTCCCGACCACTAAATTTCCCAACAAAAGGCTGCGTTTTAAAAGATAACAAAAATTTTCAAATACAGGGAGCCCCACTCCCCCAAAATTTAATACACTTTAAACCCACTCACCATCAAAACATCCATACTTATTACTGGGACCTATTACATACATAGAAAACCCCAACTCTGTATTAACCCCCCCCCAAACATCTCCTTTTAAACCCCAAAAAACACATGACCATAACCAAAAAAGGCACAGATCACCTTTGATATTCCTCGTGTCCAAACTCCCCGCTATGCAAAAACTCAATGCCCCAAAAAAGGGCCCAAAAAACGAAACTTTCCCCGTAAATATAAAAGAAACACTACCTGTTTTTAAATTTAATTTTTTCTTCCCCAAAAAACACTTTTCTCAACCCAAAAACCCCAAAAAAACATACTGAATAACCCCCCGGGAAATTAAAATTGTAAATCTTAAATGATCTCACAATTTTATCACATAAATGTTAAAAACCCAAAACCAATTTTAACTTTTTTATTTTTTTAAAAATTTACTACCTAACAGAAAACTCCAATTTTACTGAATTTACAACCAAAGCCATTCAACCATAAGACCTGTCTTTGTAATACTCACTTTTTGCTTTATAGTAATCATTTTTCATTAAAAATTTTTCACTGATTTTATCATTTCTTAGGAAAAACTTAAGTTTAATTTTTAAACCCCCGTAATGCAAGGGAAAAGTTTAAAAATGGCCTTTTGGGGAAACTGCCTTTCTGTATTTTTTTTGTACCTCTGGAAGTGTGCTCAAAATTTTAAAAAAATAAATAAATTTAAAAAAATAAATACTGGCCACAGATCGGGTAATTCTACCCCCCGGGCCCCCAATGAAATCATCCCCCGGGGAAAAAGGTTTATTTTTACTGTTACGTTTTGTTTTTCTTCTCGACAAAAAACCCGGGCCCAACCCGAAGTGACAGGTTTTAAAAGATAAAAAATGTTTTTATGTACCTCAAACAAAAGTTCAACATGACTTTTATCGATTCAAGAATCTTGTTTTTGATGAGTCTTTGATTTTGTTAAAAGGGTAGGCTGCCATTCAAGCAGATATCCCAAGAAAAGGGGAAACGTTTTGGGGTAAAAAACTTTTGAAAAACCTGGAGTAAAACATTGAAAATACCAAGATGTTATTGGGTTCTCAGGTGACGTAGCGAGAAGCATGAGGGCACCTTTATTTTGGAAAGGGGGCATACTTCATATCAATAATGGAAACACAACCCCCTTTTAGTGTTTTCTTGCGAGGGAACAAGACAATGTTGGGGCACAGTGCGTTCTAATGTAAACATTGCCCAGGCTCAACACGGTTCTCGGGGATGACGTGCAGGTTTTTCTGCAATAACACATGCTTTTACGGGGGCATGACAAACGAGATGTCACTTTTTTGACAACCATTCACCATAACAAATGCTAGCGTGGAAAAGTTGATCAAGTGACAATGAACGTATTCAAAACCAGGGGGACAGTGATTGATTATACCAAAACAGCGTTGGTTGGGCAAATGGACATGCAGATTGACTTTTTTATTGTTTCGAAGAGTTACAAGGGGACAGAAACTTTTTTTTCCATCCTGGGCATTACAATGCTCAAGTATATAAAATTGTACCAAGAAGACTGAAAAAGACCACCATATGGGAAATTTTGTTTTTCCTTGTCAACAAATCATAATGAAGTACCAGGGAAAAACACCTGCTATACAACAAAGGGCCCCAAACCGAAATACCCAACTCTGAGGGGAAGGGGATCATTTCAAAACAGTGGACCCCCGCAACCCCATGGCACCACATAGCGATTAAAATTTTTTCCCCATACCGCTTGCTTTTAATCGCAAAAATTTTTCCTCGCAACCCCAATAAACCCGCTCACCCCGATTTTCGTCTGAGACGCTCCAATTGCGCCCCAGCCAGCCTCACATTCCCGCCCGTGCCACTGTTTTCCAGCCACCTCCGCGGAACATCCAAAAACAATCGGAATATTTTCGTATTATTACTGTTTTCGGGGCTGTTTCTGAAAATAAGTGACCATGGGCCCCAAAAAGCTTCTAGTCCAACCCACACCAATAAGGGTGAGAAAAATAGAAAGAAGAAGAGATCATTGATAAGTTAAAGGGAGTCGTACGCCGACCGGGTTAGGTTGTACAAGAAACCCCAATAAAACCATCGCACATTGTGGGCACCAAAAAAGGCAAAAAGGGAAGCTGTTCTTGAAAAAGGTTTAACTGTTTTTCGAAAAAAAATCGCAAGTGAGGGAAGATGTTGAAGACTCTTATTGGTGGGGAAAAATGAAAAACAGCTAGCAGGAGTACTCCTCAAGCATCATAACGAAAAGGCTGGGAAGTTGCATCAGGTTTTAATTAAAAAAATGCCGCAACTATGCTGATGTGAGGAATTAAGGCCAGCAAAGGTTTGGTTTAGGATTTAAAACGTAGGGGCATACATAGTGTGATAAGGCGGTGAGGCTCCATTGGGGACCACAAAGCGGCTGAAAAATGTGCATAAATTTAAAGGAACACAAGACTGAAGGACTGAAACCTGAACAAGTTTTAATTTGATGAAACGGGCCTTTTTTGGAAGAAAATCCCAAGCGGGACCACATTACTCAGGGGGGAAAAGGCACTCCCAGACATAAGCCTATGAAAACAGGCTACTTTGTTGATGTGTTTTCCCAAAGCTAGTGGGGATTGCAAAGTTAAGCCTTTTAATAGGATCACTCTGAAAATCCCGACGTCAGGGGAAAAAAATGCCCAAAGGGAAATTTTTGTGTGCTGTGGAGGGCAAACAGTAAGGGATGGGTCAAAGGGGTTTTTCTATAATGGGAAACCATGCATTTGCCCCCCAATTTAAAAATTTCCTAACGAAAAGAAAATTTAAAATTAATGCCTCCTGGTGTTAGACAATGCCCCTGGTCATCCTACAGCTTTGGGAGAGCGACTTTATGGGGACAGGCTTCTTAAAGGGGAAGTTTTTGCCTCCTAATACCCCCCCTCCTGCGCCCAGGACCCGCGGGTTTTGCAAATTAAAAAAAAATTTCACAAAAGCTTGTTTTTAAAGGTGGGGTTTGTAGTGACCTCAGAAACTCAAATGACTCTAAGAGAGTTTTTTAGAGAGCACTTTAATATCCTCAATTGTGTAAACCTTTTTAGGTAAGGTTTTGGAGGGAGTGACTAAGAAGACCTTGAACCCTGCTTGGAAGAACTGTTGGCCAGAATGTGTAGACAAAAGGGATTTGAAGGGTTTGAGGCTAACCCTGAGAGGTTTATGCCAGTTGAGGAATCCATTGTGGCTTTGGGGAAAGTCCTTGGGGTTGGGGTTAGTGGGGAGGATGTGGAAGAGTTGGTGGAGGAGGACAATGAAGAACTAACCACTGATGAGCTGATAGATCAACTTCCAGAGCAAGAGGCCAGACCTGAGAAAACTGGTTCAGAGGGGGGGGAGAGAGAAATTGAAGAAGTTGCCTACTACAAAGATTAAGGAAATGGGGTGCAAAGTGGCTTGAAGTGCAAACCTTTTTTGATGAAAATCACCCTCACACAGCTATTGCAAGCTGGCTGGTGATTATTACACTGACAATGTTGTGAAACATTTTAGGGAAGTCATAAAGGAACAGAGGTACAGGCCACTATGGACAGATATGTTGTGCGAAAGAAGTCCAGTGACTCTGAAGCTGTCCTAGTGGCATTAAAAGAAGAAGGGAAGTAACCCCAGAAAAGGACTCGACACCCTCAAGTCTTAATGGAAGGGGATTCCCCTTCTAAACACTAACACTCTCTCTCCCCTCCTCCCATCCCATCAATCATCACCAGATCTTCAATAAAAGTAAGTGTCTGTAATTGTGCATGCCTTTTTTCAGTTTGTGTGTACTAAAATTAAATTTCATGTGGAAAAAAAATTTTTTTTTTTCATACTTTTGGGTGTCTTGCAGGGTTTTAATTTTTTTTCCATTATTTCTTAGGGAAAATTCATTCACATACCGATTTTTTCGCATAACAATTACCCCTCTTGCATGGTTTAAAAATGGGTTTATGCAGGGTCCACTGTACAGCTTCCTTCAACTAAGAAGAAATTTGCTCAGAAGAGATGCATTGTCTGTGCACAAACAAAACGACGGCAAAAAAGAGGGCAAAGATACTTGTTTTAATGTGCGAGGAATTAAGGTACCTCTGTGCATGGTGCCTTGTTTCAAGTCTTCCACAAGCTCCAACATTCTAAACCATGTCCAGTGATTGTAAATATGTAAATATATGAATAGAACTTGTATTATACAAGATTTGTGCATGTTTATTGTAATAAACAAAAGTGGTAAACAATAATATGATAATAACTTTAGTGCGGTTATTGTGTTCAATACAGTGAGTTTATTATATACATTATATACAGTATTGGTCTCTCAGGCCCCAAATGTTAGTAGGAAAAGAAAAAAAAATTAGAAAAAGAAAAAACTACCAAAAACGTTAAATAAAGCAATGCGCGTAAGTGGAATCATCGATGTTGCAGCCATCCGGTCATTTTGGGTAAACTTCTCGGCACTGTATCTCGGCAAGTACTGATCAGAATTTTTTTTTTGTCTTATTACCTTCACACAAAAATATACTCTTTTAATTCTTTAAGAAAAAAATCTTTTTTGTTTTTCAAAATTTTTTGGGACACTGAGCACCACTTTCAGATTTTGGGCCTTGGACCCTGAAAGGGTTTTAAGTCAAGGTTTTTTGCTTCCTAATACCACTCCTCCCTGCAGCCCATGGACCCACACTCATTTCAAACTTCAAAAAACCTCACAAAACCTATTTCAAAAGTGCTTTGTAGTGACCACAACACTTGATTGACTCTAAGAGGGGATCACTTTAGCTCCCCCAATTGTTAAACATTATAGTAAGGCTTGGAGGATACTAGAGGACCTGAACTCTGCTTGAAGAAACTGGGGCCAGAATTGTAGACAAAAGGATTTGAAGGATTGAGGCACTCTGAGAACGATGCCATTGTGGAATCAATTGTCATTGGGGAAGTCCTTGGGGTTGGAGGTTAGTGGGGAGGATGTGGAAGAGTTGGTGGAGGAGGACAATGAAGAACTAACCACTGATGAGCTGCAAGATCTCTTCAAACAGCAAGAGGCCAGCCCTGAGGAAACTGCTTCGGAGGGGGGGGAGAGAGAAATTGAAGAAGTTGCCTACTTCAAAGATTAAGGAAATGTGTGCAAAGTGGCTTGAAGTGCAAACCTTTAGGGATGAAAATCACCCTCACACAGCTATTGCAAGCCATGCTGGTGACTATTACAATGACAATATTGTAAACCCACTTTAGACAAATCATAAAGGAACGGGAGGTACAGGCCTCATTGGACAGATAGGGTTGTCGAAAAGAGGTCCAGTGACTCTAAAGCTGGTCCTAGTGGCATTAAAAGAAGAAGGGAAGTAACCCTGGAAAAGGACGTGCTACCCGAAGTCCTAATGGAAGGAGATTCCCCTTCTAAACATTAACAACTTCCACACTCTCCCCCTCCTTCCATCCCATCAATCATCACCAGATCTTTAATAAAGATAAGTGTCAGTTTGTGTGTATTAAAATTAATATTTCATGTGGTAAAAAAATTTTTTTTTTTCCTACTTTGGGGTGTCAGGAACGGATTAAATTTGATTTCCATTATTTCTTATGGATAAAATTAATTCACCTTACGATAATTTTGGCATACGATGACTTCTCAAAAACGAAGTAATATCGTAAGGTGGGGGTTCCCACTGTACATGGAACCTCGGCTTATGAATTTAAATCCGTTCTGTGGCCTTGTTCGTATCCTAGTTGTTCATATGCTGAATCAATTTTCCTCATGTAAATTAATTGAAACAATTAATTCGTTCCAACCTCTCAGGAGGCATGACAAATAATAGCTATATCAACTCTATGGCTGTTATCTATCACAATTCATTAATATTTATTATAATAAACAATATTAATAACACAAAAACATGATATAAAAGGAGGGCCCCGCTTTAACGCGTTCCGCTTTACGGCGTTCCGCTAATACGGGCATTTCAAATTATGACCAAAAATCACTATACGGCTCCCCCCACCTGACTTTCTAATACGGGCACCGTGCCCCACCCTGTTTGTTTACATTCTCCATGAGCTCATAAGCACAAGTCTCTCCATTTTGTCTGGAAACTCCAAAATTTCAAATGTTTTTAAAAGTTATTTCTATTTTTTATATACTCTGATAATTATACTTATGAAAACCTGTACCTAAATAAACTTACATACATCAATCATTTAAATGTCGTATATTACGTTAAATATACACATTTTCATTAATCCATCCATGATATTTTTTTCAAATTATATAATAAACACGATGCATAACATATAAATAAGATAAATAAAACCCACAGTAGAATAAATAAACATAAATGTGAGCTGTGTAAACAGACGACTTCCACAAGTGGTGATAATAACAATACTGAGTCTCATTAAATGTCCCATATTACGGTAAATACACATTTTCATTAATCCATCCATGATATTTTTTTCAAAATTATATAAAAAACACGATTTCATAACATATAAATAAGATAAATACACCCCACAGTAGAATAAATAAACATAAATGTGAGCTGTGTAAACAGACGACTTCCACAAGTGGTGATAATAACAATACTGAGTCTCATTAAATGGCGTATAATTAACGGGAATAAAACACATTTTCATAATCCGCCATGATATTTTTTCAAAATTATTTTAATAAACACGATACATAACATAAAATAAGATAAAACACCCCACATAGAATAAATAAACATAAATGTGATCTTGGTAGCAGACGACTTCCACAAGTGACGCCATAAAACAATAGTCACGGAGTCTCATTAAATGTCGTATATTACGGTAATATAAAACTTTTCATTAATCCATCCATGATAATTTTTTCAAAATTATATAATAAACACGATGCATAACATTATAAATAAGATAAATACACCCCACAGTAGAATAAATAAACATAAATGTGATCTGTGGTAGCAGACGACTTCCACAAGTGGTGATAATTTAAAAATAGTCACGGAGTCTCATTAAATGTCGTATATTACGGTAATATACACATTTTCATTAATCCAGCCATGATTTTTTTTCAAAATTATATAATAAACACGATACATAACAAAAAAAAGATGATAAATACACCCCACAATAGAATAAATAAAAATAAATATAAGATGTGGGGGCCTGGTTTGTTTACTCTGTGCCTGGCCTGTCACCTCTCCCTGTACTCATTCTCTCCTCTCCCCATTTATTCGTTTTATCTCATTTACTTACTCCTGACCCTACATTAAGACTAAAAATATTTTAAGGTAATAATGAGTGAACTGTAATACATTTTTTCGCTCTGGGATGCTTAAATATCAAAGAATAGTATGTGTGGTGGGTGGCCTGGTGAAATAGCCTGCCTATTACCATACAAACCACACTTTATTTCTTACAATAAATACTACTTGTCTCACCCTAGATTAAGACTATAAATATTTTAAGGTAAGTAATGAGTGCACTATGTGTGTATTGTACCTTTTTATTGTTTTTTGATGCCTGGTTCTATTGCTAACTTAATATATGTTAGTGTAAACTTGTTATCTAGTGTTTGTATGCATTTATAAGTGGAAAAAAAGGGTGTTCCACTTTACGGCGATTTCCGCTTTACGGCGGTAGCCTGGAACCTAACCCGCCGTATAAGTGGGGCCTTCCTGTATACTCTAGAATGAATAAAATAGGCCATAATATGGCAAGTGATGGCAACGCTGGCAGCAGCAGAAAGCATCCGCCATTTACTCTCCCACTCTAGTACCTTCCCAGCCCATAACCACACACCTAGCTTGTGTTTATCTATGATTAGCGGTGAGGCTGTCACGTATGTAGCTACAGGTGTGGTCAAGACAGATGTATATATAGGTGAAGACATGGTCACTGTGGCCAGTGGGGTGGTGGCGGCAGTGGCCACAGTGATGGTGCTGGCGGCCAGCTGCCCCACTCTATGCTGCTGCTTCCTTCGTTTCTCTAGCTTTTTTCATAGTTTCTTATCGCTTCTTGCTGATTGTACGCAAATAATGTCTCTTTGATGAGGCAATTGTGTATGAAATTTGTACAGTATAAGACAAAATTACGCATCCCAAGGGCCTGCTGATCACTCAAAGCTGCCTACTTCCTCTCCTTTTTGACTCTTGGTTGGCACTGAGATAGCCGTGGTCATAGCAGTTGTACCTACAGCCACCCAGAGGGTTACCAGTTTTCTATTTTGAAGCATTTGGCACAAAAATATGAAAAAAAAAATACGAAAAAAGTCTAAAAATGACAACAAATTATTATTATTATTATTTAATATTATTAATTGTATTATTATTATTATTCTAGTATGTATGTATTATTATTATTATATTATTAAATTTTTATTATTATTATTATTATTATTATTAAATTAATTTAGGGAACTAAAGCACAGATCCAATTCCATAGATCAAGAGCCCATCACCATGACAACTAATAATAATAAAAATAATAATTTTTATAATAAAAATTATAATAAAAAAAATAATATAAGGAAAACTTCAAAAGGCTGCCCGTAGTTGGTAAACCCCCTTAGCAAAAAATTGCAACCCCCAAAAAC
>NC_069420.1:32145466-32185493 GCF_026875155.1 Cherax quadricarinatus
CACCCAAAGGAACCATTCTCTTAGTTTGTAGGCCTACCAGCCTTCTCGTACTAAATTTGACGGCGCTAGAATTTTGGCGTAGATCTATGGTTTGGACCCTGAACGTAAAGCCGTAGATCTACAGGATGGACCTTGAAAGGGTTAAGGGTTAAACCACAGTCTTTAAAACACTGACATGTATAATACAGGGCTGTGGAGTCAGAGTCGTGAAGTCAGAATTGGAAGCAATTCTTGGGTTACTGGAGTTGGAGTTGGTAAAATGTAGAGACTCAAACTCCTAATAAATTTAAATTGTATAGAATATAAATAATATATGGTGAAATTTCCTATTTCACAGAAAGGTTAATGTTGCAATTTTTATACCTGTAGTGTAAACACACTTCTAGCAAGACAGTGATGGAGTGAATGATGAAAGTTCTTCTTTTTCGGGCCACCCTGCCTTGGTGGGAAATGGTCGATGTGTTAATAAAAAAATAAATATAAATCACTCACTATGAAAGCAAAAGACTTGGCAGACGATGCAACATCCCCGCAATGAAAAGCAGGGGTGTCACTAGCACGTTAAGAGACAATACAATAAGTGTCAGGGGCCCGAGACTGTTCAACTGCCTCCCAGCATACATAAGGGGGATTACCAACAGACCCCTGGCAGTCTTCAAGCTGGCACTGGACAAGCACCTAAAGTCGGTTCCTGACCAGCCGGGCTGTGGCTCGTACGTTGGTTTGTGTGCAGCCAGCAGCAACAGCCTGGTTGATCAGGCTCTGATCCACCAGGAGGCCTGGTCACAGACCGGGCCGCGGGGGCGTTGACCTCCAGGTATACTCCAGGTATCTTCTCCATGGGGAAGTGGAACAGAGTTCTTCTTCCGTAAACCATGCGTGTTGTAAGAGGCAACTAAAATGGCGGAAGAAAGCTAGTAACCCCTTCTCTTGTATACATTACTAAAGTTAAAAAGAGAAATTTTTGTTTTTCTCTTTGAGCCACCCTGTCTCAGTGGAATATGGCCACTTTGTTGAAAGAAGAAGATACATACAGTGGACCCCCACCTCACGATGGCATCACCTTATGTTAAATCCACCATACAATACATTTTAACGCAAAAATTTTGCCTCGCCTCACACTAAAAAACTCGCCTAACGCGATTCGTCCGAGACACGTCCCACATGTGGCCTTAGCGCACCTCAGCTGCCCCGTGGGTGCCAGTGTTTACAAGCCAGCCAGTGCGGTCGCATCCACTCATACAATCGGAACATTTCATATTATCAGTGTTTTTAGTGATTGTACCTGTAAAATAAGTCACCATGGGCCCCAAGAAAGCTTCTAGTGCCAACCGTGCAGTAAAAAAAGGTGAAAATTACTATGGAAATGAAGAAAGGGATAATTGCTAAGTACGAAAGAGGAGTGCGTGTCTCGGAGCTGGCAAGGTTGTATACCAAAACCCAATCAACCACTGCTACTATCGTTGCAAAGAAAACGGCAATCAAGGAAGCTGTTCTTGCAAAAGGTGCAACTTTGTTTTCAAATAAGAGATCGCAAGTACTCGAAGATGTTGAGAGACTTATTGGTGTGGATAAACGAAAAACAGATAGCAGGAGATAGCATCTCTCAAGCAATCATTTGTGAAAAGGCTAGGAAGTTGCATGAGGATTTAATTAGAAAAATGCCTGCAACTAGTGGTGATGTGAGTGAATTTAAGGCCAGCAAAGGTTGGTTTGAGAGATTTAAGAATCGTAGTGCATACATAGTGTGATAAGGCATGGTGAGGCTGCCAGTTCGGACCAAAGAGCGGCTGAAAAATATGTGAAGGAATTCAAGGAGTACATAGACATTGAAGGACTGAAACCTGAACAAGTGTTTGTGACAAAACAGGCCTGTTTTGGAAGAAAATGCCAAACAGGACCTATATTACTCAGGAGGAAAAGGCACTCCCAGGGCATAAGCATATGAAAGACAGGCTTACTCTCTTGATGTGTGCTAATGCTAGTGGTGATTACAAAGTGAAGCTTTTATTGGTGTATCACTCTGAAACTCCCAGAGTGTTCAGGCAAAACAATGTCCTCAAGGCTAATTTGTGTGTGCTGTGGAGAGCAAACACTAAGGCATGGGTCACTAGGGACTTTTTCTATGACTGGTTACACCATGCATTTGCCCCCAATGTGAAAAATTACCTCCTGGAAAATAAATTGGACCTTAAGTGCCTCCTGGTATTAGACAATGCTCCTGGTCATCCTTCAGACTTCGGAGAGCGACTTTCTGGGGACATGAACTTCATTAACCCTTTCAGGGTCCGTCCCGTACATCTATGGCTCCACGTTCAGGGTCCAAATCATAGATCTATGCCAAAATTCTAGCGGCGTCAAATTTAGCACGAAAACGCTCATAGGCCTATATGTGAGAGAACGGGTCTGCATGGTGGGTGTGCGCCATAAACAATAATTCTAGGTGCCTGCATAGCATTGTGAGAATGCCGGCTCAGTTACCTTTGTTCACCATGCCTTGTCGCAAGGCAGCTCTCACTCCAAGGAAAACTGGGACTCTCCTCTTCCTATCTGATAGGTCTGACACTGATGGAAGTGGAAATGAAGACGAATTCTTTGGCTCTGATCAGTTAGTGACCGAAAGGAATGACCAGGATATCGATAATAGCGCAGAAAACCCTGATGATCCTCAACCTTCTACCTATGGTGTGGGCACTCCTCAGTCACGGTCAGTTGTACCTCATCGCAAGAGAAAACTATTATTTTTGCGTGGCCAGGCCTCTGACTTCAGTAATGATGATGATAGTGACGTGGATTGTGATTTTATTGCTCTTGACAATCATTCGAGTAGTGATAGTGAGGAAACATATTCACCAGTGAAGTGTCGGTATGTATGCCGTCGCATGCGCTTGGGTAGTGTACCCTATGCAGTGCCCAGGGGATGGAGTACATCCCGGAGTACATCCAGGAGTACATCCCGTGGCCCTACACCAGGAATAGACAGTGAAAGTGAGGATGATGTGGCTACACTTGGCATGGATAGACCACAGGCATCAGTAGATAGTGGTAGCAGTGATGGTAGTGCCACGGCCATGCGTGACTCGCCAACCCAGGCTGGGACCCACGCTGCTGACTCCTCAGTTTAAGGACAAAGTGGAGCATCAGCTACCAGCCCACCACAACCACAACTACCCGCACAACCAGCCTATGATGTCCAGTATCCACCAGCAAACCGTATCTGGGATTGGCAGCAAAATCCCAATTTTGTTCCCAAGCCCCACCACTTGGATGACTCTCAAAGTGGAATTCTACCTACTTGTCCCCTTGGAACCACGGCCAATGAACTGGAATTTTTTGAAATATTCTTCGACCAGCCCATGATGGAAACTATTGTCAGGGAAAGAAACAAGTATTTTGAGTACACCATGGCAAATACGATCATATCACCACAGTCAAGACTACACCGGTGGAAAGAGATGACTGTTGCAGAAATGTATTTGCTTTTTGCAACAATAATGCTTATGCCTTATTACAACCCAGGATTCCAAATGGCCTGTTACCCCGGGTGTAATGGGAGCAAAATAAACACAGCAGAAAAAGTTTAGACTTATATTATCCTTCACCAATTTAGAACAGCAATATGTACACTATGTACAGTGATAAGTATAGTGCACTCCACGGTAAGCAAGGCAGAAATAGAAGCCACAAGATAGCAGACCGTGCTTCAACCAGCTCTAGAATGGGAATGACAAGGGCAGACAGGAGAGCGGTACCCACATAACCTCTGCGATTGCCAAAACCATCTTCTTATTGGCTAGAACCTGGTCACTAGTTGAATGACGGGGCCCCATCATCAACTCTTAGCAACCTGGTTCGCTGGTTGGGGGAGATAGCCTGTAAATGAGGGTGTGTACATGCGCCGAATAAAGGTTACGTACTCTTTGCATGCCACACCCCCACCCCGAGAAGGCTCAGGATTAGGCTGCCACCTCCCAGTGGTAACCGTGCCGCCATGGCACAAAATAATGGGACCGCCTTTCCTCTCCACCATCCAACTCTTAGATAGAGCTCACAGTGCTGACAGTGACAGTGATTGATTATACACAAAACATGCGCTTGGTTGACAAATGTGACATGCAGATTGACTTTGTTGTGTTCGTAAGAGTTACAAGTGGTACATGTAATGTACATTGTAATGTCCATCTCATGGACATTACAATGCTCAATGTATATAATATGTACCAAATGAAGACTGGCAAAAGACCACCATATGGGGAATTTTGTTTGTCTGTTGTCAGACAACTCATAATGAAGTACCAGGTAACAACACCTGCTATACAACAAGGCCCTCGAATTCCTGAGAATATACCCAAGCGTTTGAGGAGGGAAGGTGATCATTTCATAATACTGCTTCCTTCAACTAAGAAGAAATTTGCTCAGAAGAGATGCATTGTCTGTGCACAAACAAAACGACGACAACAAAGACACAAAGATACTTGCTTTATGTGCGAGGAATGTAAGGTACCTCTGTGCATGGTGCCTTGTTTCAAGTCTTCCACAAGCTCCAACAGTTCTAAAACCATGTCCAGTGATTGTAAATATGTAAATATATGATAGAACATTAGTATTATACAAGATTTGTGCATGTTTATTGTAATAAACAAAAGTGGTAAACAATAATATAATAACTTTAGTGCGGTTATTGTGTTCAATACAGTGAGTTTATATATATACATTATATACAGTATTGGTCTCTAAGGCCCCAAATGTTAGTAGGAAAAGAAAAAAAAATTAGAAAAGGAAAAACTACAAAAAACGTTAAATAAAGCAATGCTCATAAGTGGAAATCATCGATGTTGCAGCCATCCGGTCATTTTGGGTAAACTTCTCGGCACTGTATCTCGGCAAGTACTGATCAGAATTTTTTTTTTTGTCTTATTACCTTCACAAAAATATACTCTTTAATTCTGTAAGAAAAAAATCTTTTTGTTTTTTCAAAATTTCTTGGATACTGGAGCACCACTTCAGATTTTGGCCTTGGACCCTGAAAGGGTTAAGGTCAAGTTTTTGCCTCCTAATACCACTCCTCTCCTGCAGCCCATGGACCAGCAGGTCATTTCAAACTTCAAAAAACTCTACACAAAACCTATGTTTCAAAAGTGCTTTGTAGTGACCACAGACACTTGATTGACTCTAAGAGAGCTTTGGAAAGATCACTTTAGCATCCTCAATTGTGTAAACATTATAGGTAAGGCTTGGGAGGGAGTGACTAAGAGGACCTTGAACTCTGCTTGGAAGAAACTGTGGCCAGAATGTGTAGACAAAAGGGATTTTGAAGGATTTGAGGCTAACTCTGAGAAGCGTATGCCAGTTGTGGAATCAATTGTGGCATTGGGGAAGTCCTTGGGGTTGGAGGTTAGTGGGGAGGATGTGGAAGAGTTGGTGGAGGAGGACAATGAAGAACTAACCACTGATGAGCTGCAAGATCATCTTCAACAGCAAGAGGCCAGACCTGACGAAACTGCTTCGGAGGAGGGGAGAGAGAAATTGAAGAAGTTGCCTACTTCAAAGATTAAGGAAATGTGTGCAAAGTGGCTTGAAGTGCAAACCTTTATGGATGAAAATCACCCTCACACAGCTATTGCAAGCCATGCTGGTGACTATTACAATGACAATATTGTGAACCACTTTAGACAAATCATAAAGGAACGGGAGGTACAGGCATCATTGGACAGATATGTTGTGCGACAGAGGTCCAGTGACTCTCAAGCTGGTCCTAGTGGCATTAAAAGAAGAAGGGAAGTAACCCTGGAAAAGGACGTGCTACCTGAAGTCCTAATGGAAGGAGATTCCCCTTCTAAACATTAACAACTTCCACACTCTCCCCTCCTTCCATCCCATCAATCATCACCAGATCTTCAATAAAGATAAGTGTCAGTTTGTGTGTATTAAAATTAATATTTCATGTGGTAAAAAAAATTTTTTTTTTCCTACTTTGGGGTGTCAGGAACGGATTAATTCGATTTCCATTATTTCTTATGGATAAAATTAATTCATCTTACGATAATTTTGGCATACGATGACTTCTCAGGAACGAAGTAATATCGTAAGGTGGGGGTCTACTGTACAGTGGAACCTCAGCTTATGAATTTAATCCGTTCTGTGACCTTGTTCGTATCCTGAGTTGTTCATATGCTGAATCAATTTTCCTCATGTAAATTAATTGAAATGCAATTAATTCGTTCCAACCTCTCAGGAGGCATGACAAAATAATGCTATATCAACTCTATGGCTGTTATCTATCACAATTTATCTAATATGATATAATAAACAATATTAATAACACACAAACATGATATATACTCTAGAATGAATAAAATAGGCCATAATATGGCAAGTGATGGCAACGCTGGCAGCAGCAGAAAGCATCCGCCATTTACTCTCCCACTCTAGTACCTTCCCAGCCCATAACCACACACCTAGCTTGTGTTTATCTATGATTAGTGGTGAGGTTGTCACATATGTAGCCACAGGTGTGGTCAAGACAGATGTATATATAGGTGAAGACATGGTCACTGTGGCCAGTGGGGTGGTGGCGGCAGTGGCCACAGTGATGGTGCTGGCGGCCAGCTGCCCCACTCGTTTCTCTAGCTTTTTTCATAGTTTCTTATCGCTTCTTGCTGATTGTACGCAAATAATGTCTCTTTGAGTGAGGCATTGTGTATGAAATTTGTACAGTATAAGACAAAATTACGCATCCCAAGGGCCTGCTGTGATCACTCAAAGCTGCCTACTTCCTCTCCTTTTTGACTCTTGGTTGGCACTGAGATAGCCGTGGTCATAGCAGTTGTACCTACAGCCACCCAGAGGGTTACCAGTTTCTATTTTGAAGCATTTGGCACAAAAATATGAAAAAAAAAAATACGAAAAATGTCTAAAAATGACAACATATTATTATTATTATTATTATTATTATTATTATTATTATTATATTGTATTATTATTATTATTCTTAGTATGTATGTATTATTATTATTATTATTATTATTATTATTATTATTATTATTATTATTATTATTATTATTATTATTATTAATTTAGGGAACTAAAGCACAGATCCAATTCCATAGATCAAGAGCCCATCACCATGTACATACTAATAATAATAATAATAATTGTTATAATAATAATTATAATAATAAAAATAATAGTAAGGAGAAACTTCAAAAGGCTGCCAGTAGTTGGTACCACCATTAGCAAAACATTGGCAACCACCACTAGTACACTTTTCACCTGTCAAGACTTTAGTCTATAATTATTAGGTTAAGTCTGCCTGAAATGCCTTAGCATGATAGTGGCTTTCTTTGCTCGAATCATATTATGATATGTAAAGAAATATGCAAAGAAATAAATATTTAATTTATTTATTTAACCCTTTCAGGGTCCCCAGGCCCTCTCCCAGACTTGTTCTCAGAGTCGCCCAAATTTCAAAAAAAAAAAATTATTTTTTTCTTATGAAAAAATAGAGAATCTTTTCCCGATCATAATGACACCAAAAGTATGAAATTTGATGGAAAACTTTTGGAATTATGCTTTCGCAAAGTTAGCGGTCTCGATGATGTTTACGCATCGGCGATTTTGCCCATTTTGAGCCCTATTTTCGGCCAACTCCAGTGTACTAGTTGACAAAAATCATAACTATTTTGCTAGAACTCCATTTTTTCTATTGAATGAGCACAAGAAACCACCCATTTACCGATTTCAACTATCCAATAAAGTGGTCAGAATTTAGCAATTTTGCCAATTTCACACAAATTTCAAAAGATGCCAATTTCCAAATAGGGTCCAGAATAAACAAGAAAGACATTCCTGGCACTAAAATAACATTTCCTCTGTTCATTAGTCACGTCCCCACGCCCCTCTTACATTCTTTTGCTTTCCACTTTGAATTTTTATTCTCTCAAAAAATAGAAGATTTACTGTTATGCAGACTACTGCATTAGTGTAGAAATGGTTTAAATAATATCAGCGCACTTGTGAAAGAATATTAGACTCACCAGTTGACATGTATTGGACGCTTAGCATGATTTGTTTACTTTTGAACTTTGGTAAAAATCGAACATGTCTGCTACTTTGAGCTCAATTTCAAGGTACTTTTCATTGTAAAACCAGTCAAAATTATCTCAATTTCTGTAATATGTCTTCCATTCTATAAACTGAGATCAGGAAAACTAGAATACAACAATAAATACCATACAAAAATACAGTTCAAAATCAATGTTTTAATCCAAAAACACAGTCAATGTTCTTTTTTTTCTCGTTACGCACTGTGTGCTGCAGGATTTTTTTTTTTTTTACTGTGCACACTGACCACATAGACCCATTCTTTCATATGTAGGCCTACCAGCTTTCTCTCACTAGATTTGAGGGCGCTAGAATTTAGGCGTACTAGTACGTCCAAAACCCTGAAAGGGTTAAGGAACCTCCTTTGAGGGGGAAGTTCGCATCCTGAAATTTCCTTCGTATCCAGAAGCAAAAAAAATCGACCAAACGACAGTTCGTATCCTGAAAAATTTGCATGGTGGGGCATTCATAAGCCGAGGTTCTACTGTATTATTTTCAGGATGTATTTTAATTTCAAGTTCTCTACAATTTTGAAAAATTACATATTTTAAGATATAAAAATAAGTGAAAGCTGTACCCTATGAAGAAAATCAAAATGGTAAAAAGTGTGTCAACAGTGTCAACTGTTTATGAACATTTTACAATAACAACAGATGAAAAAAAGTGTGTGTCACTGTACAGCCTCTCCTCATTTAGCGACATACTCGTTTACCAATGCCTCGGACTTACGACGAGCTCTCTGACCAGTATTCATACGTAAATAATGTATAATAGAGCTGATTTCCTATATTCTGTTTATTTCAATATACAGTACGCTACTGTATAAACATTAAAAATACACCAGAAATGTTATAAATGGTACAAAGGTGACATTAACCCTTTCAGGGTTGAGAGGCCCTCTCCTAAACTTGTTCTCAGGGTCGAAAATTTTTCGGAAAAAAATAATTTTTTCTTATAAAATGATAGAGAATCTTTTCCCGATCGTAATGACACCAAAAGTATGAAATTTGATGGAAAACTTATGGAATTATGCTCTCACAAAGTTAGCGGTCTTGACAATGTTTATGCATCGGCGATTTCGCCCACTTTGAGTCCTATTTTCGGTCAATTTCAGTGTACTAGTTGACAAAAATCATATCTATTTCGCTAAACTCTGCTTTTTCTATCGAATGAGTACAAGAAACCACCCATTTACCTATTTCAAGTATCCAATAAAGTTCTCAGAAATTGGCCATTTTGCCAATTTCACACAAATTTCAGAAGATGCCAATTTCCAAATAGGGTCCAGAATAAGCAAGACAGACATTCCTGGCAGTAAAGTAACATTTTCTCTGTTCATTAGTCATGCCCCCAGGCCCCTCTTACATCTCTTTTGCTTTCCACTTTGAATTTTTATTCTCACAAAAAATAGAAGATTTACTGTTATGCAGACTACTGCATTAGTATAGAAATGGCGTAGAAATGGTATAAATAATATCAGTGCACTTGTGAAAGAATATCAGACTCGCCAGTTGACATGTATTGGATGCTTGGCATGATTTGTTTACTTTTGAAATTTGGTAAAAATCGAACATTTCCGCTACTTTGAGCTCAATTTCAAGGTACTTTTCATTATGAAACTAATCAAAATCATCTCAATTTCTGTAATATGTCTTCCATTCTATAAAATGAGACCAGGAAAACTAGAATACAACCATGAATGCCACACGAAAATACGTACACTGCAAAGTCAGTTTTAAACCAAAAAGACAGTCGGAGTTTTTTTTTTTCTCATTGTGCACTGTGTGCTGCAGGATTTTTTATACTGTGCACACTGACCACATAGACCCATTCTTTCATATGTAGGCCTACCAGCTTTCTCTCGCTAGATTTGAAGGCGCTAGAATTTAGGTGTTCTAGCACGTCAATAACCCTGGCGTGTAAGCCATACTAGTACGTCAGAAACCCTGGAAGGATTAAAACAATATCAAAGATGGTTGACAGATATTCACTACCATTATAGTATGCTCCTCACTTAGCGATAAATTCATTTAATGATGTGGTCTTAGGAACGGAATTCCGTCATTAAGTGAGGAGAGGCTGCATTATAAAAGATGATTCTGAAAAAAAAAAACATGTAATTCAAAAATTAGGAGTTTTAGTGGTTCTGACAAAAGTGCTCCTACAATAACCTCAGATTTAAAAAGACACTGTAGGCCAAACACAACTATTAAAGATTCTTTGTCTGACAAAGTTACAATCACAATGATGCCAGAAACGTTCAAAAATCAAAATATTGATATGACAGTGAAAAATAATGTAATTTTCTTTTTGTCACAGTCAGCCTTTTGAGGATTAAATGAAGAAATGGCTAAAAACCTTGGAGTTTCTCTAGAAAGAGCCAAATGTAAGAAAGAAGACCTTTGAAAGAGTTCAAAGGAAAGTTCTGACTTTATTAAAAAGAATGCATGCACGTCACAGAGACGATTATTTTGTTAATAATGCTAGACTTGATGAACATCAAAATGGTATACAATACCGACAGGTTGTTAGGTAAGACACATATGCAACAGTTAGACAACTTTATTCCGAAACGTTTCGCCTACACAGTAGGCTTCTTCTTTCTGTATTCGACTGAAGAAGCCTACTGTGTAGGCGAAACGTTTCGGAATAAAGTTGTCTAACTGTTGCATATGTGTCTTACCTAACAATGCTAGACTTGTTGATGAAAACATTAAAATGATAATTCAGACATTAGGAATAAAGGACACCCATGTACATCACACCAGAAAATATCTTCAGAAGTTTGTGGAAAATGTCTTAGATTTTTAAATTGAAAAGGAATAGGTTCTATGTATTGTAACTGATAATGCTTCAAATATGTTAAGCACAATTAAGAAAATGAATAAAGTTGACAAAGAAAGAAAACAAATATTAGAAGATGAACATCCAATTTCTGCAAGTAATCCACAAATAGTGCCAGTAGAAAAGAGCAGTGGAACTCAAACTTCAGATGAATGTGCTGAAGAAGCATCTAAGCTAATTACAATTCAACATATACACTGTGCTGTGCAAACACTCCAACTAGCAATAAGAGAAGGACTGAAAGATCATCATGCAGCTACTCGCATTCCCAAGTTGAGACACGTAACTGTTGCATGTTACAACCAGGACCCCTAAAACATCTCTACTATTCCAGATTGTCTTTGCTATTCCACAGACACATGCTGGAAAAATAGACATTTTTCATCACGCAAGTGACTGGGGAAGCACTTAATTGATGATAAAGCATTTGCTTAAACTAAAAGACTTTCATGAAGAACTGGACAACATAAATGCAGGTGGCAAGTCCTTTTCTGGGGTTACTTCCCTTCTTCTTTTAATGCCCCTAGGACCAGCTAGAGTCACTGGACCTCTGTCGCACAACATATCTGTCCATAGAGGCCTGTACCTACCGTTCCTTTATGACATTCCTAAAGTGTTTCACAACATTGTCAGTGTACAGGTTGCCAACACGGCTTGCAGTAGCTGTGTCAGGGTGATTTTCATCAAAAAAGGTTTACACTTTAAGCCACACTGCACACATTTCCTTAATCTTTGAAGTAGGCAACTTCTTCAATTTCTCTATCCCCCCCTCCGAAGCAGTTTCCTCAGGTCTGGCCTCTTGCTGTTGAAGATGATCTAGCAGCTCATCAGTGGTTAGTTCATCATTGTCCTCCTCCACCAACTCTTCCACATCCTCCCCACTAACCTCCAACCCCAAGGACTTCCCCAATGCCACAATGGATTCCTCAACTGGCATAAGGTTAGCCTCAAACCCTTCAAAATCCCTTTTGTCTACACATTCTGGCCACAGCTTTTTCCAAGCAGAGTTTAAGGTCCTCTTAGTCACTTCCTCCCAAGCCTTACCTATAGTGTTTACACAATTGAGGATGCTAAAGTGATCTCTCCAAAACTCTCTTAGAGTCAACTGAGTTTCTGAGGTCACTACAAAGCATCTTTCAAACATAGCTTTTGTGTACAGTTTCTTGAAGTCTGCAATGACCTGCTGGTCCATGGGCTGCAGGAGAGGAGTGTTAAGGTCCAATTTATTTTCCAGGAGGTAATTTTTCACAGTGGGGGGCAAATGCATGGTAACCAGTCACAGAAAAAGTCCCTAGTGACCCATGCCTTACTGTTTGCCCTCCACAGCACACACAAATTAGCCTTAAGGACATTGTTTTTCCTGAACACTCTGGGAGTTTCAGAGTGATACACCAATAAAGGCTTCACTTTGCAATCACCACTAGCATTGGCACACATCAACAGAGTAAGCCTGTCTTTCAAAGGCTTATGTCCTGGGAGTGCCTTTTCCTCCTGAGTAATGTAGGTCCTGCTTGGCATTTTCTTCCAAAACAGGCCTGTTTCGTCACAATTAAACACTTGTTCAGGTTTCAGTCCTTCACCGTCTATGTACTCCTTGCATTCCTGCACATATTTTTCAGCTGCTTTGTGGTCTAAACTGGCAGCCTCACCATGCCTTATCACACTATGTATGCCACTACGATTCTTAAATCTCTCAAACCAACCTTTGCTGGCCTTAAATTCACTCACATCACCACTAGTTGCTGGCATTTTTTTAATTGCCAGCTGTGATAATATGTTCCGATTGTATGTGATGCAACTTCCTAGCCTTTTCACATGTGATCGCTTGAGAGATGCTATCTCCTGCTATCTGTTTTTCATTTATCCACACCAATAACAGTCTCTCAACATCTTCTATCACTTGCGATCTCAGTTTCGAAAACATAGTTGCACCTTTGGCAAGGACAGCTTCTTTGATTGCCGTTTTCTTGGCCACAATAGTAGCGATGGTTGATTGGGGTTTTGTGTACAACCTGGCCAGCTCGGAGACACGCACTCCACTTTCATACTTAGAAATGATCTCTTTCTTCATATCCATAGTAATTCTCACCCTTTTTTGCTGTAGGGTTGGCACTAGAAGCTTTCTTGGGGCCCATGGTGACTTATTTTGCAGGTGCAATCACTACAAAGGCTGTGATAATATGTTCCGATTGTATGTTTGGATGGGACAGCGGTGGCTGGCTGGCTTGTAAACACTGGCACCCACAGGACAAGTGAGGCACGCTCAGGCCACAAGTGGACGCATCTCGAACGGAACGAATAGCGTTGGCCGGGGTTTTAGCGCTAGTCGAGGCAAAATTTTTGCGTTAAAATGTATTGCTAGTTGGATTTAACGTTAGACGATGCCAATGTTGGTCAAGGGTCCACTGTACTACCTGAAACACCTGAACCACTGGATGAAGCTAGATGCAGTTGTAACTCAGAATCATTCTTTTCAAACGAAGAATTAGACTTTGAAGTCTACTTGGACAGGATGAACCTTTCAAAAGTAAAGCAACACTGTTTAAACAAGAAAAAATAACCAGTAAATGTCCAACTACAGAAATTTCAGCAATGGTTTTTTGAAAGATTACAGTGGAAAAGTATGACTGCTCAATGAAACTGACTATAGAAGAAGCGTTATCCTTGTTTATGCAGATTATTAGTGATGTAGTTACAACTGTAACAACAATCCTACCCACCCAACTCAGTGATGAAAGACTGTTTCTAGCAATGACAATAGTCAAATCAGATTTAAGGGCTTCTTTGGGGAGGATTTGGTAGAAGCAGTTCTGGTTCTAAGAACAATGTCTTAATCTTCAACAACAATCTTCTTCAATATAATTTTTATTTCATTAATGTTTCATGTTATATTCATATAAATTTTATATTTGAACAATACTGATGTGCCAACTCCACAGCCCTTGTATTATATTAAATCACAGTGTATGAAACCTTGACATGTATAATATCAAACCACAGTGTTTAAAACACTGCCATGCATATTAAACAACAGTGGTTAAAACACTGCATGCATATTAAACCACAGTTTAAAACAATGACATGCACATTAAACCACGATGTGTAAAACACACTGCCATGCACATTAAACCACAGTTTAAAACAATGACATGCACATTAAACTACAGTGTTTAAAGCACAGACATGCATAATATTCAACCAATGTTTAAAACACTGACATGAATATATTATACTAGTGTTTAAAGCACTGACATGCATAATACTAAACCAGTGTTTCAAACACTGACATGTATCATATTAGAACAAAAGTTTAAAACACTGACATAAGAGCATAAGAAGAAAGAAGGAACACTGCAACAGGCCTACTGGCCTATGCAAGGCAGGTCCAATTCTCCCACCGGCTTAAGCCAATGCCTTGACCTAGTGAGGTCAGACACATCACTGAAGGGTGGAGCACTGCATCCGACCTAGTAGCACATGCTAGTCAGGTCCAACTCACACCCACCTACTCCCACTCATGTATTTATTCAACCTATTTTTAAAACTACACAACATCTTAGCTTCTATGACGGTAATCGGGAGTTTGTTCCAATCATCCACAACTCTATTACCAAACCAGTGCTTTCCTATATCTTTCCTGAATCTGAATTTTTCCAATTTAAAGCCATTGCTGCGAGTCCTGTCAATGTTAGATATTTTTAGCACGCTATTTACATCCCCCTTATTAATTCCTGTTTTCCATTTATACACCTCAATCATATCCCCCCTAATTCTACGCCTTTCGAGAGAGTGCAGATTTAGGGCCCTCGGTCTATCCTCATATGGAAGATTTCTGATACATGGGACCAACTTTGTCATCCTCCTCTGTACATTTTCCAGTGTATTTATATCCATTCTGCAATACGGTGATCAAAACTGTGCAGCATAGTCTAAATGAGGCCTAACTAAAGATATATAGAGCTGAAGAACAACCTGAGGACTTTTTTTTTATTATTATTATCACACTGGCCGATTCCCACCAAGGCAGGGTGGCCCGAAAAAGAAAAACTTTCACCATCATTCACTCCATCACTGTCTTGCCAGAAGGGTGCTTTACACTACAGTTTTCAAACTGCAACATTAACACCCCTCCTTCAGAGTGCAGGCACTGTACTTCCCATCTCCAGGACTCAAGTCCGGCCTGCCAGTTTCCCTGAACCCCTTCATAAGTGTTATTTTGCTCACACTCCAACAGCATGTCAAGTATTAAAAACCATTTGTCTCCATTCACTCCTATCAAACACGCTCACGCATGCCTGCTGGAAGTCCAAGCCCCTCGCACACAAAACCTCCTTTACCCCCTCCCTCCAACCTTTCCTAGGCCGACCCCTACCCCGCCTTCCTTCCACTACAGACTGATACACTCTTGAAGTCATTCTGTTTTGCTCCATTCTCTCTACATATCCGAACCACCTCAACAACCCTTCCTCAGCCCTCTGGACAACAGTTTTGGTAATCCCGCATCTCATCCTAACTTCCAAACTACGAATTCTCTGCATTATATTCACATCACACATTGCCCTCAGACATGACATCTCCACTGCCTCCAGCCTTCTCCTCGCTGCAACATTCATCACCCATGCTTCACACCCATATAAGAGCGTTGGTAAAGCTATACTCTCATACATTCCCCTCTTTGCCTCCAAGGACAAAGTTCTTTGTCTCCACAGACTCCTAAGTGCACCACTCACACTTTTCCCCTCATCAATTCTATGATTCACCTCATCTTTCATAGACCCATCCACTGACACGTCCACTCCCAAATATATGAATACATTCACCTCCTCCATGCTCTCTCCCTCCAATCTGATATCCAATCTTTCATCACCTAATCTTTTTGTTATCCTCATAACCTTACTCTTTCCTGTATTCACTTTTAATTTTCTTCTTTTGCATACCCTACCAAATTCATCCACCAATCTCTGCAACTTCTCTTCAGAATCTCCCAAGAGCACAGTGTCATCAGCAAAGAGCAACTGTGACAACTCCCAGTTTATGTGTGATTCTTTATCTTTTAAATCCACGCCTCTTGACAAGACCCTCGCATTTACTTCTCTTACAACCCCATCTATAAATATATTAAACAACCACGGTGACATCACACATCCTTGTCTAAGGTCTACTTTTACTGGGAAATAATTTCCCTCTTTCCTACATACTCTAACTTGAGCCTCACTATCCTCGTAAAAACTCTTCACTGCTTTCAGTAACCTACCTCCTACACCATACACCTGCAACTTCTGCCACATTGCCCCATATCCACCCTGTCATACGCCTTTTCCAAATCCATAAATGCCACAAAGACCTCTTTAGCCTTATCTAAATACTGTTCACTTATGTGTTTCACTGTAAACACCTGGTCCACACACCCCCTACCTTTCCTAAAGCCTCCTTGTTCATCTGCTATCCTATTCTCCGTCTTACTCTTAATTCTTTCAATAATAACTCTACCATACACTTTACCAGGTATACTCAACAAACTTATCCCCCTATAATTTTTGCACTCTCTTTTGTCCCCTTTGCCTTTATACAAAGGAACTATGCATGCTCTCTGCCAACCCCTAGGTACCTTACCTTCTTCCATACATTTATTAAATAATTGCACCAACCACTCCAAAACTATATCCCCACCTGCTTTTAACATTTCTATCTTTATCCCATCAATCCCGGCTGCCTTACCCCCTTTCATTTTACTTACTGCCTCACAACTGGCTCTTCCTCACTCCTACAAGATGTTATTCCTCCTTGCCCTATACACGAAATCACAGCTTCCCTATCTTCATCAATGTTTAACAATTCCTCAAAATATTCCCTCCATCTTCCCAATACCTCTAACTCTCCATTTAATAACTCTCCTCTCCTATTTTTAACTGACAAATCCATTTTTTCTCTAGGCTTCCTTAACTTGTTAATCTCACTCCAAAACTTTTTCTTGTTTTCAACAAAATTTGTTGATAACATCTCACCCACTCTCTCATTTGCTCTCTTTTTACATTGCTTCACCACTCTCTTAACCTCTCTCTTTTTCTCCATATACTCTTCCCTCCTTGCATCACATCTACTTTGTAAAAACTTCTCATATGCTAACTTTTTCTCCCTTACTACTCTCTTTACATCATCATTCCACCAATCGCTTCTCTTCCCTCCCGCACCCACTTTCCTGTAACCACAAACTTCTGCTGAACACTCTAACACTATATTTTTAAACCTACCCCATACCTCTTCAACCCCATTGCCTATGCTCTCATTAGCCCATCTATCCTCCAATAGCTGTTTATATCTTACCCTAACTGCCTCCTCTTTTAGTTTATAAACCTTCACCTCTCTCTTCTCCTTGTATCCCATATACCTTTTACTCTCAGTGTAGTTACAACTAGAAAGTGATCTGATATATCTGTGGCCCCTCTATAAACATGTACATAATGAAGTCTACTCAACAGTCTTTTATCTACCAATACATAATTCAACAAACTACCGTCATTTCGCCCTACATCATATCTTGTATACTTATTTATCCTCTTTTTCTTAAAATATGTATTACCTATAACTAAACCCCTTTCTATACAAAGTTCAATCAAAGGGCTCCCATTATCATTTACACCTGGTACCCCAAACTTACCTACCACACCCTCTCTAAAAGTTTCTCCTACTTTAGCATTCAGGTCCCCTACCACAATTACTCTCTCACTTGGTTCAAAGGCTCCTATACATTCACTTAATTAACATCTCCCAAAATCTCTCTCTCTCCTCTACATTCCTCTCTTCTCCAGGTGCATACACGCTTATTATGACCCACTTTTCGCATCCAACCTTTACTTCTATTATTAACATTTATTGCTATGAAGCCAAGGATTCTGTTAGCTTTACTGCAAACACTAATGCACTGCTGTCTTGGCTTTAGATTATTGCTAACCAGAATTCCTAAATACTATAATACTAAACCAGTGTTTAAAACATATGTATAATATTAAACCAGTTTAAAGCACCGACATGTATAATATTAAACCAGTTTAAAGCACCAACATATATTATGTTAAACCAGTGTTGAAAACACTGATGTGTATAATATTAGACCTAGGGTTTAATTACAACATATTCCTCCATCTTACTGTGTAGTTGATGGTTGCACAAAATTGTTGCATCTCGTTTACCTGGAGTTTACCTAGAGAGAGTTCCGGGGGTCAACGCCCCCGCGGCCAGGTCTGTGACCAGGCCTCCTGGTGGATCAGAGCCTGATCAACCAGACTGTTACTGCTGGCTGCACGCAAACCAACGTACGAACCACAGCCCGGCTGATCAGGAACCGACTTGAGGTGCTTGTCCAGTGCCAGCTTGAAGACTGCCAGGGGTCTATTGGTAATGCCCCTTATGTATGCTGGGAGGCAGCTGAACAGCCTCGGGCCCCTGACACTTATTGTATGGTCTCTTAACGTGCTAGTGACACCCCTGCTTTTCATTGGGGGAATGTTGCATCGTCAGTGACGACAAATGGTAAAATTATTTATAATGCTCTGCATACAAGGGGCTTTTGGCAAGTACACCCAACTACTATAATTTCTTGTACAACTATATATTATGTCCATAAAAAATATTATTATTATTACTACAATGGTTATTTATGCAGAATATAATTAAGTTTTGGATGAAACAGTTAACGAATGTGACTCATCAGCACAGAGCCTGGGAAGAGTAGCTCCAGATCCTTGGATCAAGAGCCCTTCAGTCGAATCAAGGCACACCACCTTGATAAATATAGGGTAATAAACAGGTGCAATATGAAGCGGCAGCTCCACCTGTGTTCCTGCCACGAAAACATTAATAAAACCTCACCTCAGAATTAATATAAATGTTCTACACTAGGTGTTGGCATTGATACAAGGAGCAGCAGGTTATGCAGCAGGTTATGCAGCAGGTTGTGCAGCAGGTTGTGCAGCAGGTTGTGCAGCAGGTTGTGCAGCACAAGGGAACCAACACTAATAACATCTTATTATTGTTGTTGGGGTGGGTAAGGGTGACCACAGTGTACACCTTATTGAGCTCTGCCTCTCCAGAGTCCCTACAAAGTGGCTACCCAAATCATGGCGAGAATTAAAAATGCAACAAACTTTCCTCAGGAAAGATACACGGGACATTAAAGTCCCATCTTAAAGCAAGTGGACCCCAGGCGCTTTATTTCCTGAGCAAACACTTCTACACTTCAATAAGGCCGTCGCTGAAGTCTTCTTTGCCTTTCTTAGTGTTGAGTTTGTAACGAGTTTAAGTGGTTTATTTACTTATGTATTTATTTTATTTGGACATAATACATAGTTGTATAGAGAAATATAGTGATTGGGTGTACATGCCAAAAGCCCCTTGTATGCAGAGCATTATGGGCAGGCTTAAAATTAACTTAAGATTAGCTAAGCAATGATACATTCAGTGCCACTCCGTGGCAGCAAGCAGCAACAAGGCTGGTCCTATATCTTGCCGTCCCCTGGGCCTATCCGAACTCCAGTGAGGGCCTAATTGCAAGTACTGCTGCAACAACATGCAAGGAACCTATAGTGACATGAAAACTGACGGTGACGACAACGAAATGGCCTAAATATGACAGAAGAATCGGCATTCAAGTACCAGACCTGTTGCCAGACGTGAACCAGACATGAGACGTTTTCCACTACATTGAAATAACTGACCTCCATATCAACTGCACCAGTGTTCAATGGGAAGACAACATGGCAGAAAACCTAACAACAGAACTCCAAGGAAATGACAGGTCTGTAGGACTTTTTTCCCTCAGTGCCAAACGAGGGAAAGAATTGAGCATTTAAACATGGCTGACCGGCATCCAAACACCAGCTACTGCCAGACGTACAACTAGCGAAGTGAGGTTCTCATCTATACTGACGTTCATCTGTACTGACAGTAGCATCATATCTGTACCACCATCATATCACCTGTACCAGTGCTAACGAGAGGGAAACACAGGAGACATCGTCAGATCTACAATACAAAACTCCAAGGACCCCAATGGAAATAAGTCACTCTGACTTTTTTGGGTTATCCTAGGTTCTCTACACATATGCTGCTATGTATGATAATTCTATGTAACTGTATTTGTGAATACCTGAATAAACTTACTTAAGGAAACTATCATATAGGATGGTTATCCCTCAGTGCCAATCATGAGAAAGAAGTGAAAAGTTAAACAGCCAAGGTTAATGTTTTAGTAGTTGACCTATATTCAGCTGACCAGTGTACAGTGAGAGAACCATAAAAGAAAATGCCAAATCTATCCATAAAACTCAAGGAAAGTCAGGTTGTAGGTGGCATTTTCTTCCCTCAATGCTTTTAAAAATGGCTGAAACAGCAGACCAGATCAGGCAGTCAACACGACACAACCCCCGATAAATGGAATTGAGGGGGATTTGGACGGATAAAGCCACTGATTAAAACTTTCTGGTCCTGCCAGAATGGAAAGGAGTTTAGAAGTGTAATAGGTGAAACCGGACTGTGAAGTGAGGTGGGAAGGGGAGTGTGAAATAAGAGGATGAGTGAAAGGGGTGTGTGAAGTTAAGGGAAAAGTGGGCAGTGAAAAGGGTTTTGAAGTAGAAAATTTACTAGTAAATCAGTGGTGATTGCTAAAGCAGATACTAGGGTTTGCTAGGTGACTGGAAGAGAGAAATAAATATTGTTGTATATGAGTAAAAGAGTGAAGAGTGAAAATGGCAGGCATTAGGGGGGTACAGGCTGCCATAATAATATTTATCTTTCCCCTGCAATTCCATGAAGAAAGAAATCAGTATGGGGGCTGGAAAAGGTGAATGGGATAATAGCATCCTGGACAGTAAAACCCAAACAGTTGCCATCCTACCAGAAATGTAAATGTCACTATTGCAGCAAGGTATGGCAACACTGCATACCCAAACAAAAACAGTTTCACACAGCTCTTATTGTAGTGCTCTTAAGTGGTGATATCCAAATTAATCCAGGACCTCAAACTATTGTGCAGAGGCAAAACAGATAAGTGACAGTGTTAATAACTGTGGAAATTTATTCGGTTCAAAAGTTCCACAGGACAGATACGGCGTATGAAGATCCCAACATGTCATGGATAAACAGCTGGATTGGGTGGCTCTTACACCCAACCAAAACACACACACACACCCAGGTTGGCAAAGGTGGTTGGAAGGTACTTCTTAATTGATAGATTTACCCTTCAGGGAAGTAGAAGTTTATACTGTTAGTACACTAATATTAGGATTATTGAGGCAACTGTGGCTCGTACGTTGGTTTGCGTGCAGCCAGCAGCAACAGCCTGGTTGATCAGGCTCTGATCCACCAGGAGGCCTGGTCACAGACCGGGCCGCAGGGGCGTTGGCCCCCGGAACTCTCTCCAGGTAAACTCCAGGTAATAATAATGTAGACCTAAGACCTTAACATAGGTAGTAATAGGATGATAGTGTAGGCAAACACGAGGTTATGTTAGCCAGTGAGAACTGGCAGCCCAAGTTTGAATACTGGGGCACAGGTTTGAGACCACAGTGCCCTTTCTTCTAAGACTAGACACTGTGGTAGCAGCAAGTGTCATGATCAGCAGGCGGTGCCCCAACGTGTCTTCACATACTAGACCTGGGGGAATCTGGTGGAGGCACCTCGACGTACCATAATTGACCTCCTCCGTCAGGCCCATACAGTAAGACAAGACCTCCTTTTTTTTCTACTCGATTCTGGCCAGTGTCTGGGGAAAATTGTGAGTGAGTCGTGCTGTGGCCTGTGTGCAGCTGGCAGTACATGACCAGTATGTACCGGCCTAGAAACTAGTGTCACTCTCTGCCTAGTAGTCTAGGGGATTCACACCCCTTTGGAATCAGGAATTTCTGAGGTGCAGGCAGGTCACTAATATCAACTGAATATTGCAGGAATTAAGGCTCCCGGTTGCACGTGGTTCAGAGGGGAAGTCCAGAGGGACTAAAGCTTAGGGAGGTTGAAGACCGAGACATATTCTCCAACACCAAGTTAGTTAGTCCTTTATACGTGCATGCAGGCGAGATTCTTGCAACATCAGTCATTTATGAAAATCTGTTCTATAAGCCACTTGTGTTACAAAAAACGCAATATCTAATAAGCACAGAGATCTCCAGTGAATATTAGAAAGGACTGCCCTTCTAGCATCCAGCCTGTTACTGGGTTTTTGTAACAAGTAGTCAGTATCCTGGTCCAATCATCCATTAGAATTCAGTAAGATTCAATAGTGCTTCAGGATTACAACTGGTAGGCTACTAACTAAAGAAATTAAAATTTTAATAAGTTTATTAATAATAAAATAGTTGTCAAGGCATATATTATCAAAGTAAATTATAGTAATCAATTAAATATAATATAATATAGGATACGAGCTCCTACACTTCTCTCGTGTACAGTAGCATTGTGCTGAAGGCACATATCACATCATTATGGCTTTTAAGCACCGACTGGTACATTATTAGCATTTAATAACATAATACAAATATATACAAGTAAGTTTGTGTGCACGTGTGTAAGTGCTCTAAGTAGTTCGCTATGTCTCAAGAATCGACTAGATTTAACCCGGGACTTACTAAAAGTCCTCACATAAACTAACTTTTTGACCAACCTGGCAATCAGAACAGCTTGCTTGAACAATAAAACGACTGATAAGCCGAACAGCAATATAACAAGCAACAGTGACACAGAATCAGGAACAAGGAGATAATATAATGACACTAAGTAGGGACCATCTGCAGAACCTACACAAAAGTCACAAAACTCCCATTCTACTGAATCTAAGTTCAGCATTAGAAATATCCCCGACTGTGACAGTGCACAGATACCAGTACAAATTAGGTCAGAAGCTACAGCTCAGGACGTGAGTTGCTCAGAGTGTCTATAAGACACACAACCTCAGTATAACATCGAAAATCACTAAGTGTAGGCTCGTACGTTGGTTTGCGTGCAGCCAGCAGCAACAGCCTGGTTGATCAGGGGCTGATCCACCAGGAGGCCTGGTCACAGACCGGGCCGCGGGGGCGTTGACCCCCGAAACTCTCTCCAGGTAAACTCCAGGTAAACACAGAACCAACAACAAGAAAGCGACAGAGACGATCTTCCAACAAGGGCCAGTAAGGAAGACACGTCTTGTCGGAAGCCAAGCCAAAACAGAAAAGAGGGTGAGTCATAGCAAGATAGTCTCACCAAGGTGAGGTGTGATCACCCCCCCCCCCGATCACGTGACTCTCCGTGGACTGCTGCTGCCCAGCAACACAGAAAAAGCTGGCTGGGAAACAAGTGGAACTGGTAGACAATCAAGACTTGAACTATGAGCACTGAATAATATATATAAATGTTTTTTTTTTATTCGCCGGTATTCTCCCGGCCTGGGTCTTTTCCAAGTAGTGGTGACCCGGCCTTGGCTCCCTATCTGGGGAGTGTCTCGAGACTTAAGTCTCCCATCCTACCTAATAATACCTGGAGTTTAACTGGAGAGAGTTCCGGGGGTCAACGCCCCTGCGGCCCGGTCTGTGACCAGGCCTCCTGGTGGATCAGAGCCTGATCAACCATAATATAATATAATATAATAATATATATAATATAATATAATATAAAGCAATTTATTTACAATTTAGCTATTATCGCAAATATAAGCAATATAAAATTACATGAACAGGTAATATACATTACATACATTGTGACCCATTCAGGGGTCGCAATACCCCCCCCCCAGCACAACAAACAGTCGCACTAGTAGTTGCGTTAATGTCTTTCACATGATTACTGTGATTACTCATGTCAATTTAATAACACAATTTAATATCAAAATTCAGAGTCACTCTTTTTGCCAAGACTTCTTATTGTTTCACAGTGTCTATTTCACTGTAAGTTATGCCCCTCGTACTAGGGCAGTACACAGTATCTTATCTCTGCATACTCGTGGTTATGTACATCAGTGTAGAGACAGGATAGCATAGACAAGCATGACACGTTGAGGCTCCATCATAGTAGTGGAGATTGTCTTTGACCAGTAGTCTTGTACGATAGACAGGAGACGGCATTCCACTCTTAAGTAGTGGTAGTGGAATGCAAGGCAGTATGGACATCTGCGCATGAGCAAGCTTAAGGTGTGTAGTGAGAGGGGGTTCTGTGGCAGGGCTGTTCCACAACTCGGTAACATCGCCCACACAACACTACACACTCAACACTCAGCTTCTGTCTCCAGTTGTCTCCTCGTCACACACATATCACCACTACTGTGAATATATAAAAAGACTAATTAGACATGACATGAGTATACATATTTAACATGGGCTGGAGAGATTACGTTACTTTACTGAATTTGACGTAGCAAGTAACAAAAGGTATTTGGGCATAAAATTACATTAATTTAATGAAACTGATAATTAAGGACGTGACAGAGCGTCAGCAATTACATTACAATGACCTCTGATATGTTGTACACTAATAGAGTATGGCTGGATCCTGAGAGCCCACCTCATGGTCCTTGTGGAAAATATTTTAATCTTCCAAAGCTAAAGTGCCTAATAGGAGTTTAATGTGTTGATTTGTGTCAAAATGTATTTGAAAATGGAATAGAACCAACTGGGTCCATGTGCGGATGTGTGGGGAGGAGGTCGAGTCAGGGCATCGGGGGGAGCGGGAGTGTTTTGAATTGAGTGAAGAGGCTGGGAAAGCATGGGAACAGGAAATTGGGATTCACAGCGGCCTAAGGATTAATATGGGCCTCACTTCATAATAGGAAGTGTCGTAACTGTCTTTGGTGAAGAGTGAGGGAACGTGATTACCTGGAGTTTACCTGGAGAGAGTTCCGGGGGTCAACGCCCCCGCAGCCCGGTCTGTGACCAGGCCTCCTGGTGGATCAGAGCCTGATCAACCAGGCTGTTACTACTGGCTGCACACAAACCAACGTACGAGCCACAGCCCGGCTGATCAGGAACCGACTTTAGGTGCTTGTCCAGTGCCAGCTTGAAGACTGCCAGGGGTCTGTTGGTAATCCCCCTTACGTATGCTGGGAGGCAGTTGAACAGTCTCGGGCCCCTGACACTTATTGTATGGTCTCTTAACGTGCTAGTGACACCCTGCTTTTCATTGGGGGGATGTTGCATCGTCTGCCAAGTCTTTTTGCTTTCGTAGTGAGTGATTTTCGTGTGCAAGTTCGGTACTAGTCCCTCTAGGATTTTCCAGGTGTATATAATCATGTATCTCTCCCGCCTGCGTTCCAGGGAATACAGGTTCAGGAACCTCAAGCGCTCCCAGTAATTGAGGTGTTTTATCTCCATTATGCGCGCCATGAAGGTTCTCTGTACATTTTCTAGGTAAGCAATTTCACCTGCCTTGAAAGGTGCTGTTAGTGTGCAGCAATATTCCAGCCTAGATAGAACAAGTGACCTGAAGAGTGTCATCATGGGCTTGGCATCCCTCGTTTTGAAGGTTCTCATTATCCATCCTGTCATTTTTCTAGCAGATGCGATCGATACAATGTTATGGTCCTTGAAGGTGAGATCCTCCGACATGATCACTCCCAGGTCTTTGACGTTGGTGTTTCGCTCTATTTTGTGGCCAGAATTTGTTTTGTACTCTGATGAAGATTTAATTTCCTCGTGTTTACCATATCTGAGTAATTGAAATTTTTCATCGTTGAACTTCATATTGTTTTCTGCAGCCCACTGAAAGATTTGGTTGATGTCTGCCTGGAGCCTTGCAGTGTCTGCAGTGGAAGACACTGTCATGCAGATTCGGGTGTCATCTGCAAAGGAAGACACGGTGCTGTGGCTGACATCCTTGTCTATGTCAGATATGAGGATGAGGAACAAGATGGGAGCGAGTACTGTGCCTTGTGGAACAGAGCTTTTCACCGTGCCTGCCTCGGACTTTACTCTGTTGACTACTACTCTCTGTGTTCTGTTAGTGAGGAAATTATAGATCCATCGACCGACTTTTCCTGTTATTCCTTTAGCACGCATTTTGTGCGCTATTACGCCATGGTCACACTTGTCGAAGGCTTTTGCAAAGTCTGTATATATTACATCTGCATTCTTTTTGTCTTCTAGTGCATCTAGGACCTTGTCGTAGTGATCCAATAGTTGAGACAGACAGGAGCGACCTGTTCTAAACCCATGTTGCCCTGGGTTGTGTAACTGATGGGTTTTCTAGATGGGTGGTGATCTTGCTTCTTAGGACTCTTTCAAAGATTTTTATGATATGGGATGTTAGTGCCATCGGTCTGTCGTTCTTTGCTGTTGCTTTACTGCCTCCTTTGTGGAGTGGGGCTATGTCTGTTGTTTTTAGTAACTGTGGGACGACCCCCGTGTCCATGCTCCCTCTCCATAGGAGGGTAAAGGCTCGTGATAGGGGCTTCTTGCAGTTGTTGATGAACACGGAGACAGCTGTATGAGACGGGTCCCTTATACCCGTCTCATACAGCTGTCTCCTTTCCTTATACCCGTCTTACATAGCTGCTTCCTTCCCTTGTATCAGTCTTACATAACTGCTTCCTTACTTTATAGTTGTCTTACGTAGCTGCCTCCTTCCCATAATATTGTCTTACACAGCTGCCTCCTTCCCTTATAGCTGTCTTACACAGCTACCTCCTTCCCTTATACCAATCTTACATAACTGCTTCCTTCCCATATAGCTGCCTGCTCCATTTATAGCTGTCTTACACAGCTGCCTCCTCCGTTTATAGCTGTCTTATACAGCTGCCTCCTCCCTCTATAGCTGCCTTACACAGCTGCCTCCTCCCTATATAGTTATCTTACACAGTTGCCTCCTCCCTTTATAACAGTGTTACATAGCTGCCTCCTCCCTTTATAGCAGTAGTACATATCTGCCTTCTTTCTTTATAGCTGTCTTACACAGCTGCCGCCTTCCTATAGCTGCTTTTCTCACAATCGCCTCCTCGTAGCTGCCGCCTCTCTCTAGTCTTCGCTGAATGTGGGTCAGTCAGAAAAATAGTAGTGAAGGCTTCATCCTCCGTCCAGCGGTAGCTAGACATACAGTTATTCTTCCCAATTTCTGTAATTGCTAAATTAAGATTTGTGTCGATCGCTGCGTGATCCAGATGAGGTATTGTCATCACGAGAAAGGTGTCACCATCCCGATAAAGGTACCCTCGCCCCGAGAGAGAGGTATCCCCGCGCCCGACAGAGAGAAATATCCCCGCGCCCGACAGAGAGAAATATCCCCGCGCCCGACAGAGAGGTATCATCCGTTTCTGATAACCTCATTCAGCTGTAACTAACCTAACCTAATCTCAGTCCCATGTTCCAAAACGCAAGCAGAGGCCCTGGGGGTGTACCTAAAAACTCCCTACAGTTCAACATTCCTGTAGATCAGTATCCTCAGGATCAGGAGCTGTAGATCAGTATCCTCAGGAAGACCAAGAGCTGTAGATCAGTATCCTCAGGAAGACCAGGAGCTGTAGATCAGTATCTCAGGAGGATTAAGAGCTGTTGATCAGTATCAGTATAACTTCCGTGGTCTCAGACTTATTAACATCTTACCAGAAGATATCAGAAACTGCCGGAGTAAGTGTAGAAGTCTTCAAGAGGAAACTGGACACGGCCCTCCACCAGGTGCCGGAGCAACCGCACTAGGATGGACATGTGGATTAGCGGACCGCAAGCAGCAAAAGGCTGGACATGTGGGTTAGCGGACCGCAAGCAGCAAAAAGCTGGTTGACCAGACAAGCACTAGGGAAGCCCAGCCAAGGGCCGGGCTCCTCGAAACTCATCATAGGTGTGACCTGGCAACACACACAACACCGTGCAACACCGCAGTATCCAGCAACACACTGGACACCGGTCAATATATACAACATTAATCCCCTTCAACACAGGCAACTCAACACAAGCACCACCAATACTTTTAACACCAGCACACGCATCATCCTCAACATACGCTACACAGTGCAGCACTCATTAATACATGCAACACCTCGGCGCAGGAACGTCCCACAGCCTCCAAATCTCAGATATCTGTACCTAATTGAGGGATAATTTTTGTATATCTGGTGGTGATGGTGCATCTCTGGACGAGCAGCGCTGAGAGGACATCCATTGGTGGCGCTTACCTCCTGGATGACCAGAGTAGCACTCATTTGCAGTGACTCTCAGCTTTCTCCCACTCCCTGGAGGAGGGATGGGGCACGGATATGGACAAGTGGTGCGAGTGGTGGGGAGGGGCGAGCATGGGAAGGGAGGTGTTGTGCAAGTGGTAGACGGGAAGGGCAAAGGCCAGTGGGGTGTTGTATGAGGGGAAGGGGCAGTCTACAAGTAGTGGAGAGGGGGGGGGGAATGAGGGAGGTAGGGTGCCAGGATTGTTGTATAGGTCGTAGTAGGGGAAGAGGCAGGGAAGGAAAGGATGTTGTACAAGTGATGAGAGGGGCGTAACTTTCCCCACAAGGTGCTTGCTTTGTTTAGGAACCCAGCATCTCCTTTGGCATAAATAGTGAGGATATTTCCCCTTTCGTCTAAATTCACTGACCCTAGTACCACTAACAAGGAATGACCAATGACACGGGCCGAATGAGGATTTTGGAGTGTAGAATTTGAAATATTGACTGGCTTTGCGTTTGTTATTTATGCAATATCACAGTGAACCGGTCACTCCCATAGCTAGTTAATAGTCCAAACTTGATTGTTAGTAACATTGTTTATTTAACTATGTTGATAAAACAGTGTTAATAAAACAAAAATAAACTAGTGATAAGCGGGGAAGAGGAGGAGGAAGAGGGATTCTTTTATTTATTCCCCTTCTCGTTATCTTGTATATTTATTTTTATTATCTTGTCCATATTTCTCATCTTTCCTTTCATACTATTAGCATTATCTTTTTGCCATCCCCGCTTTGCATGATCCTTGGGGACCCCCACTCGTCACTTGTGCCCACTCCGAAACCTTCTGTTTTAATCTTTGTCCTAGAATTTATGACCACCTGGTATTTTTGTTACTCCCATCTGTTCTTCCCGCTTGTATTGACACTCCTCTGCGAGAAAGAGAAAGAGGGAGGAGAAAGCAAGATGGTGGTGGTTGGAGGGAGAGAGAGAAGGCAAGGAATGCTACAAAGACACAGAGGAGCATACCTATGTTTACATACCATTGAGCGAAACGTAGTGTAAATAAAGACTTGCTTTGCTTTAAGTGTTTGCATAACCAAAGGACTTTTCAAAACGTATCAAGTAAATGCCGCCTAATTTTGTAACAGTTTAAAAAGTACATTTTCAAAATACAGTTATTTATTTGTTCACCTGACTATTTTGCCTTGTAATCATCGCTGATATTGCCACAGTGAAATGATCATTTCTCTCTCTCTCTCTGTCTCTCTCTCTGTCTCTCTTTTTTTTTTTTTTTTTTTTTTTTTTTTTTTTTTTTTTTTTTTTACACATGGTTTGACAAGGTTAAGGATCCCTAGCTTTATTGACAAGCTATTTACAGGTTAAGGATTCCTAACTTTATTGACAAGCTAAGAGCTGTTACCTACATCAGCTCATTTGAAAGCATTTTTATTGTTATGAGACATACAAGTAGGGAACAGGATGAAGTTGGAGCCATCTGTGGGCCAGCATTTTCATTTGATCAACTGACGTTATCTCGTTGACATCATTATGCTGAACGAATGTGTTCCATACTCGAGTCATCCTGGGTATGTATGATCTCAGATGGAGTGATGTTCTGGAGAAGGGTACAGCCAGAGTGAAGTTGCTGCTTTCTGCCCGTCTTGTGGCATAAAAGCAGCAACTTCACTCTGGCTGTACCCTTCTCCAGAACATCACTCTCTCTCTCTCTCTCTCTCTCTCTCTCTCTCTCTCTCTCTCTCTCTCTCTCTCTCTCTCTCTCTCTTTGCAGCGCTCTAACAATTCCCAAATAAATATATCCATTTACCAGAGAGGCGTTCACGCTGTGTCGATTGAGGTATGATTCGTGACCAAGCGTTCATGATATTGACATTGATATTCAACTTCTCAACGAATGAAACGAGTAGTACTGTTTTATCGTTGATCACAAGTGGCCTTGTTGGAAGGATGACTCTCAATGTGTCACCATTCTACCTGCAACTATCTGCCAGTGAGGTACATCAACAATCATCTTTGTGATCAGATACTCTTCCTCCTGTCTCCGTACTGTCCTCTAGCCTCTCCCCAGCCTCTGTTATCATCTCTTATATGGTCTTCCTTCAGCCTCCGTCCTGTCCTCTAGCTTTTCAGCCTACGTCCTGTTCTGAAGCATTCCTTCTGCCTTGTTGCCTATCTTTATCCCTACCCAACTACTCAAGCAGCACTACCTACCCACTACTTGTCACTCACAACTACTCGTCACCACCACCATATTATTATTATAATAATCAAAAGGAAGCGCTAAGCCACAAGCACCACCACCATAGCCATCATCACCCAAACCTGTCATCCCACTCACCATGCATAAACCCCCCCCCCCCCACAACTACCAGTGAACCAACACTGCCATCAACCAACACTCACCACCCACCCATCACTATCAACCACCACCACTACTCTACATACTGCTAGTCATGTTAGTCACACTTCTCCCCCCCCCACTCATTCTCTCCTTAATTTACATAAAAAATACTTTTTTAAATACTGAACTATACAGCATCATTCATGCGTATTTATCAATGATCTTACTGCTGTGATCTTTATTGATAATAATACTGCTTTTACTGACTTGATTTTTTTGTGATTAAGAACAGCTATTATCAATACAATATTTTTGTATTGAACAGCACAATGTACACACACACACACACGCACACACCACACGCACACGCGCACACACACACACACACACACACACACACACACACACACACACACACACACACACACACACACACACACACACACACACACGCACGCACGCACGCACATACTACAGGCCTAGTGTCTAATCGACATGTGCCTAGGACAAAATGGTAACTAACGGAGTTCCATGAGTCTGGCCCTGGGGCAGAGTGCATGGGCATGTCATTTATCGCCTGTTCGAAGTCATTTGGCATCAGGATAACATCAGATAGGCTTGTGTTAACCAAATTCTGTGGCTCTCTCATAAAAAATTCATTTTGATCTTCGATTCTCAGTCTGGTTAGTGGCTTGCTAAAAACTGAGTCATATTGGGACTTGAGTAGCTCACTCATTTCCTTCCTGTCATCTGTGTAGGACCCATCTTGTTTAAGTAAGGGCCCAATACTGGACGTTGTTCTCGACTTTGATTTGGCATAGGAGAAGAAATACTTTGGGTTTCTTTCGATTTCATTTATGGCTTTTAGTTCTTCCCGCGATTCCTGACTCCTATAAGATTTCTTTAGCTTAAGTTCGATGTTTGCTATTTCTCTGACCAGTATCTCCCTATGCATTTCAGATAGATTGACCTCTTTTAGCAACTCTGTTATTCTTTTCCGTCGCCTGTAAAGAGAGCGCCTGTCTCTTTCTATTTTACATCTACTCCTCCTTTTTCTTAGAGGAATAAGTCTTGTGCATACATCGAGTGCCACCAAGTTAATCTGTTCTAAGCATAAGTTGGGGTCTGTGTTGCTTAGTATATCTTCCCAGCTTATATCGGTTAGGACTTGGTTTACTTGATCCCACTTTATGGTTTTGTTATTGAAGTTGAATTTGGTGAATGCTCCCTCGTGACTAATCTCATTTTGTCGGTCTGGGGTTCTGCGCATACATGTCTGAACCTCAATTATGTTGTGATCTGAGTATATTGTTTTTGATATGGTGACATTTCTTATCAGATCATCATTGTTAGTGAAGATGAGGTCTAGTGTATTCTCCATTTTAGTAGGCTCTATTATTTGCTGGTTTAAATTGAATTTTGTGCAGAGATTTAAAAGCTCGTGTGAGTGTGAGTTTTCATCAGAGCTGCCTCCTGGTGTTATTACTGCAACAATATTATTTGCTATATTCCTCCATTTTAGGTGCCTTAAGTTGAAATCCCCCGGAGCAAGATGTTGGGTGCAGGAGCTGGAAGATTTTCCAGACAGTGGTCAATTTTTAACAGCTGTTCCTGGAATTGCTGGGATGTTGCATCCGGAGGCTTGTAGACTACCACAATGACTAGGTTTTGGTTCTCGACCTTTACTGCTAAAACTTCCACTACATCATTTGAGGCATTGAGCAGTTCTGTGCAAACAAGTGACTCTGCAATGTACAGGCCAATGTACAGGTGATGACACCGCTGTAATAAGTGTTAAAATTAGGGAATAATGGTGGGACTAGGGGTGACTGGTGCGCTGCCATGGAGGGTGTCCAGGGAAAATACCCATCATTTAATCCTCACTCATCGGTCTCAGATCTTAATGGAGTGACCTTTAATGTGTATAATAATTATGAGACATTAAATCATCTTGTGAATTGTAATGTAATCAATGATAATAAAGTTAAGTTAAGAGACTGCACGAAGTGAAATAAGTCGCCTTGCTCCAAGTGAACACGTTAGACCACGTTGTTCCCGTCCCTAGGATAGTGAAGTTTAATGGAGACACGACTTCTAAACCAGGACAAACCAATGGATACCTCGTCCTGCTGGAATAAGAACCGTGTCGTTGTAGCAGGACATTGAAATGAGATGGTGAATGGAGGAAATAAGGAGCATCAATCACCCACAGTTAAGTAACCTTTCTAGTTATAGCGGACTGATACTGGCCAGTTAGGTATGTTGTAATTGGATAGGTTATGGGTGATCCAGCTACATCAAGTGACCACCAGAGAATATCTGGTAAGTGGTGGGATTATGTGCAAATGTTTTTCCTTGATGGATATATCTGTGAAAATTTGTCTGAATTGCCTCCAGGTGAGTCGCCTACCCTGGCAAGCTCTCTTGACACCGAGCTCTGAGGTCGGTACCTCAGCCTCACAAGTGGCTTATAGGACAGATTTTCATAAATGACTGATGTTGCAAGAAATCTCGCCTGCATGCCCGTTTAAAGGACTAACTTACTTGGTTTTGCAGCATATATCCTGATCTTCAAGTTCCCTAAGCTTAGCCCCTTTGGACTTCCCCTTAGAAACCATGTGCAACCGGGAGCCTTAATTCCTGCAATATTCAATCGATATTAGTGACCTGCCTGCACCTCAGAAATTCCTATATCCAAAAGGGTGTGTATCCCCTAGCATAACTATGCAGCAACGGACACTAGCTTCTAAGTAGACAAGAGACACTGGTATGTACTGGGCATGCACTGCCAGCTGCACAAAGGCCCACAGTTCAACTCACTCACAATTTTCCCCAGACACTGGCTAGAAATCTAAGATAAAGTGGAGGTCTTGTCTTACTGTATGGGCCTGACAGAGGAGGTCATCTACGGTACATCGAGGTGCCTCTACCAGATTTCCCCAGGTCTCACATGTGAAGACACGGGGGGGGGCGCCGTCTGCTGATCATGGCACGTGTTGTTCCGATGATATCTGGTCTAAGAAGGGAGAGCTAGCATCTTTGAGACCCATGCCTCGTCGTTCAAACTTGGGCTGCCAGTTCTCCCTAGCTAACTTAACCTAGTGTTTGCCTACATTATCGGCCTATTACACAAATAACCCGCACATAAAAGAGAGAAGCTTACGACGACGTTTTGGTCCGACTTGGACCATTGACAAAGTCACACTGTGACTTTGCCAATGGTCCAAGTCGGACCGAAACGTCGTCATAAGCTTCTCTCTTTTATGTGCGGGTTATTTGTGTATCGTTCCAGTCACGGTATTGTGCCTTTTTTGTTATTTATCGGCCCATTACTACCTATGTTAAGGTCTTAGGTCTACATTATTATTATCTACAGTTGCCTTAATAATCCTAATATTAGTGTACTAACAGTAAAACTACCTACTTCTTCCCTGAAGGGTAAATCGATAAATCAAGAAATACCTAACATCCACCCACGCCAACTCGGGAGAGAATGTTTGTTTTTTCGGTTGGGTGTAAGGGCCCTCGAATGGTGTGTTTTTCCCTGTTGGGACTTCTCGGACCGAATAAGTCCCAACATCCTCCCGCCGGCGAAGGTAGGTACTTAGTCTAGATCAAGTCTGCCTCCTGCAGGCCCTCCCAGTGGGCCCTGGCATTGAGCACCATTCGACGGGTCATCCGGCCGCTCAGTTCAGTCAGCCTCTGGCCTAGCTTCTCATGTCCCAGTCCCACCATGTGGACTTCGAGAGGCAAAAGCCTGTTGATGGGTCTTATAGTCTCGACATCATTCATTCTCACCTTCACCATTCTCAACCACCCAGCCTTGTCTGGGTGGGTCGACACCACCAGGCCAAGAGGCCAGTATGCCCTGGATGCCTCGAATTCTACTAGCACCAGGTCCTGGAGTTTACCTGGAGAGAGTTCTGGGGGTCAACGCCCCCGCGGCCCGGTCTGTGACCAGGCCTCCTGGTGGATCAGAGCCTGATCAACCAGGCTGTTGCTGCTGGCTGCACGCAAACCAACGTACGAGTCACAGCCCGGCTGATCAGGAACTGACTTTAGGTGCTTGTCCAGTGCCAGCTTGAAGACTGCCAGGGGTCTGTTGGTAATCCCCCTTATGTGTGCTGGGAGACAGTTGAACAGTCTCAGGCCCCTGACACTTATTGTATGGTCTCTTAACGTGCTAGTGACACCCCTGCTTTTCATTGGGGGGATGGTGCATCGTCTGCCAAATCTTTTGCTTTCGTAGTGAGTGATTTTCGTGTGCAAGTTCGGTACTAGTCCCTCTAGGATTTACCAGGTGTATATAATCATGTATCTCTCCCTCCTGCATTCCAGGGAATACAGGTTTAGGAACCTCAAGCGCACCCAGTAATTGAGGTGTTTTATCTCCGTTATGCGTGCCATGAAAGTTCTCTGTACATTTTCTAGGTCGGCAATTTCACCTGCCTTGAAAGGTGCTGTTAGTGTGCAGCAATATTCCAGCCTAGATAGAACAAGTGACCTGAAGAGTGTCATCATGGGCTTGGCCTCCCTAGTTTTGAAGGTTCTCATTATCCATCCTGTCATTTTTCTAGCAGATGCGATTGATACAATGTTATGGTCCTTGAAGGTGAGATCCTCCGACATGATCACTCCCAGGTCTTTGACGTTGGTGTTTCGCTCTATTTTGTGGCCAAATTTGTTTTGTACTCTGATGAAGATTTAATTTCCTCATGTTTACCATATCTGAGTAATTGAAATTTCTCATCGTTGAACTTCATATTGTTTTCTGCAGCCCACTGAAAGATTTGGTTGATGTCCGCCTGGAGCCTTGCAGTGTCTGCAATGGAAGACACTGTCATGCAGATTCGGGTGTCATCTGCAAAGGAAGACACGGTGCTGTGGCTGACATCCTTGTCTATGTCGGATATGAGGATGAGGAACAAGATGGGAGCGAGTACTGTGCCTTGTGGAACAGAACTTTTCACCGTAGCTGCCTCGGACTTTACTCTGTTGACGACTACTCTCTGTGTTCTGTTAGTGAGAAAATTATAGATCCATCGACCGACTTTTCCTGTTATTCCTTTAGCACGCATTTTGTGCGCTATTACGCCATGGTCACACTTGTCGAAGGCTTTTGCAAAGTCTGTATATATTACATCTGCATTCTTTTTGTCTTCTAGTGCATTTAGGACCTTGTCGTAGTGATCCAATAGTTGAGACAGACAGGAGCGACCATAGAAATGTTCCCGCAGGGCTCTCAAGTAATCCCTGCACCACACTTGGTTCCATTTGTCCAGGATGTTCACCAGTCTGTTGTGACTTCTGTGCAGTTCTTCATTGATGGGGGGACCATCTGGCCCATAATAATCCAGCTCCTTGGAAGACTGACTCAAAATTGCAGGGAAGGGCTCAATCCTCCTTCCAAACAGCATGTGATTGGGGGTGAGAGCTTTCTGCTCGTCAATCCCATTTTGCACGTAGGTCAGAGGCCTGTTATTGACTCTTGCCTCAATCTCAGCTAACACTGTCCTCAGTTCATCAAAGCTCACTCTCCTGCTATGCAAGACCTTCCGAATGCACTTTTTGATGGTGCCCACCATGCATTCATAGAATCTCCCTTGCCATGGCGCTCTGGGAACTATGAACCTCCACTCGCACTCTATTTTCTTCAGATATTCTCGTACTTCTCCGTTGTCCAGCGACGACAACGTGTGCAGTGTCTGAGAGATGGGTGGGGAAGGACTCTGACGCCACGATGCCGTTGATGGAGATTGGTCCGTACATACTGGCACCCAACACCATGCCAACAACTGATACCACTGCCTGTGTAACACATGACAACGTTATACCGAGTTATCACTGGCTATTGACAACATGCTAACCACTGACACCTGTCCTAAGGCCCAGCATGTCTACTTTTACGTTCTACAGTGTTGCTGGCATACCAGTGTTTCCTGTAGTGGCTTAGTTAAAAACAATTTAACGAGCATTGCAGTGCTGACATTTTAAGTGGAACATGCCAGAGGTTCACTTATAAACATAGTAAGTTTGTGGTGATTTGCTTGTACACAGTGAACATTCATCTGTCATACGTGTGCTAGAAGTGTTAAGTGCTGCTTTCCCCAACAGTTAATTGTCATTTGTAAGCCTGTATTAAGACTTTAAAAGGCTCAGAGTGTACTTCAGTGTAGTGACTCCTTACATTTGATAAATCAGTGTAATACATGATCTGCTCAGTGTAACTGAACTATTAAATACGGTTACATAATTAAGTTGCTTGTCCTAGTGTCATTGCTGTGTTTTCTAATACATTTTCTCGTTCAGACTGAAACTTTACTGCTAAATTCCCAGTAATATTTCAAATTGCAGTGTTCATCTGTAGTGTGAGTGTGTAACTTATGCTTTGTATTTTTACTGTGAACAAGCTTACTGCTGCATAATGTTCAGTTTCATGAATACTTTCTCTCTTGAGTAATTCAGTTACCTTTCAACTGTGTTAAGCAAGAGTCAGCCTGTTAACATCTATGTTCCTTGCCATCTCACCTAGTGGGTTTAGCGGCTAGTTAAAATTGTAATAGTAACAATTTGCAATCATTATACTTCTAGTTATACATTGTGTAAATTATTTTAGACTATTTGATCAACTGGATTGTAGTGTTTAACTTCTGACACACCGAGACACCAAGTTAATGACTGCAGACTCGCACTGACACATAATAAACATATTAAGCTAAAACACTGGTAACTCCAGAAGCTGGGCCTAGTGTGTGACCTTGAGAAGTTGAGAGTGTTTATTACGACCAGCGGTGTACCACTCTCACCTATATTTACATCAACAAAAGTGTATTCTAAGTGATAAAGTGTACACTTGGTGTACTTGGTAACACTTGTCATACATAGTAACGTGTGTGTAAGTGAGATAGTTTAGGTACTGGTTCATCTGTCTACAGCTGCACACTTATGCTTGCATACATGTATAACATAGTAACGTGTGAGTTACCCAGGATGGACCAAGCAAGTCGACCAGAGTGATTTATCTCATTGTCATTGTAACATTCCTTACTTTTTTTTTTTTTTTGTAATATTGTCTACAATCTATGGTTGGGGTAAGAGGTTGTCTTCAGCATTCATTGTGATGTCCGCTATATTATTATTTCAGTGAGGTACATTAGGTGGCAGTAGCCTGAACTGACTCAAGTGGAAGTTATCATTGAATTTGAACCTTTTGTTTAATGTGATATATGTCAGAATTCTAATTTTATGCTCAATATTATCTACTTTGTCTCTCTCTCTCTCTCTCTCTCTCTCTCTCTCTCTCTCTCTCTCTCTCTCTCTCTCTCTCTCTCTCTCTCTCTCTCTCTCTCTCTCTCTCCTCTCTCTCTCCTCTCTCTCTTTTCATCTTTGTAATTTGCAATAAGGTGTAAGACCTCGCCTGTACCATCCATTATAGCGTGACAGTGTCAGCGTGCCTCGTTGTGCTCCGGGTTATCTCGTGTTTTCACGGTCGCTCTTACGTGCTAGAACTTTAATTTGTGTCATCAATCCTATACGATACATCCCTCTAGCGCCTGGAACCAATCTTGGGGGGAAAACATTATATACTGAGTCAAAAAAGGAGAATTAGTGTGCACTACCTAGCAGAGTTTACTGCCAGAGGGGAATCATAGGCCTGTGTCCGTGTGGAAAAAAATAATAATAATTGAACTTTTCATGTCAGAGGAAAGAAAGTCTCCCTGATAACATTGAGTATACATAGTGTATAGTGTATACTACAGTGGCTCCCTAGTATATTGATGATAAAGGCTAAAGTGTCATTTGAAAACAGGTGAATTTGTAAATGAAGTGATAAGCCTATAGAGGCAGGTGCCAGAAGTCGCCAGAAACTTACCACAGGTCAGCTGTTTTTAATAATCTTCCTGGCCTGCTAGTGTACTCGCATATAATCTAGTGATACCAGTGAATAGCAGAATACAGTGTTGTAGTAGCAACTAACCAGTATTATAAGGGTACTTAGTGGAGTGGAGTGACTTTCATTAGTTTCTTTTTCTGAAATACCAACGTTACTGTGAATTTCATATAACCTGTAGTTACCAGCGTCGCAATATACACAACAAGAAGAAATTTAAATAACTACAGAAAAAGCGTCCTTCCCCCAAAAATTTGCACCAGTCAACTATAGTGATAATATAGCATTTATTGTGGTGGAGACGAAAAAAAAAATAGAGAAGCTAGATACAGCGATTGATAAACAAGGGTGGAGGTCGACCGTTCGTCTTTGTAGGAGTGCCAGCAGTCACTGGCTCTTCAACAGCAAGTTATACTTTTGTATAAAATCAAATCACATATTACTCGGGTAGATAATTTCCAGTAGATCCTTCATGGTTAGCTCAAATCACCGACCAGTATGGTTTAAATAAGTGACCCACCCGATCAGATCAGATAGATGGTCCCAACCCTTGGGCTGGGCCAAAACCCCGGACTGGTTTCAAACGGTTTCGTTGTGCACCACCTAGCAAGGTTATTAATAGAATATTCAAGAGGTTGCTAGTAGAATTGCAGTAAATCAACTATTCAAATCAAATTTTGAAGCTGTGTGTAGTCGTGGTCAGTCAAAAAAACGGGCTTCCACATTTCATAAATTGTCATTTCTGTGGAAATTGGTGTCACGCCCCTTGTGCAGATATCCAAGAACTAGCAACAAGCAGTATTAAAACAGGAAGTGTTTTTGGGTATGCCCAAATGAGATAAATCTGTGGACTAAAATCACAAGGGGAATAAAAGAGGTCAACATCAAAGCTGCTTTCATAGAAAACCTGGAAGCTTTCTACAACAATGGGACAAAAAAGTCCGGGCCGAATGGTACTGCCCCTTGAACTGGCCATGTAGTCAGAAACTGTAAGGCTGGAGATGATGTCCTGGTAGTCAGTAAATGGGGGGCTGATAGTGCTGTCCTGGGGGACAGTAATGGGGAAGCTGGGAGGTGCTGTCCTGGGGGACAGTAATGGTGAAGCTGGAGGTGCTGTCCTGGGAGTCAGTAATGGTGAAGCTGGGGGTGCTGTCCTGGGAGACAGTAATGGTGAAGCTGGAGATGCTGTCCTGGGAGACAGTAATGGGGAAGCTGGAGATGCTGTCCTGGGAGACAGATATGGTGAAGCTGGAGATTTTGTCCAGGAAGTCGGGAATTATACGCAGGAAGGAATACATAAAATGACCTCATAGGGGACAGGAGCCATAGTAGGGAAACAAGTGTATTTAAAAAATAAGATAAAACCAATATTGCAAACTAGAAATACCGCAGGAAATAGCAAACAAGAGGACTTCCAATAGCAATAGTGAGGATATATTACCAAAAACAACTGGTGGGAGCTCCATTGTTGGTGCTAGGGAGGATAGAAGTAAGACAGGGAACATGCACCAACAGGGAATACAGTCACAGAAACCCAAGGCAAACGGAAAACCCAAACCTGTGCACATACTATGCACTCGGTATCTGCTGGCATGGGAAATCTGGAAAAACAGAAAGGGACTGCACTATGACCACCCTAGAAAAGCCATGCCCATTTTGACAACAGGAAAATGCAAACTCCCTTCCTGTAAGCTTTTTCACCCTGAACTGTACCTCTCAGTAC
>NC_069420.1:32185993-32348493 GCF_026875155.1 Cherax quadricarinatus
GTATTCCCTTGCTGAAAATCTATGATGAAGAAATCTTCCTAAGTCCTTGATCGTCTGAGTCTTCGTTCCAGTTGTGACCCCTTGTCCCTGTGTCCCCTCTCTGGAACATCCTATCTCTGTCCACCTTGTCTATTCCCCGCAGTATCTTGTATGTCGTTTCATGTCTCCCCTGACCTTCTGTCTCAGTGTCGTCAGTCCGATTTCCTTACCTTTCCTCGTACGACATTCCCTTGAGCTCTGGGACTAGCCTTGTTGCAAACCTTTGTACTTTCTCTAGCTTCTTGACGTGCTTGACAGGTGTGGGTTCCAGACTGGTGCTGCATACTCCAGTATGGGCCTAACATACACAGTGTACAGTGTCTTGAACGATTCCTTATTAAGGTATCGAAACGCTATTCTCAGGTTTGACAGGCGCCCGTATGCTGCAGCAGTTATTTGGTTGATGTGTGCCTCGCGTGATGTGCTCGGTGTTATGGTCACCCCAAGGTCTTTCTCCCTGAGTGAGGTCTGTAGTCTTTGTCCACCTAGCCTATACTCTGTCTGCGGTCTTCTTTGCCCTCCCCAATCTTCATGATTTTGCATTTGGCTGGATTGAATTCGAGAAGCCAGTTGCTGGACCACATGTCCAGCCTGTCCAGGTCTCTTTGCAGTCTGCCTCATCCTCGTCCGATTTAATTCTTCTCATCAACTTCACGTCATCTGCGAACAGGGACACTTCAGAGTCTATTCCTTCCATCATGTCGTTCACATATATCAAAAATAGCACTGGTCCTAGAACTGACCCCTGTGGGACCCCGCTCGTAACAGGCGCCCACTGTGATACCTCTTCACGTACCATGACTCGTTGCTGCCTCCCTGTCAGGTATTCCCTTATCCATTGCAGTGCCCTCCCTTTTACATGCGCCTGATCCTCCAGCTTCTGCACTAATCTCTTGTGGGGAACTGTGTCAAAGGCCTTCCTGCAGTCTGTGTGTGTGTGTGTGTGTGTGTGTGTGTGTGTGTGTGTGTGTGTGTGTGTGTGTGTGTGTGTGTGTGTGTGTGTGTGTGTGTGTGTGTGTGTGTGTGTACACTTTTTTTTTATTTTAGCCATCTACCAGACTCAAGACCAACTCACAATATATCTACCAGACTCAAGACCAACTCACAATGTATCTACCAGACTCAAGACCAACTCACAATATATCTACAGACTCAAGACCAACTCACAATGTATCTACCAGACTCAAGACCAACTCACAATGTATCAACCAGACTCAAGACCAACTCACATGTATCTACCAGACTCAAGACCAACTCACAATGTATCTACCAGACTCAAGACCAACTCACAATGTATCTACCAGACTCAAGACCAACTCACAATGTATCTACCAGACTCAAGACCAACTCACAATGTATCTACCAGACTCAAGACCAACTCACAATGTATCTACCAGGCTCAAGACCAACTAACAATGTATCTACCAGACTCAAGACCAACTCACAATGTATCTACCAGACTCAAGACCCAACTCACAATGTATCTACCAGACTCAAGGACCAACTCACATATGTATCTATCAGACTCAAGACCAACTAACAATGTATCTACCAGACTCAAGACCAACTAACAATGTATCTACCAGACTCAAGACCAACTAACAATGTATCTACCAGACTCAAGACCAACTCACAATGTATCTACCAGACTCAAGACAACTCACAATGTATCTACCAGACTTCAAGACCAACTCACAATGTATCTACCAGACTCAAGACCAACTCACAATGTATCTACCAGACTCAAGACAAACTCACAATGTATCTACCAGACACAGTATCAACTCACAATGTATCTACCAGACTCAAGACCAACTCACAATGTATCCATCGGACTCAAGACCAACTCACAATGTATCTACCAGACTCAAGACCAACTCACAATGTATCTACCAGACTCAAGACCAACTCACAATGTATCTACCAGACTCAAGACCAACTCACAATGTATCTACCAGACTCAAGACCAACTCACAATGTATCTACCAGACTCAAGACCAACTCACAATACATCTACCACACTTAAGATTACATCTCACAGGTGTGTGCGTGTGTGTGTACTCACCTAATTGTGGTTGCAGGGGTCAAGACTCAGCTCCTGGCCCCGCCTCTTCACTGATCGCTACTAGGTCCTCTCTCTCTCTGCTTCCTGAGCTTTGTCATACCTCGTCTTAAAGCTATGTATGGTTCCTGCCTCCACTACATCACTTCCTAGGCTATTCCACTTCCTGACGACTCTATGACTGAAGAAATACTTCCTAACATCCCTCTGACTCGTCTGAGTCTTCAGCTTCCAATTGTGACCCCTTGTTTCTGTGTCCCCTCTCTAGAACAACCTGTCTCTGTCTACCTTATCTACTCCACGCAGTATTTTGTATGTCGTTATCATGTCTCCCCTGACTCTGCTATCCTTCAATGTCGACAGGCAGATATCCCTTAACCTTTCTTCGCAGGACATACCCCTGAGCTCCGGAACTAGCCTTGTTGCAAACATTCGCACTTTCTCTAATTTCTTGACGTGCTTGACCAGGTGTGGGTTTCAAACTGGTGTTGCATACTCCAGTATTGGCCTGATGTACACAGTGTACAATGTCTTGAACGATTCCTTACTAAGGTATCGGAACACTATTCTCAGGTTTGCCAGGCGCCCATATATTGCAGCAGTTATCTGGTCGATGTGTGCCTCCGGAGACATGCTCAGTGTTATGGTCACCCCAAGATCTTTCTCCTTGAGAGAGGTTTGCAGTCTTTGGCCACCTAGTCTATACTCTGTCTGCGGTCTTCTTTGCCCTTCTCCGATCTTCATGACTTTGCATTTGGCGGGGTTGAATTCAAGAAGCCAGTTGCTGGACCACGTGTCCAGCCTGTCCAGGTCTGTTTGAAGTCCTGCCTGGTTCTCATCTGATTTAATTCTCCTCATTAACTTCACATCATCTGCGAACAGGGACACCTCTGAGTCTATCCCTTCCATCATGTCATTCACATATACCAAAAATAGCACTGGTCCTAGAACTGACCCCTGTGGGACCCCGATCGTCACAGGTGCCCACTGTGATACCTCATCCCGTACCATGACTCGTTGTTGCCTCCCTGTCAGGTATTCTCTGATCCCTTGCAGTGCCCTTTCTGTTATAAGCGCCTGATCTTCTAGTTTCTGCACTAGTCGCCTGTGAGGAACTGTGTCGATGGCCTTCTTGCAGTCCAAGAAAATGCAATACCACCCCTCTCCTCTGTGTCTGGCTTACTTCTGTAACTGTCATAAAAACTCCACTTTCACTTTCACACTCGCTTTGATCTTTGTATATTTGAATCTGTGTGGCAACAGGTGCCTACTAGGCCCCTAACGGTTTGGCACTTTGAAATTTTGACGATTTCAGGCTTCCTCTCGACTTTTTTTAACTAATAACTTTGGTTATCACTCGTAGGGTTGCTCACTGACCTTGTCACTACCACTGATTACTGCTAGCAGTTACTGCACACCTTAAAAACACTAAGGAGCCTTGTGCCCCCACGTCTGCGTGTGTTGGCTCGTGTGTGTGTGTGTGTGTGTGTGTGTGTGTGTGGTTACACTATACACACAACTGTCAAGTTAATTTTTTCGAATTTTGTTTGCTATTCTATTTTTAAAATGCCTAAACTACGACTCTGAATTTGATGGAAGGGGGGGGAGGTGGAGAGTTGGGGTAGTTAAGGGTGGGGGTGGCGAAGGTGGGGGTTGTGGATTGGGGGAAGGTGGGTGTTGGGGTGGGGACACACTGGGTGGGGGTCAGAGGTCACTAACTGACAACGGGGGTCCGCCAGTCTTGCATCAACCCAAACTACCAATTACACTACTCATTGCGAGGGGTTAAACCCGTAAGGATCATATTGCGCATCAGGAATGGGAGGCAATCATGTTCCGTCCAGAGAAGAGTAGCTTTAACTCCTCGGATCAAGAGCAATTTACCTGCATTAAATTTAAAAAAAAAATGAGAGAAAAAAAGTAGCATCAAAGAACATCCCTTGGTTTTTCTTAAGGGCTCTTGATCCAAGGAAAAGCTCCTACTTCATTCTCCTTGGATCAAACCTGGAAAATTTCCATTTCCTAGGTGATGTAAACAAGATACAGCCAGAGTCCTCAACCCAGCCACCGGGAGGGGACGGGCGTTAGTGGGCGGAGGTGGGGAACGAGTGGGTGGAGGTGGAGTACAAGTGGGTGGAGGTGGGGAACGAGTGGGTGGTGGGGAACGAGTGGGTGGTGGGTGGAGGTGGGGAACGAGTGGGTGGAGGTGGAGTACAAGTAGGTGGAGGTGGGGAACGAGTGGGTGGTGGGGAACGAGTGGGTGGTGGGGAACGAGTGGGTGGAGGAGTACGAGTGGTGGAGATGGAGAACGATGGGTGGTGGGGAACGAGTGGGGTGGTGGGGGAGGTGGGGAACGAGTGGGTGGAGGTGGAGTACGAGTGGGTGGAGTGGGAACGAGTGAGTGGTGGGGAACGAGTGGGTGGTGGGGAACGAGTGAGTGGTGGGTGGAGGTGGGGAACGAGTGGGTGGTGGGGAACGAGTGAGTGGTGGGTGGAGGTGGGGAACGAGTGAGTGGTGGGTGGAGGTGGGGAATGAGTGGGTGGTGGTGGAGGTGGGGTACGAGTAGGTGGTGGGTGGAGGTGGAGTACGAGTGAGTCGTGGGTGGAGGTGGGGTACGAGTGGGTTGTGGGTGGAGGTGAGGTACGAGTGGGTGGAGCTGGGGAACTAGTGGGTGGTGGGTGGAGGTGGGGTACGAATGGGTGTTGGGTGGAGGTGGGGTACGAGTAGGTGGTGGGTGGAGGTGGAGTACGAGTGAGTCGTGGTGGAGGTGGGTACGAGTGGGTTGTGGGTGGAGGTGAGATACGAGTGGGTGGAGGTGGGGAACTAGTGGGAGGTGAGGGGAGGTGGGGTACGAGTGGGTGGTGGGTGGGGAACGAGTGGGTGGAGGTGGGGTTTGAGTGGGTGGTGGGTGGAGGTGAGGAACGAGTGGGTTGTGGGTGGAGGGGGGAGAACCGTAGCATCCAGCACCTTAGCGTACAGCATCGTAGCATTCAGCATCACAGCGTTCAGCACCGCACCATAGCGTCCAGCATAATAGCGTCCAGCACCGTAGCGTCCAGCATCAAAGCGTTCAGCACCGTAGTGTCCAGCACCACAGCGTCCAATACCTTAGCGTACAGCATCGTAGCATTCAACACCACAGCGTCCAGCATCGTAGCGTCCAGCACCGCATCGTCCAGCACCATAGCGTCCAGCACCGAAGCGTCCAGCATCGTAGCGTCTAGCACCGTAACGTCCAGCACCGTATCGTCCAGCATCGTAACGTCCAGCACTATCGTACAGCACCGAAGCGTCCAGCACTATAGCGTCCAGCACCATAGCGTCAAACATCGTAGCATCCAGCACCATAGCGTTCAGCACCGTAGAGTCCAGCACCATAACGTCCAACACCATAGCATTCAGCCCTGTAGCATCCAGCACCGTAGTGTCAAGCACCGTAGCGTCCAGCACCGTAGCGTCCAACAACGTAGCGTCCAGCACCACAGCGTCCGGTACCGTAGCGTCCAGCACCACAGCGCCCAGCAACGTAGAGTCCAGCACCATAACGTCCAACATCGGGGTGACGGTCACTCGGTGTCCAACCAAGATAGTAATTAAAACCAGGTGAATAAAATTAATTCCAGGTGAGGTGTTATTAACGCCGAGGTGGCTATTACTTCCACTATTATCGGCAGTAAGAGTCGCAGTACCGGGCTGGGCATCCCTCAGTACTCTTTATACCCACCTTCAGGGCATCCAGAGGTCACACTGTGCCGGGTATCCCTTAGTACTCTTTATGCCCGCCTCCAGAGCGTCCAGAGGTCACACTGTGCCGGGTAAACAAAGCTAAGCTACCTAAAACGTTAAGCTAACCTAACCAAAGCTAAGTTAACCTGACCAAATCTAACCAAACTAAACGAAACCTTTTAAACATATGCTCAAACATTCCTGTACGCTACTGTGTAGTCTTTGTTATTATACGTACTGTAAAGCCTACAATATCTTACGGAGCTATATGTATTTTGGTTTACGCGGTGGACCGAGAAGCCAGTGGAAGGCCTCGGTCATGTGATGAAAGGTCTACTGAGCTTTTCATCTCCCGTGTCAGGAGATACTGTCTCACTTCTGGCAAAACTCAAACAACACAGTAAGAGTGAACAATGATAGTGAATCTATAATGATGATGAGCAGTGGCAGAGAAGAAACACAATCACTTAAACTTTTATAGAAGATGGCCAGTGACATGGGATACAGGCAGTGACAATGGGATACAGGCAAGTGACAATGGGATACAGGCAGTGACAATGGGATACAGGCAGTGACAATGGGATACAGGCAGTGACAATGGGATACAGGCATGTGACAATAGGATACAGGCAGTGACCATGTGATACAGCCATTGACAATGTGATACAGATAGAACATGAAGGTACAGACGTGCCAAAGTAATGTTAGAAGTATATTTTTATTAGTGCGGTAAAAAAAAGTAGAATAAATTAGATATGAAAACTAAAGAGATAAATTAAACCACAGAGTTTAAAGAGTTAAAATATAAATAAGATTAAAATCAAAAGGCCAAAAACTAGTAATGACATCCGAAGTAATTTAAGTTAGATTAGAAACTTAAACTTGTTACCCCTCTAACACAGGTTGAGGAGTACAAATCAATGTATATACGATCCTAAATAAAAAATCGTCCAAACGCTTAAACACACCGTGTGTGCTATCAGCCCTGGAACACGCAGCACTGATGTCGAACCCACACCTAATGAAACGAACCATACCACGGGCGGGGATAGAACCCGCGATCAGTGAGTCATATTAACGGCTTTGAGGGGACTTGAGCTAGAGTTCGTCACGGCCACGCTAGCTGGAGATTCGTCTGTATTATTATTATTATTACAATCAAGGGGGAAGCGCTAAACCCGGAGGATAGATTCGTCTGTAAAAACTTGCCTTTGTGGTCACAGTGATTATGCTAACCTTCCTATGGTGTAGAAATATACCTAGTTGGACGAATCTTATTATGGCTAGCTGGTCCAGTGGCTAACGCGACGGTCTGGAGTTTTGAGACTCTCTGATCGCGGGTTCTATCCCCACCCGTGGTATGGTTTGTTTGCAATCGTATCATTACGATTTCGTGAGTCACTAATGAAACGAGTACTGAAAACGAAAAAGTCTTTAAGTTTCACAAGATTCCTGGTGTCGGAACTATGAAACAGAAGCTACGAGTGGCTACAGAATAAATTAATATTTGTAAATCTAAGATTTTTTTTAAGAATATTTATCAAGAAGTGTGAATATATAAACGAGAAAAGTAATGAGACTGAGACTTGGATAGCAGAGAAAAACTAGAATAATCCCGAAGAATTTTGTAAATATATTAAATAAAAAATTCAGAGGACGAAAAAGGGCCACTGAAATAAGATTCAGGTCAACTAACTTGTAAGGAAAAGCAAGTACAGTATTATCAACACTGTAAACAACGGTTCTTATTCTCACTTACGAAAAACTGGGCATCACGAAATCTTTTGACGCTGTTCCACAACCTTCGTTACACTGTAGGATTTCGCCGTTGTAGGTGAAATCCTACAGTGAACTATAGTAATGTTAACGAAAAGCAAATTATTTGGTATCACCGAAGGATAACCTTTAAGAGGTTGCCTGATTTTTTTCCCTCTAAATTTTATATTTTATTTTGCTCATAACTCGAGAACGCCTTATCCAATCGGTTTCAAGTTTTCAATACCTGTGCAAGGTAATGAGAACCGTTTACCCTATGATTGAAGTTGCTGAATCCATTCCCATATTTCTTACATGGCTCGGATAACTTCCAAAGTCCTCAGTAGCTTAGTTCGAAAAGGTCCCCAAAAAATTCAACGATGGCGGAGAGTAAAATTCAAATGTTTAGGGGGCAGATCTGACCATTTTGTTTGTAAAATAATGTGAATTTTTATTCGTTAAATCACATTAAATGATTTTCTGTTTATATTTTCTGAACAACTTCAGTATTTAATGACCGATGAATCTTAGGGCCAGGATACCACTTACTAGGTTTCGTTTGCGAAACCTAACTGGAATCCATACCATAACCAGAGACTGACTCATCTGATCGGCTTTAAACTTTCATCAATGGTAATTTTTCCTGAATACAAGGATCACGCTGCCATTGGATGGCATTAAAAAATAAATAATAATACCCCGATATTAAAAAATAAGTTAACACCCCGATATAAACAAATAAGTTAATACCCTGATATTTAAAATATATACGCACAAAAATACACATACACACGTATTCATATTATTTTATACTTTGCTGCCTTATAGTTTTATAACTCCACTGCGTTATTCATTTTTGCGTGTAGCGAGATAGAGGAGGCTGGGCTTGTGAGATACGGGGATGCCTTTCTCGGATCGCGCAGCGCCCGAAAAACATCACGTTATTATATTTAGGGAAGGGGGAACGCTAAACCTGTATGGATCGTACAACGCTTCGGGGAAAAGGTAGGCAATAAGGATGGATCCAGGGAAGAGGAGGACAGGTCCAATACCGTGTATCAAGAGCCCTTAACTTGCCTCCAGCAATCTCTACTGAGAGGAACGGAAAAAGTATAACAGTGCCGTAGTTAACATAAGAACATAATAAAGAAGGAACACTGCCACAGGCCTACTGGCCTATGCAAGGTAGGTCCAATTCTCCCACCGGCTTATGCCAATGCATTGACCTAGTCAGGTCACTTAAGAGAGGAGCACGGCATCCGACCTAGTAGTACAAACTACTCAGGTCCAACTCACATCCACTCATGTATTTATCCAACCTATTTTTAAAACCACACAACGTCTTAGCTCTTATGATGGTACTCGGGAGTGTGTTTCACTCATCCACAACTCTATTACCAAACCAGTGCTTTCCTAAATCCTTCCTGAATCTGAATTTTTCCAATTTAAAAACCATTGCTGCGAGTCCTGTCCATGTTTGATATTTTTAGCACGCTATTTACATCTTCTTTATTAATTCCTGTTTTCCATTTATACATCTCGATCATATCCCCCCTAATTCTACGCCTTTCTAGAGAGTGCAGATTCAGGGCCTCAGTCTATCCTCACAGGGAAGATTTCTGATACATGGGACCAACTTTATCATCCTCCTTTGTACTTTTTGCAGTGCATTTATATCCGTTCTGTAATACGGTGAAAGGAGGTTTCTGTAATACGGTGACCAAAACTGTGCAGCATAATCTAAACGAGGCCTCACCAAGGATATATAGAGTTGAAGAACAGCCTGAGGACTTCATTTATACTTCTTGCTATAAAGCCAAGGATTCTGTTAGCTTTATTGCAAACACTTATGCACTGTTGTCTTGGTTTCATATGTGAATGATACCAATAGCAAGCGATATAGCCTAAGAGCCAGGCTCTCTCCTGCCACCTTTAGTCATAACACACACCTATTTACACAAATAACCAGCAAATAGAAAGAGAAGCTTACGATGACGTTTCGGTCCAACTTGGAACTATTGCAAGACACATTTGTAAATGGTCCAAGTCGGACCGAAAGTCGTCGTAAGCTTCTCTGTACTATGTGCGGGTTGTGTACTGTTCCAGCCATCATACTGTGCCTTTTCGTTCTTTTTAGACACCTATTTTTCTCTAATACCACGCTCATTTAAGTATCTGTAAACAATATAAAGCAATGTACAACCCATATTATCACATTAACCATTTAATTATCAAATACTTCCAAAGAATTATTGGACCTTAATAAGCTTTATCTTTGAGATGGGATGCGGCAAATGAAGCTCAATGTGGAAATATGCAAGTTTATGAGTCTAGAAAAAGAATGTGTTTATATAATGTAGATGACGGTAAATTCCACCGCTTAGGCTTAGGGAAACAAGAATGCTACTATATAACAAGACTAAAACCTGGTTTACCAGTCTAAAAGTTTTAGTAACAGCAGTGTTAATGTTAACCTGTAACAGTAATACTGCTATTAACAATAGCAGATTCATTAAGGAATACAGATTCAAGTGTCACGGTGAAAAACTTGTTACTTGTAGCTCAGAGATCATGTTCTTGTATACCGCCCGGGAAGGGCGGTATATCAAAGTAAATCTCTTTACCCCTTATTCCTTTTAATTTTTTAAACAGTTCAGTTTTACAGGCTAAGAGGTGTTATCTTACCTCAGCTCATATCAAAGCCCATCCCTATCTAAGGTATTCTACCACCTCCCCGTATGCGACCCAGAAGCGTTGACTAACACTAACTGCTAGGTGAACAGGGTCAGTAGGTATAAGGAAACATACCCATCGCCGCCACCCATGCTGGGATCGAACCACGGACACTCAGTACTTGAGCTGTGTTGCCACCCGAGTCACAGGACAGTGTTCACCTCGGAGAAAAAAGTACCTGAATATCAGTAGTGTGTTGTTACGTTGCACTGCAAGCGGCTAGTACCAACAGACTAATCAGTCCAACCAGAAAGCCGCTGGGACAATGACCACCTCCCCCCCCCCCCGAAATCATCAACAAGTAAATAACAGGTAAAAACCTTTCCCCGTAACCATGTCAGCCTCCTCCAGCATATTGTTGAAGAATTGAGACACTTATGCAACACATGGGAATCTTTATTGAAGAAACGTTTCGCCACACAGTGGCTTCATCAGTCCAATACTGTGTGGCGAAACGTTTCTTCAATAAAGATTCCCATGTGTTGCATAAGTGTCTCAATTCTTCAACTTGTCGGTTTTCAAAACCATTCATCACAGCATATTGTTATAACTGTCTCCCATTAAGTTCCCATGACTGAGTTTTTTTTTTGTGGCAGTATTAGTGCCATGGGAATACATAATCCACCATGACGTTATATACCGCTAACTCCATAAAGTTTGAAGGTTTAAAATTATATTATCGCCACAGTCCAGCTGCTGCGTCATCCTCTATCTCTCTCCGTTATTCTTACTTGTCTTCCTGCTAAGATAATATACGAAACACACTTCAATCCCCTCATCCTGTGTGTGTACTCACCTATTTGTGGTTGCAGGGGTCGAGTCATAGCTCCTGGCCCCGCCTCTTCACTGATTGCTACTAGGTCCTCTCTCTCCCTGCTCCATGAGCTTTATCATACCTCGCCTTAAAACTATGTATGGTTCCCGCCTCCACTACTTCACTTTCTAGGCTATTCCACGTCTTGACTACTCTATGACTGAAGAAATACTTCCTAACATCCCTTTGATTCATCTGAGTCTTCAACTTCCAATTGTGACCTCTCGTGTCTGTGTCCCATCTCTGGAACATCCCGTCTTTGTCCACCTCATCTATTCCGCACAGTATTATATATGTCGTTATCATGTCTCCCCTGACCCTCCTGGCCTCCAGTGTCGTCAGGCCGATTTCCCTCAACCTTTCTTCGTAGGACAATCCCCGTAGCTCTGGGACTAGTCTTGTTGCAAACCTTTGCACTTTCTCTAATTTCTTGACGTGCTTGACTAGGTGTGGATTCCAAACTGGTGCTGCATACTCCAGTATGGGCCTGACGTAAATGGTATACAGAGTCTTGAACGACTCCTTACTGAGGTATCGGAACGCTATCCGTAGGTTTGCCAGGCGCCCGTATGCTGCAGCAGTTATCTGATTGATGTGCGCCTCAGGAGATATGCTCGGTGTTATGCTCACCCCCAGATCTTTTTCCTTGAGTGAGGTTTGCAGACTTTGGCCATCTAAACTATATTGTGTCTGCGGTCTTCTTTGCCCTTCCCCAATCTTCATGACTTTGCATTTGGTGGGGTTAAACTCAAGGAGCCAGCTGCTGGACCAGGCTTGTAGCCTGTCCAGGTCTCTTTGTAGTCCTGCCTGATCCTCATCCGATTTGATTCTTCTCATTAACTTCACATCGTCTGCAAACAAGGACACTTCTGAGTCTATCCCTTCCGTTATATCATTCACATATACCAAGAACAGGACAGGTCCTAGGACTGACCCCTGTGGAACCCCGCTTGTCACAGGCGCCCACTTTGACACCTCGTGACGTACCATGACTCGTTGTTGCCTCCCTGTAAGGTATTCTCTTATCCATTGCAGAGCCTTTCCTGTTATGTGTGCCTGATCCTCTAGCTTTTACAGTAACCTCTTGTGAGGAACTGTGTCGAAGGCCTTCTTGCAGTCCAAAAAAATGCAGTCGATCCACCCCTCTCTTTCTTGTCTTCTGTCACCTTGTCATAAAACTCTAATAGGTTTGTGACACAGGATTTTCCCTCCCTGAAACCATGCTGGTTGTCAATTATACACTTGTTTCTTTCCAGGTGCTCCACCACTCTCCTCCTGATGGTCTTCTCCATGACCTTGCATACTATACACGTTAGTGATACAGGTCTGTAGTTTAGTGCCTCATGTCTGTCTCCCTTTTTAAAAATTGGGACTATATTTGCCATCTTCCATACCTCGGGGAGTTGCCCAGTTTCAAATGATGTGTTGAAGATCTTTGTTAATGGTACACACAATGTCTCTGCTCCCTCTTTAAGGACCCACGGAGAGATGTTGTCTGGTCCGACCGCCTTTGAGGTGTCAAGTTCGCATAGCAGCTTCTTCACCTCCTCCTTGGTTATATGTACCTCATCCAGCACTTGCTGGTGCAACCCCCTGCTCTGATTTCCTGGAGTCCTCTGGTTTCCACTGTAAATACTTCTTTAAATCTTGTGTTGAGCTCCTGACATACCTCCGGGTCGTTTCTTGTGAATTCCCCATCACCCTTCCTCAGTCTGATTACCTGGTCCTTGACTGTTGTTTTCCTCCTGATGTGGCTGTACAACAGCTTCGGGTAAGTCTTGACTTTCGATCCTATGTCATTTTCGTATTGCCGCTGAGCCTCCCTTCTTATCTGTGCATATTCGTTTCTGGCTCTTCGGCTAATCTCCTTATTTTCCTGAGTTCTCTGTCTTCTGTACCTTTTCCATTCTCTAGTACACCTAGTTTTTGCCTCCCTACACCTTTGGGTGAACCAAGGACTCGTTCTGTTCTTCCCATTATTTCTGTTTCCCTTGGGAACAAACCTCTCCTCTGCCTCCTTGCATTTTGTTGCCACATAGTCCATCATTTCTTGTACTGGTTTTCCTGTCAGTTCCCTCTCCCACTGAATGTCTTGAAAGAAGTTCCTCAAGCCTGAGTAGTTCCCCCTTTTGTAGTTTGGTTTATCCCACCCTATTCCTGCTGCTCTCTCCATTTGGAGCTCAACTATGTAGTCGAAGCACAGAACCACATGATCACTAGCTCCCAGGGGCCTTTCATACATGATATCATCGATGTCAGAAACTACTCAAGGTGAATACAAGGTCCAGTCTTGCTGGTTCATCTCCTCTCTCTCTCTGGTAGTGTCTCTAACATGTTGATGATGGGTTTTCCAGTACCACATCCATCATCTTGGCTCTCCATGTTTCGGGACCCCCATGGGGCTCCAGGTTTTCCCAGTCAATCTCCTTGTGATTGAAATCACCCATAACTAGTAACTTTGCTCCCAGTGTGCTCTCCTGGCCACCTCGGCTAGTGTGCGACCATTGCTCTCTTGCTCTCATCGTATTCTTTCTTGGCCTCCTGCAGTTCTGTGGTGGGTTGTACATTACTGCAATTATCACCTTATGTCCTCAGACGGATTGTTCCTACTAAGTAGTCCTTTCGCCCGTGCCATCCATTCCTTCCATTTTCTCAAACCCCCACTGGCTTTTAATGAGCAGTGCAACTCCTCCTCCCCCTCTCCTCCCTCTGTCTTTCCTGAGGATTTGATATCCGGATGGAAAGATTGAATCTATTATTCTGGTGAGTTTTGTTTCTGTGAGTGCTATTATGTCTGGGGATGTCTCCTTGATTCTTTCGTGCCACTCCTCATACTTATTTGTTATTCCATCTGCATTTGTATACCACACCTTCAACTTCTTTTCTAAGATTGTGGTCTGGGAGGTGTATTGGGGTTGGGGAAGTGGGAGATCTGATAAGGAACTATGAGTGGTTGCTGTGGGGGTGGAGTTTGTAATGCAGTGGGTGGGGGCATTGGATTGTGGCATGGGTGTTTTTGGTGTTTAGAGTGTTTGGTTGCACTGGGGTTGACCTGGTTGGGAGGCTTCTATAGGAAGTTGTGAGGGAGGCTGTATTTGATCTTCCTGTGTCTGGGATCTCCTGTCTGTTTTCTCCATCCCCTCTCTTTCCTCCTTTCGCCTTTGTACCATCTCTCTCTGTTTCTGCCTTTCTGCTTTTGTTCTGTCGCGGTCGAGATACACTTTCCTGTATGCCGGCATGTCCCTTAATCGTGCTTTCTCCTGCAGGATCCTGTTCCGAGTCGATTCTGCCTTGAAGGTCACTTTCACTGGTCGGGTTCTTTTTTATACAACCCCCCCCTATTCTCTGAAAATTTTCCAGCTGGGTCATGTCGTCTTCTCCTATTGCTTTCATGATGCTTTCAATTGCTTTTTTTTCCCATTGTTTTCTTGCTTCATATGTTTCCCCTTCAACTTCCTGTAGCCCATACACAAAGACTGACCTCACCCTTTCATTCTCCCACTGCATATCCCTGTGTATCCCCTCATTCAATTTGATTTCCTCCATTGCAGCTTTCCTTTCTTCAGTTTCACTAGCTAATGTACTTGGGCTCAGTGGCCTGTCATTTTCCCTTCTCGGCTTTCCCTGGGCTCTGCTGTGGTCTGTTAGGGCCTCCACATATAGCTTAGCTCTTTCATTTACTAGTCTCCACTGATTGAGCTTCTACATGCAGTTTTGCTCCTTCTTTCCCTACAGTCCCCTTATTTGTGACTGAGGTAGCAGTCTCTGTTGTCAATCCCAAAATGTTCTTTAGTTCTTTAGGCTGTTTCAGATTTTTCAGTTCCTCTTCCAAACTCTGTATCCTGGCCTCTGCTGCTTTGACGTGCACCTCCCACTTCCTGCTTTCCATGTCTATCCTCTTTTCCATGCTCATTCTAAGTTCTTCTAGTTTCTTTTCCCATTCATGTTCCCTTTTTGTGAGCTCTGCTGCCCAATCTTCCTTTGTAGTTTCCTCCTCCTGTCCCTTGGTTTTTCTTGTTGCTCTCTGGCAACCCATTTTTGTTTTATCCTGATTGCCTCAGAGTGGGAAACCTATGTAATTCTGTATGTTAGGTTAGTATTGTGTATGTCAGAGTGTGTGGGGGGGGGGAGGTAGAGGAACTGTGGCTATGTGGGAGAATAGTGGGGAGGGGGAGTGGGAAGGAGAGTGAAGCAAGTGGGTGAGTGGGAGAGGGAGAGGGGGAAGGAGGGAGAGGTGGAGGGTGAAAGAGGGAGGGGACGGTATCAGGTGAAGGAGTGAGATGTCGGTGGGGGAGGGGGGAGTGTATGTGTGAGTCTGGCAATGGTGCGTGTGTGTGTGTGTGTGTGTTGTGTGTGTGTGTGTGTGTGTGTGTGTGTGTGTGTGTGTGTGTGTGTGTGTGTGTATGTTATGTGTGTTGTGGTGTGTGTTGTGTGTGTGTGTTGTGTGTGTGTGTGTGTGTGTGTGTGTGTGTGTGTGTGTGAGTGTGTGTGTGTGTGTGTTGCATGTGTGTGTGTGGGTGTGTGTGTGTGTGTGTGAGGGCTGTGTTGGTGTGGTGTGGTGGGTGTGTGTGGATGTGTGTGGGTGTGTGGGTGTGTGTGGAGTGTGTGGGGAAGCGTTATGGAGGGGCTGTTATAAAAGTGCCTCTGTACAAAGTTTACATTGAAAAAAGCTATTATACTGGTTATATTTCAGTGGTATATCCAGTGGTGTATTTCCCACGGGTCAGGGGGGACTTTTGATGGGGGAACGATATCCTTCATGGGGTTATGTAAAAAACCATTGTGATTGATAATAACACTGATGATAATTATGCCATTAAAGCTTGTAGAGGAAACCTATTTTATTTCCCCCAAAAGAATTACTAAGCATGTAAAAGTTTCAAAAACCTTCCTTTCCCGTGATTGGGGATGAAATGTTTTGGGTTGAATATGTTTTTTAGTGTGCTTGCGCCCGGGAAATCAAAAAACACGGGGATCCCCCGCATAAACCTAGTCGAACCTACTGAGTTAAATTTCTAAACTCATGTGATTTAATCAAGGTTTCATTTGTTGACAGTCACGGGAAAGACTGGAGATATAGCAGTTACTGAGAGTAAAGAAAAGGGTTCGTAATTGTTACTATTTTTAATGGTGTCCTGATAAAAAAAAAAATAAATGTAAGTTTCAGCTAAAGTGTTTCCACCAGTCAAGCATTGTGGGTTTTCCCAGTTACATTTCATAAACCAAGCCATGTTTTTTGCTCACAATAGCCCCTTGGAGGAATTGGGTGTAAAGAAGACACTCGGTAAACTAGCAAAACATTTTACTTGGAAAAGATAAGGAAACAGTAGCTGATCATTGCGACGTTTCCCACTTTTTCAAGTGAAGGAAAACCCCAGCGCACATCCCCCTACATTTCTCACTGTGTTTACTAGAGAAAAAATCTTTTCACTGGATAAATTTGTAAAAACTTTTAAAAAGGTTTGAAGGCTTGTATCCTTGCTCCGGGTTTAAAAAGTCCAAACTTCAATTTTCCCCCTTCTTTTTCTAAATCGAGTGGTTATGCATGGGCGCTGTCTACCCCAAAAGTAAACATCCCCCTGACATTTCCACCTATATGTTACAATTCATTTTAAAAAACCCCCCAAAAAAATTATCCATATTGAGAAAGAGGCTTAGCTTTGGGGTCTTGGAAAATTTTTGGCGTTTTTTTGGGGCACTTCCCATTTAAAATTAACGTTTTTTCAGACCACAATCCACTCACTTATGTTAAACTAGGAAAAGAAAAAAAATTAGGATCAGAGGTGGGTTTCTCAGATCCCCCTTATTCTATTAATAAAAAGGGTCACTGTAATGTAATTGCCGCGCTCGTACTCCTTAATAATTATCGTTACATTAAATTAACGAAATTTTAATCCCCCAAATACCTTTTGTTACTTGCTTTAAAATTTCGTAAAGTAATTTAAAAACCCTCCACCCCAATTAACTTTTATTCATGTCTAATTATTATATTTATATATTACAGTATTGTTGTGTGAAAGGAGCAAAAGCTGGGTTGAGTGGGTATGCGTGTGGGGTGTTACTGCGTGTGGCGACACTGTCCTGCCCAGCCCCCCCCCCCCTCACTAAAACCCCTTTAAGCTTTTTCATACTCAGATGTCCATATACATAGCATTCCAAAAACCATACTTAAGAGTGGAATGCAGTCCCCTTTTGTTCACCTCAACGTGCCCACTTGTTTTTCGCATCCTGTCTCTACACTGTGTACATAACCACAGTATGCAAGATACGATACTGTGTACTGCCCTAGTACAGTGGGCATATCTTATTGTATAGTTTTTGTGAAATTGTAGAGGTGCTTGCACAAGAGAGACTTGTTAATGTTTTTATTAAATTGTATTGTTTGAGTATCAGTAATAATAATTTTTGAAAAGAAAGGAAAAATTAATGACCCTAGTGTGACCCTTGTCGTTTTTGGGGGGGGGGGTTGCAACCCCCGAATGGATTCAATGTTATTTTTTTATATAATAATTTTTTATTTTTCATATAAATTTTATATTGCTTATATTTGCGATAATAGCTAAGTCGTAAAATGATTTCTTTATATTGTTTTTTGACGTAGTTATGTTGTTTGGTAGGATTTACAATTTTGTGTCAGTTCAAGTTTGATGTCTAACTACTGTAATTATCGTTGTGGCTGTTTCCCTGCCGTCTTCTGTTGTTATGGCAGCAGCGTCCCCGGAGTATCACTGATCGAGGGGGGGTGCCTCCCCCGCCCAAATATTTAATCTGGTTAGGCTCTCTTTGGGGGTTGGGCAGATTGTCTGTCTCATTATTCTTGTTTTTTCTTAGAAATTTTCACAGAACATTGTACAGACTTAGTGATTTTCGATTTGACGAGGTTTGTGTTTTCATAGAACCCTGAGTAATCAGGCCTGGCTGTAGCTTCTCACCCAAATTTTACGGTATCTGTGTATTTTTAAGTCGGGGGATTTTCTTATGCGAACTTAGATTCATATATGGGGGTTTTGTGACTTTTGTGGGGAAATTTCAGATGGTCCCTCTTTGATTTGTTTTTATTATTCCCGTTTTCCCGTTCTGTGTTGCATTTTTCTTTTTATTTGCTATTGGGCTTAGCATTCTTTTTATTGTTTTAAGCAGACGTTCTGGCCAGTTGGTTTTTAAAAAGTTAGTTCATTTGGGACTTGTCAGTCACTTGTTTTAGTTTTCGAGTTGTGGCATAGTGAATATTGAGCACTTACACAATACCACTTACTTGTACATATTTTTTAAAATCTTATTAAATGTTAATGTACCAGAGGTACTTAAAAATATAAATGTGATAGTTTTCAGCACAATAATATTTTACTTTGGGGAAATGATATTATTTGATTACTTGATTAATTTAAATTTTTTTAATTTTAAATATACCTCTAGACTTTAAAAAATTTATTAAATTTTTTAATTTTTCTAGTTTGTACCTACAAAATTGTAATCCCGAAGCATATTTAATCATATTGAATTCTAAAGGGATAATTGGACAAGATATGACTACTTTTACGAAAAACCCAGTAACAGGCTGGATGCTAGAAGGGCATCCTTTCTAGTTTCACGAGACTCTTAAGCTTTTAAATCGCTTTTTTGTAAAAACTCACCCCCAAAATCTTTTTTCCCTGAGTGTGGTTTGTAGTCTCTGGGCCCCCCCCCCAGATGTCTCCGTTGAGGTTTTTTCTTTGCCCCTTCCCCAAATTTTTATGACTTTGCACTTGTGGGTTGAACTCAGGAGCAAATTTCTGGACCAGTCTGCGCCCGTCCAGATCCCTTTGTATTTCTGCCTGTCTTCGATGAAAGAATTCTTCTCTCAACTTCCGTCATCTGCAAACAGGGAAAATTTATTCCTTCTGTCATGTGTTCAAATACCAGAAACAGCATGGGTTTCCCAGGTGACCCCTGTGGGGGCCCCGCTGGTCAAGGTGCCATCTACACCCCCACGTACCATTACTGCTGCTGTCTTCCCGACAAAAAATTCCCGACCTTGTATGCCCTCCCTTTACCCGCTTGGTCCTCGTTTTTGCCTAATCTCTTGTTTTGGTATGTTCAAAAAAGCCTTCTTGCGTCCCAAAAAAATGCAATCCACCCACCCCTCTCTTGTCTTACTGCTGTCACCTTTCATTAAACCCCGGGTTTTTGAAAAGGATTTCCCCCTCCCTGAAACCCTGTTGGGGGCGTTTTGAGATCATTCTTTCTGGTGTTCCACCACTTTCTCCCGACAATCTTCTCCCTGACTTTGCATCATCATTCAGTGACACTGGTCTTAGTTTTGTGCTTCAGTCTGTTCCCTTTTTTAAAGATTGGGACTACATTTGCTGTCTTCCATGCCTCAGGCAATCTCCCTGTTTCGATAGATGTATTGAATATTGTTAGGGGTGCACATAGCGCCTCTGCTCCCTCTCTCAGGACCCATGGAGAGATGTTATCTGGCCCCATTGCCTTTGAGTTATGTAGCTCACTCAGAAGCCTCTTCACTTCTTCCTCGGTTGTGTGTACCGTGTCCAGCACCTGGTGATGTGCCACACCTCTCCATCCCTTTGAAGCCCCTTCTGTCTCCTCTGTGAACACTTCTTTGAATCTCTTGTTGAGTTCCTCACATACATTACGGTCATTTCTTGTTGTCTCTCCTCCTTCCTTCCTTAGCCTGATTACCTGGTCCTTGACTGTTGTTTTCCTCCTGATGTGGCTGTATAACAGCTTCGGGTCAGATTTGGCTTTCGCTGCTATGTCGTTTTCATATTGTCGTTGGGCCTCCCTTCTTATCTGTGCATATTCGTTTCTGGCTCTACGACTGCTCTCCTTATTCTCCTGGGTCCTTTGCCTTCTATATTTCTTCCATTCCCTAGCACACTTGGTTTTTGCCTCCTTGCACCTTTGGGTGAACCATGGGCTCATCCTGGCTTTTTCATTATTCCTGTTTCCCTTGGGTACAAACCTCTCTTCAACCTCCTTGCACATTGTTGCTACATATTCCATCATCTCATTAACTGGCTTCCCTGCCAGTTCTCTGTCCCACTGAACCTCGTTCAGGAAGTCCCTCATTCCCGTGTAGTCCCCTTTCCTGTAGTTTGATTTCATTTGTCCTGGCCTTCCTGCTTCCCCCTCCACTTGTAGCTCTACTGTGTATTCGAAGCTCAAAACCACATGATCGCTGGCCCCAAGGGGTCTTTCATATGTGATGTCCTCAATATCTGCACTGCTCAAGGTGAATACTAAGTCCAGTCTTGCTGGCTCATCCTCTCCTCTCTCTCTTGTAGTGTCCCTTACGTGTTGGTACATGAAGTTTTCCAGTACCACCTCCTTCATCTTAGCCCTCCATGTATCTTGGCCCCCATGTGGCTCCAAGTTCTCCAGTCGATCTCCTTGTGGTTAAAGTCGCCCATGATCAGGAGCTTTGCCTTGCATGCATGAGCTCTTCTGGCCACTGCAGCCAGTGTGTCAACCATTGCTCTATTTTTCTGGTCATACTCATGCCCTGGTCTCCTGCTGTTCTGTGGTGGGTTATACATCACTGCAATTACCACCTTGGGACCTCCAGAGTGAAGCATTCCCGCTATGTAATCACTTTCTTCTCCGCTGTCTCCTCCCTCATCAAAATTCCATCGGCGTTCGATCAGCAGTGCCACTCCTCCACCCCCCCTGTTCCTTCTGTCTTTCCTCAGGATCTGGTATCCCGTTGGAAAGATGGCATCTGTTATCATACCTGTAAGCTTGGTTTCTGTGAGCGCTATGATGTCCGGTGATGTCTCTTTGACTCTTTCGTGCCACTCCTCCCACTTGTTTGTGTGTGTGTGTGTACTCACCTAATTGTGGTTGTGTGTGTGTGTGTGTGTGTGTGTGTGTGTGTGTGTGTGTGTGTTGTGTGTGTGTGTGTGTGTGTGTGTGTGTGTGTGTGTGTGTGTGTATGTGTGTGTGTATGTGTGTGTGATGTGTGTGTGTGTGTGTGTGTATGTGTGTGTGTATGTGTGTGTATGTGTGTGTGTGTATGTGTGTATGTATGTGTGCATGTTGTTGTGTGTGTGTGTGTGTGTGTGTGTGTGTGTGTGTGTGTGTGTGTGTGTGTGTGTGTGTGTGTGTGTGTGTGCGTGCGTGCGTGTGTGTGCGCACGCACGTTATACCTGCTCTTGAAACTATGTATAGAGTCTGCCTCACCCAACTCATCTACATTTTAAGTTTTCAGTTATGGATCTAATTTCAGTCTATCCTTATCCGTTCTGCTGAATCCTCTTAAGTATCTTGTACACTGTTGTCTCTGCTCTAGTCCTCTCTTCAAGAGATGACAGGTTCATTAATTGTGACACAATTACACCTCAGCTGAGGTATTAGACTTGCTCTGTTTTCTTCCCATCTTCTATGTGGATCTTAGTTTTTCCAATCAATCTTCTTTCCACTGAAATCCAATATAACCAAAAGTTACACACTGGCCAGTTTTTCCTTTCGTGCTGCTGTCTCTAAAATACTTATCACTGCCTTGTTTTTGTCCCTATACTCGTCTGGATCTCTGCTCTTCAGTGAGGCTGTGTATTATCCCTACTCTTACCTTGAGAACTGTGGTTATTGCTCCTATGAAGTAATTATGAAATTTATCTACATTCGGCTTTTCCAGTAGGAAACACTTGTCCTATTTCCTGACAAACCTAACCTAAACCTACAAACTCCGCTGGTTTCTGGTTGTATATGTTACACCGACTACTTGTCTATTATCTCTTTCTCTCCTCACTATGCAGTATCCCTCTGAGAATACACACTGATTATCCCAGAGAACCTGTCTCTGTGAAAACAATTAATTACTCTTGGTTCTCTGATGATACCCCTCTATACAGTTCTGCCCATTTGTTTATTCCCCATTTATTTTTATATAACATTATTTTTTTTGACATTTACATTGTGTTTCCAGTTCTGGTTCTGTCTGGGTATCCAGGTTTCAGATGAGTATCTGCTAAGAGATTACAGTGTGGAAAAGGAAATGGGGTTGTTAGGACAGGGAAGACGTGCAAGGCAGACGTGCAGGGCAGACGTGCAAGGCAGACGTGCAAGGCAGACGTGCAAGGTAGATGTGCAAAGCAGACGTGTATAGCAGAACAGCATGTCATACAGAGAAGGGATGTTGTGTGTTACAGGTATTAAGAACAAGGAATTATAAGTGGAGGTTTTTTTTATGGTTAATGATGTGTGGGGAAACTAGGTTGGGAAGGATGTGGTAATGGTTTGAGAGTCAGTACTCAGGTAATGGGTGGTGAGGAGGGAGAGAGGACAGGAAATTTGAGATAACAATGTTTAGAAGGTGACAGAGGAGGTGGGATATAGTGAAGAGGGAGGTGGGTGGAAGATGTTGCAGGACAGGAAAGTGGGGGAAGGGGATTCTTGCATATGCAAATGAGGGATGAACGGAGAAATATGAGGGCCTGTGCTTAATTACACGAGGATCAACCACTTATCTCTGTTCATTAACGCGTGTGGGCGTGCTCAACTTACACACAGGGAGTCTAGGTGAAGAGCCTTGTCTAGGCTGCTAAGGTGTTCCATCATTATTCACTGGCCACACCAGCTTGACTTGCCGAAAAAGGCGAACACTTCCATTCCCAGCAAGGTACTCTCACATACGATACTTCCACAGCTCCCGTGCTGCATATCATCTCCAGACATAATCTTCTCAGAGTTCTACCTTACAGCAGCTCATTCACTTACACCTACCCACTTTTTTCCCTGGTTTGTCCACTGATCTTGTACTCACTGTAGCGCTCATCTGTATCCTCGTGCCATTCTCTAACCATACCACTTCTACGGGCTTTCCTCTTAAGAAGTTCCTCACCATGCATAAGTATATCACGTTTTTATTAATTTGATCACTTCTCTAAAGTGAATTTCTTTGAGTGTATTTCCGCTACCCTAAAATCTGACCATGTGTCCAAAGAGATTAAGTTTTATACATGAGTGCTAGTTCATGTACCTCCACTATACACTTTTATATTCACCAGGACCCTCACGACACCCAACTATTTATCATCCCAATCCGAATCTCCTTTTAATTTGTTTTTGTACACTGTCATCTTTACTAAACAACACAAGCAAGGTACTTACTAACCCATTTATGGTACCCCCCCCCCTTTTCTCTCTCTCTCTCTCTCTCTCCTCCTACGCAACACTAAACTATATTCTCAGCATACCTATCTTACTACAGATGTGCCCTCAACACTGGATCCCACGTCAAGCCGCTCCCAACAGGTCAAAAATATCACAGGAAACCATCAATCCTAAAAACGGTACATGAGAGCTAAAGAATTTTTCCGTTCTAAAAGAAATCAATCTCACAAACATCCATTAATCCGGCAGGACTATACAAATCCCAGAGCAATAATTATGAAATAGTACTTTAATTAAGGCAGAATCTCTATGATTGGTGCCAAATCTTAAGTGACTATAACCACAAATAGAGGATAAAGCCTTTAATTCAAATTCTAAGTAATTGACGTAGACTTTGCAATTGGTTTTAGGTCATATTAACTGGAGCGGAGATCCACTATACGATGCCAGTATTATTGACGTGAAATGCTGCTCAACTGAGCAGACACCAAATGATTGGCCAAATGATTAGCGTGGCGTCCAAATGAGTGGTGTTGCATCCAAACGATTGGTGTGTCTAAATGACTGTGGTGTCCATATGAATGGTATTGTGTCCATATGATTGGTGTTCCATCCATGTGATTGGTGTGTCCATATGATTGGTGTGATGTCCATATGATCGGTGGTGTCCATATGATTGGTGTGGTGTCCATATGACTGGTGTGGTGTCCATAAGATTGGTGTCCCTCTATATGATTGGTGTTCCATCCTTATGATTGGTGTTCCATCCAAATGACTGGTGTGATGTCCATATGATTGGTGTCCAAATGATTGGTGGAACATTCAGGCATCAAGAATGTAGTGCCAGTCATCAAGAATTCAGTAGTAGTCTCCCACCGAGGTTGGTTGATCCGACGAAGAAAACACTTCCACTGTTACTCATTCACTGTCTTGCAAGAAGCGCTTTGCAACATCCCCTCCTTCAGAGTGCAGGCACTGTACTACCCACCTCCAGGACTCAAGTCTAGTTAACTGGTTTCTCTGAATCCCTTCGTAAGAATGTTACTTTGTTCACACTCCAACAAGAAGTCATATGAAAATTACTTACCTCCACTTAATCTTATCTAACACACTCAAAACCTAGTGGAACACCTGAAGAGTATCGGTAACAGATATAAGCATGGCTTTTCGAACGGAAAATTTCGTCTCGCAGAATAGTTAGAAGTCTATGATAGCATAAAGGAAAGAGAGGAATGGATGGATTATATTTTCCTGGACTGCAAGAAGGCGTTTAATATAATTGTACACGAGCTACAGGAGGGCGGCTGATATCACTTTCTTAAAGAAGGCTGCAAGATGTTACCTTTGCAAGATGTTACCTACTTCCGGAGCCTGGCCCAGGTCAGGCTCGCCAGGCGCTAGCCTGATCAGCCAACTCTTGAAGCTGGTTACCCGCAGCCCCACATATGCATCACACCTGTAAATAGTTATGGAGATCATCGCCCTCGCTGCCCGGTCGTGGACAAGTTTTACCCGCTAACGCCCTCGTCGGTCAGGTATCTGTACATTGCTGTAAGCGGTTCGACGTAGGCACTACATCCCAACTGATAAGGAATTTCTTTCATGAATTTAAAAAGTACCATCATTGTCATGACTTTTTTTTTTTTGAAAGCTTGGTAATCCAATCTGTCTTTATTCTGACCTTTGGTACGGTTGTCCTCCTTTGGTCTTTAAAATGTCATTCGATATTATTATTCCTTGTTTTACATACGTTTTTCGCTTTAAAGGATGAGCTGCTAGCGTTTTGTTCCCAATGTTTGTTTTCAGATCTTAATTTTTCATATCAAGCAGCTGAAATTTGTTACAGTTGCGTATCGTGTCACCTTCCTCTTCCCTCTCGAGGTCTTTGTTTATCTGCCAGTAATGTTTCTGTCTTCCTTATCGCAGATTTTATATTTATTCTGGCATCATGCGCAGAGGATAAAAACCGGCTAGTGTTTTCTTGTAGGATGAAAAGCAATGAAGGTGCTAAGTCAGTCTTGTAGTCTCTTCTTTCAACAAACTGGCTATATCCCACCGAAGCAGGGTGGCTCGAAAAGAAAAACAAAAGCTTCTCTTTTTAACTCTAGTAATGTATACAGGAGAAGGGGTTACTAGCCCCTTGCTCCCGGCATTTTAGTCGCCTCTTACGACACGTATGGCTTACAGAGGAAGAATTCTGTTCCACTTCCCCATATATGTATATATATATATATATATATATATATATATATTATATATATATATATATATATATATATATATATATATATACTTTGCTAAGACAAGAGTGTTTGGTTTACTATCTGCGATGCTCACATATTTGAAAGGAGAGAACCAGAGACGAGGTGATAGAGGGGGAAAGCTAGAGGCGGAATAGATCAGTATACAGACATGATATGGTCAAAGAGGAATCTGTAAAAATCAGCCGATGGTAATAGACGCACGGTTTCCAGCCTTATGTCAACCCCTTCAACCACAAAATGCTAAGTACACACGTGATGCCAACTTACTGAAAAGACACACATAATACAGTTGAAGATATAGAATAACAACCTACAAGATCATAAAGATTATTTCAGCACCACCAACAGGAAGAACAAAATGGACAGAAATGAAAACTGAAGAAAAAGATGACGAAAAGGAAATTAGCAAATACTTATCACCTTGAATGTAGTGTTTGTTAAAATTATTATTATTATTATTATAAAATATTATTATTATTAATAAATAACGCCAAACTCTAAGAATTAAGTAGCACCTGGTGAATGAGTCAATCAGGTTTGAAACCAGGAAGAAAAGGTACCTTCAATTCATTGGATCAAGAGCCTTTCACCAGTATCAAGGAACGTAATCACCAACTGGTAACCATAACTACTAACAGTTAATCACAGGTAACTACGAATAAGTAATCACAGGTAAATACATAGCTGATGACACAAACACCGCTAGCGGAGCGAGCACTCTTGTCAGCCTCACTACCATCATGGTAGACAACATCATGGTGAGACTTACAGAACATTACCATCATTGTAGATAACACCATAGTGAGACTCACAGAACATTACCATCATGGTAGATAACACCATGGTGATACTAACACTACCATCATGGTATACAACACCATGATGAGCCTCACGAATACCATCATGGTTGACAACACAACGGTGAGCCTCACTAATACTACTATCATGGTAGACAACACAGTGGTGAAACTCACTAGCACTACCATCATGGTAGACAACATAATGGTGAAACACTACCATCATGGTAGACAACACACTGGTGAGCCTCACTAATACTATTATCATGGTAGACAACACCATGGTGAGACTAACACTACCATCATGGTAGACAACACCATGGTGAGGCTCGCTAATACTATTATCATGGTAGACAACACCATGGTGAGACTAACACTACCATCATGGTAGACAACACCATGGTGAGACTAACACTACCATCATGGTAGACAACACCATGGTGACACTCACTAACAGTACCACCATAGTAGACAACACCATGGCGAGCCTCACAGAAAACTACCATAATGGCAGGCAACACCATGGTCAGTCTCGAGAACACTACCATAATGGTAGACAACATCATGGTCAGTCTCAAAGAAGACTACCATAATGGCAGACAACACCACAGTCAGTCTCAGAGAACACTACCATCATGGCAGACAACACCATAGTCTCAGAGAACACTACCATCATGGCAGACAACACTGTAGTCTCAGAGAACACTACCATCATGGCAGACAACACCATAGTCTCAGAGAACACTACCATCATGGCAGACAACACCATAGTCTCAGAGAACACTACCATAATGGCAGACAACACCATAGTCTCAGAGAACACTACCATCATGGCAGACAACACCATAGTCTCAGAGAACACTACCATCATGGCAGACAACACCATAGTCTCAGAGAACACTACCATAAATGGCAGACAAACACCATAGTCTCAGAGAACACTACCATAATGGCAAACAACACCATAGTCTCAGAGAACACTACATATGGCAGACAACACCATAGTCTCAGAGAACACTACCATAATGGCAGACAACCCATAGTCTCAGAGAACACTACCATCATGGCGGGACAACACCATGTCTCAGAGAACACTACCATAATGGCAGACAACACCACAGTCTCAGAGAACACTACCATAATGGCAGACAACACCATAGTCTCAGAGAACACTACCATAATGGCAGACAACACCATAGTCTCAGAGAACACTACCATAATGGCAGACAACACCATAGTCTCAGAGAACACTACCATCATGGCAGACAACACCATAGTCTCAGAGAACACTACCATAAGGGCGGGACAACACCATAGTCTCAGAGAACACTACCATCATGGCAGACAACACCATAGTCTCAGAAAAACACTACCATAATGGCAGACAACACCATAGTCTCAGAGAACACTACCATAATGGCAGACAACACCATAGTCTCAGAGAACACTACCATAATGGCAGACAAATCTGGCGAATCACTGGCGGGCAGATGATCACTTCTGCATTACATTCAGATAAATTATGACTACTGCATAAGGTATGATGGAGTAGCAGGAGGGAGTGAGGAGGGGTATTATGAGGAGGGAAGGAGAGAGAGAGAGAGAGAGAGAGAGAGAGAGAGAGAAGAGAGAGAGAGAGAGAGAGAGAGAGAGAGAGAGAGAGAGAGAGAGAGAGAGAGAGAGGATACAGGTTCGATTCTCTGATTAAGTGAAAAGGATGACCAAAATCCTTTACGCCCGCCCTGCTGCCCCCTCCTCACCTAGCAGTAAAAATAGGTGCGTGTGTGTTGGTCACCTGTTGTGGGAATCGTCCAGGAAAAAAAAACACTGGTAGGAAAAGTGAGGGTGAAAGTCCAGCCTCGACGCAGGTATTTATTGTTGTGAAGTAGCCACAATATGCAGGGTAAATGGACACGTGTACAACTAACGAGACATTTACTAAGGCTACGTCTCTCTCACCAGGAGACTTATGCCAACACACGGACACAGGAAGGTATATAAAGGACTAAGGAGAGGTGCCCAGAATTAGCAGGATACTTGAAGATAGTGTTGTTGTTGTGTTATTGTTGTTGTTGTTGTTGTTGTTGTTGTTGTTGGTGGTGGTGGTGGTGGTGGCGGTTGGTGGGGGTGGTGTGGTGGCGGTGGTGTTGTTGGTGTTGTTGTTGTGGGGGGTGGTGTTGGTGTTTTTGTTGTTGTTGTTGTTGTTGTTGTTGTTTTTAGTGGTGGTGGTGGCGCGGCGGCGGTGGTGGTGGTGGTGGTGGTGGTGGTGGGGGTGGTTGGTGTTGGTGGTTGGTGGTGGTGGTTGGGGGTGGGGTGTGGTGGTGGCGGTGGTTTGGCGGTGGTGGGGGCGGCGGTGGTTTTTGGGGGTGTGGGGTTGGTTGTTGGTGGGTGGTGTGTGGTGGTGGTTTGGGGGTGGCGGTGGTGGTGGTGGATGGTGGTTGGTGGTGGGTTGGCGGTGGTGGGGTTGGCGGTGGTGTGCGGGGGTGGGGTTGTTGGTGGTGGGGGTGTGGTGTTTGGGGGTGGTGTTGGCGGTTTGGGGGTGGCGGTGGTGGTGGCGGTTTGGGGGTGTTGTGGGGTGGTGGGTGTTGGTGGTGGTGGTGGTGGGGTGGGGGTGGTGGGGGTTGGTGGTGGTGGTGGTGGTGGTGTGGTGGTGGGCGGTGGTTGGTGTGGTGTGGTGTTTTTGGTGGTGTTGTTGTTGTTGGTGTGTGTGGTGGTGTGGTGGTGTTGGGTTGGTGGTGTTGGTGTTGTTGGGGTGGTGGTGTGGTGATTGGTGGTGGTGGTGTGTGGTGGTTTGGTGGTTGGCGCGCGTAGTGGTGGTGTTGGTGGTTGTGTTGGGGGTTGTGGTAGTAATAGATGGGACATTTTTACGTAGTAGTATTTGAGTAGTAGTAGTATAATAGTAGTAGTATTGTAAAAGTATTTGAATAGTATATTGTATTTTAGTAGTAAAAGTGGTACTAGAGCAACAGTGTAGTATAACAAAGGGGGGGTAGTAATAATAAATACTTTTAATATAATATAAATAATATGGTAGCGTAATAAAATATACTTGTAAAAGTAATAGAATAATAAAGTAATAGAAGTAATAATAGTAATAGTTGTAGTACTAGCAGTAAGAGTTAGTAGTTCCTGAGGCTGTAGAATTAGTAACGTCAGATCGGCTACCTCTATTACTATCACCACCTCCTCTGCCTCAACTACACGTATAGAAAATACAAAAAACTAAACGCAACAAGTATGCTTCATGTAAGTTAAATAATATCTAAGACAAAAAGTGATTTTTCCATGGCTTAAGGAACACACTACCAGATTAAGGAACACACTACCATATTAAGGAACACACTACCAGATTAAGGAACACACTACCAGATTAAGGAACACACTACCAGATTAAGGAACACACTACCAGATTAAGGAACACACTACCAGATTAAGGAACACACTACCAGATTAAGGAACACACTACCAGATTAAGGAACACACTACCAGATTAAGGAACACACTACCAGATTAAGGAACACACTACCACATTACACACCACTTCACACCTTGGCCAAGTTTACATTAACTTACAAAAATAAATGAAATTTACAATAAAGGGGGTTTGAAAGTCATGTAAAGTTAATTCTACCTCCCCTACTTCTTTCTTCCTCTAACTCTTCCTATTTACTTCACTTTCTTCTTTTAACTCTATTTCCTCCTCTTCATCTAACTCTCCCCACTTCTTTCTCCTCTTCTGCTAACTCTCCTCATTTTCTTCCTTCTCTTCTAATTCTCTCCATTTCTTCCTCTTCCTCTACAGGTTGCTCTCCCATTTCTTCCTCTTCCTCTACAGGTTGCTCTCCCATTTCTTCCTCTTCCTCTACAGGTTGCTCTCCCATTTCCTTCCTGCTTTTTCTCTAAATCCATCCTCCCTCTGACTTCTTCATTTCTCTTCCTTCCTTCTGTTCTTCCTCTCTCAGCGACGTCTGTTGGTGGCTTGAAGGCACAATTTTAGCGACAATAAACAAGGGTAGGAAGGGTAGGAGGAAGGGGAAGGAGAGGGGGATGGGCATCAGTTCCCGGGTATAATAGTGTGTGGTTACGTGGCTTCACTATCAACTAGCAACTGAAGCTCTGGTATCCTGCTATCTCTCACTACCCAGGTCTCTTAACGAAGAACAGCTATTTGGCAGCCCACCTGCAACCACCTAACCCTAATGTGGACCACCTGGCTCTAGTGTGGACCACCAGGCTCTAAGGTGAACTACTTGGCCCTAAAGTGGACCACTTGGCCTTAAGGTGGACGACCTGGCTCTATAGTGGACCACCTGATTCTAAAATGGACCACCTGGCTCGAAGGTGAACCACATGGCTCTAGCGTTAACCACCTAGTTCTAGCAAGGACCGAATGGTTTTGGTGTTTACCACCTGGCTCTAGCGTGGACCACCTGCCCCTAGCGTGGACCACTGGGTTCTAGCATGGACCACTAGGCTCAAGCGTGAACCACAGCTAGTTAAGAATTGTCAAAGGCATCTGGTTTGTTATGTATGAGAGAGAGAGAGAGAGAGAGAGAGAGAGAGAGTGTGTGTGTGTGTGTGTGTGTGTGTGTGTGTGTGTGTGTGTGTGTGTGTGTTGTGTGTGTGTTTGGCTGTGTGTGTGTGAGTGTGTGTGTGAATGTGTGTGGTGTGTGTGTGTGTGTGTGTGTGTGTGTGTGTGTGTGTGTGTGTGTGAGAGTGTTGTGTGTGTGTGTGTGTGTGTGTGTGTGTGTGTGTGTGTGTGTGTGTGTGTGTGTGTGTGTGTGTGTGTGTGTGTGTGTGTTGTTACCATTTTGTCCTAGGCACATGTCGATTAGACACAGGCCTGTAGTATGTGCGTGCGCGTGTGTGTGTGTGTGTGTGTGTGTGTGTGTGTGTGTGTGTTGTGTGTGTGTGTGTGTGTGTGTGTGTGTGTTGTGTGTGTGTGTGTGTGCGTGTGTGTGTGGTGTGCATGTGGTGTGGGTGTGGTGTGCGTGTGTGGTGTGTACATTGTGCTGTTCAATACAAAAATATTGTATTGATAATACCTGTTCTTAATCACAAAAAAATCAAGTCAGTAAAAGCAGTATTATTATCAATAAAGATCACAGCAGTAAGATCATTGATAAATACGCATGAATGATGCTGTATAGTTCAGTATTTAAAAAGTATTTTTTTATGTAAATTAAGGAGAGAATGAGTGGGGGGGGGGGAGAAGTGTGACTAACATGACTAGCAGTATGTAGAGTAGTGGTGGTGGTTGATAGTGATGGGTGGGTGGTGAGTGTTGGTTGATGGCAGTGTTGGTTCACTGGTAGTTGTGGGGGGGGGGTTATGCATGGTGAGTGGGATGACAGGTTTGGGTGATGATGGCTATGGTGGTGGTGCTTGTGGCTTAGCGCTTCCTTTTGATTATTATAATAATAATATGGTGGTGGTGACGAGTAGTTGTGAGTGACAAGTAGTGGGTAGGTAGTGCTGCTTGAGTAGTTGGGTAGGGATAAAGATAGGCAACAAGGCAGAAGGAATGCTTCAGAACAGGACGTAGGCTGAAAAGCTAGAGGACAGGACGGAGGCTGAAGGAAGACCATATAAGAGATGATAACAGAGGCTGGGGAGAGGCTAGAGGACAGTACGGAGACAGGAGGAAGAGTATCTGATCACAAAGATGATTGTTGATGTACCTCACTGGCAGATAGTTGCAGGTAGAATGGTGACACATGAGAGTCATCCTTCCAACAAGGCCACTTGTGATCAACGATAAAACAGTACTACTCGTTTCATTCGTTGAGAAGTTGAATATCAATGTCAATATCATGAACGCTTGGTCACGAATCATACCTCAATCGACACAGCGTGAACGCCTCTCTGGTAAATGGATATATTTATTTGGGAATTGTTAGAGCGCTGCAAAGAGAGAGAGAGAGAGAGAGAGAGAGAGAGAGAGAGAGAGAGGAGAGAGAGAGAGAGAGAGAGAGAGAGAGAGAGAGAGAGACAGAGACAGAGACAGAGACAGAGACAGAGACAGAGACAGAGACAGAGACAGAGAGAGAGAGAGAGAGAGAGATGATCATTTCACTGTGGCAATATCAGCGATGATTACAAGGCAAAATAGTCAGGTGAACAAATAAATAACTGTATTTTGAAAATGTACTTTTTAAACTGTTACAAAATTAGGCGGCATTTACTTGATACGTTTTGAAAAGTCCTTTGGTTATGCAAACACTTAAAGCAAAGCAAGTCTTTATTTACACTACGTTTCGCTCAATGGTATGTAAACATAGGTATGCTCCTCTGTGTCTTTGTAGCATTCCTTGCCTTCTCTCTCTCCCTCCAACCACCACCATCTTGCTTTCTCCTCCCTCTTTCTCTTTCTCGCAGAGGAGTGTCAATACAAGCGGGAAGAACAGATGGGAGTAACAAAAATACCAGTGGTCATAAATTCTAGACAAAGATTAAAACAGAAGGTATCGGAGTGGGCACAAGTGACGAGTGGGGGTCCCCAAGGATCATGCAAAGCGGGGATGGCAAAAAGATAATGCTAATAGTATGAAAGGAAAGATGAGAAATATGGACAAGATAATAAAAATAAATATACAAGATAACGAGAAGGGGAATAAATAAAAGAATCCCTCTTCCTCCTCCTCTTCCCCGCTTATCACTAGTTTATTTTTGTTTTATTAACACTGTTTTATCAACATTGTTAAATAAACAATGTTGTTAGGTAAGACACATATGCAACAGTTAGGTATCTTTATTTCGAAACGTTTCGCCTACACAGTAGGCTTCTTCAGTCGAGTACAGAAAAGTTGATAGAAGCAGAAGAGACTTGAAGACGATGTAATCAGTCCATCACCCTTAAAGTTTTGAGGTGGTCAGTCCCTCAGTCTGGAGAAGAGCATTGTTCCGTAGTCTGAAACAATAGTACAGACCTAAAATCAACTTCGACAACCTCTACTAGTGAGAACGGCTGGATTTGAGAGGGACCTGACCTCCCAAAGTGACCTACGTCTCACCTCCTGGGGCTATATAAGGCTCCATCCTGTCACTTCTATTGTTTCAGACTACGGAACAATGCTCTTCTCCAGACTGAGGGACTGACCACCTCAAAACTTTAAGGGTGATGGACTGATTACATCGTCTTCAAGTCTCTTCTGCTTCTATCAACTTTTCTGTACTCGACTGAAGAAGCCTACTGTGTAGGCGAAACGTTTCGAAATAAAGATACCTAACTGTTGCATATGTGTCTTACCTAACAACCTGTCGGTATTTTATACCATTTAAATAAACAATGTTACTAACAATCAAGTTTGGACTATTAACTAGCTATGGGAGTGACCGGTTCACTGTGATATTGCATAAATAACAAACGCAAAGCCAGTCAATATTTCAAATTCTACACTCCAAAATCCTCATTCGGCCCGTGTCATTGGTCATTCCTTGTTAGTGGTACTAGGGTCAGTGAATTTAGACGAAAGGGGAAATATCCTCACTATTTATGCCAAAGGAGATGCTGGGTTCCTAAACAAGGCAAGCACCTTGTGGGGAAAGTTACGCCCCTCTCATCACTTGTACAACATCCTTTCCTTCCCTGCCTCTTCCCCTACTACGACCTATACAACAATCCTGGCACCCTACCTCCCTCATTCCCCCCCCTCTCTACTACTTGTAGACTGCCCCTTCCCCTCATACAACACCCCACTGGCCTTTGCCCTTCCCGTCTACCACTTGCACAACACCTCCCTTCCCATGCTCGCCCCTCCCCACCACTCGCACCACTTGTCCACTACCCGTGCCCCATCCCTCCTCCAGGGGAGTGGAGAAAGCTGAGAGTCACTGCAAATGAGTGCTACTCTGGTCATCCAGGAGGTAAGCGCCACCAATGGATGTCCTCTCAGCGCTGCTCGTCCAGAGATGCACCATCACCACCAGATATACAAAAATTTATCCCTCAATTAGGTACAGATATCTGAGATTTGGAGGCTGTGGGACGTTCCTGCGCCGAGGTGTTGCATGTATTAATGAGTGCTGCACTGTGTAGTGTATGTTGAGGATGATGCGTGTGCTGGTGTTAAAAGTATTGGTGGTGCTTGTGTTGAGTTGCCTGTGTTGAAGGGGATTAATGTTGTATATATTGTCCGGTGTCCAGTGTGTTGCTGGATACTGCGGTGTTGCACGGTGTTGTGTGTGTTGCCAGGTCACACCTATGATGAGTTTCGAGGAGCCCGGCCCTTGGCTAGGCTTCCCTAGTGCTTGTCTGGTCAACCAGCTTTTTGCTGCTTGCGGTCCGCTAACCCACATGTCCAGCCTTTTGCTGCTTGCGGTCCGCTAATCCACATGTCCATCCTAGTGCGGTTGCTCCGGCACCTGGTGGAGGGCCGTGTCCAGTTTCCTCTTGAAGACTTCTACACTTATTCCGGCAGTTTCTGATATCTTCTGGTAAGATGTTAATAAGTCTGAGACCACGGAAGTTATATTGATACTGATCAACAGCTCTTAATCCTCCTGAGATACTGATCTACAGCTCCTGGTCTTCCTGAGGATACTGATCTACAGCTCTTGGTCTTCCTGAGGATACTGATCTACAGCTCCTGATCCTGAGGATACTGATCTACAGGAATGTTGAACTGTAGCTCCTCGACCTACTAGGGAGTTTTTAGGTACATCCCCAGGGCCTCTGCTTGCGTTTTGGAACATGGGACTGAGATTAGGTTAGGTTAGTTACAGCTGAATGAGGTTATCAGAAACGGATGATACCTCTCTGTCGGGCGCGGGGATATTTCTCTCTGTCAGGCGCGGGGATACCTCTCTCTCGGGGCGAGGGTACCTTTATCGGGATGGTGACACCTTTCTCGTGATGACAATACCTCATCTGGATCACGCAGCGATCGACACAAATCTTAATTTAGCAATTACAGAAATTGGGAAGAATAACTGTATGTCTAGCTACCGCTGGACGGAGGATGAAGCCTTCACTACTATTTTTCTGACTGACCCACATTCAGCGAAGACTAGAGAGAGGCGGCAGCTACGAGGAGGCGATTGTGAGAAAAGCAGCTATAGGAAGGCGGCAGCTGTGTAAGACAGCTATAAAGAAAGAAGGCAGCTATGTAATACTGCTATAAAGGGAGGAGGCAGCTATGTAATACTGCTATAAAGGGAGGAGGCAGCTGCGTAAGACAACTATATAGGGAGGAGGCAGCTGTGTAAGGCAGCTATAGAGGGAGGAGGCAGCTGTGTAAGACAGCTATAAACGGAGGAGGCAGCTGTATAAGACAGCTATAAACGGAGGAGGCAGCTGTGTAAGACAGCTATAAATGGAGCAGGCAGCTGCGTAAGGCAGCTATATGGGAAGGAAGCAGTTATGTAAGATTGGTATAAGGGAAGGAGGTAGCTGTGTAAGACAGCTATAAGGGAAGGAGGCAGCTGTGTAAGACAATATTATGGGAAGGAGGCAGCTGTGCAAGACAACAATATCGTGGGAATGAGGCAGCTGTTTAAGGTAACTATGAGGTTAGGAAGCAGCTGTGTAAGACAACTGTAAGGGAAGAAGGCAGCTACGTAAGACAACTATAAAGTAAGGAAGCAGTTATGTAAGACTGATACAAGGGAAGGAAGCAGCTATGTAAGACGGGTATAAGGAAAGGAGACAGCTGTATGAGACGGGTATAAGGGAATGAGGCAGCTATGTAAGACGGGTATATGGGAAGAGGCAGCTATGTAAGACGGGTATAAGGGAACGAGGCAGCTATGTAAGACGGGTATAAGAGAAGAAGGCAGCTGTGAAGGCAGCTACAAGGAGAGCAGGCAGTTGTGTGGGGAGAGCAGCTATAAAACGGGATAATCCAGCCAACAAAACTCTCTTAATGAAGAAGAAAGTGAGGAAGACTCTTCTTGACAGCCGAGTGTTAAATACCACACCGTGTTATTGCTTTATTGTCAGCACAAACACTGTATTCATGACACCAGAAGCTGTCAGCTCCCTCAGTGTACAGGCTCAAACTATCAGCCCACGAGTATGTTAATTGCGATGCTGTCAGTTTCTGTGTGTGTAAGCAGTGACTATCAGTCCCTGAGTATGTAAGCTGCAACTGTCAGCCACTGGACAAGTTTCTCAAATCAGTCCCTGAGCAACCAGACTGTGGTGCTTACGTTGGACTTTGTGCGGCTAGCACCAACAGCCTGCTTGGTCAGGCCATTCAAAAAGAGGCCTGGTCTGGAACTGGGCCGCGATGGGGTTCACCCTCGGGATGCTCTCCGGGTAGACAATCAGTATGTAAACTGACACTGTCAGCCACTGAGTATGTTATGACTATAAGCCACTGACAGTAAAACATGACCCTGTCAACACTACTGCAAGCACTCTTTGTCATGGTGCTGGATGGAGAGACATGAAAGTAATCATGGTACTGGATGACAGACATGAAAGTAATCATGGTGCCGGACGAAGATACCTTTGATATACCTCTGGCGGGTCTCCAGAGTTCGTCTTCTCCCGCAGCCCGGCCTTCGGCCAGGCTTGAAATTGTAAAGAATCGTATCATGCTATATTGGCAATCTTTAATAAGTTTAGAGTCATATTTTGGGGAAAGAGAGGGAAAACCGGAAAAGAAGTACAGCACAAGATGAGAGGAGATAAACTAGAAACATTGTTGAAAGCAAAGGATGAGAGAGTGAACATCACACCAAACAAATCGCTAGAGAAGCACATTGACAGTGTTGCTTAAGCAGTGTATGTACGATTAGTCTCTCGGACTAGCTCTCAGAACATCAAAAAAAAAAAATAATCTTTGAAAGCTTGTACATATGTCAGCATTACTATAATATGCAGCAGCACTCTGTTTTATTAGTGAGAAGCATTAAATCCATGTGAGTCATTCAGCTCATGGAGTGGTGGAGGCTCGATCCTCCTCTAATAATGGGGAGAGACGCAAGCAATGTAAATGTACTACTTAGAAGCACAAAAAATGAGAAAATAATCGAAGTGAACGGGCAATTATAAAAGGGAAGAAGAGTAGAGGGAAACACGGTTTTGACTTACAGACTTTGAAATGTGATGACCAACAGCAACAAAGAAACAAAGATAAAATAAAAAAAAAGGAGTCAGAGAAATATTAGGAAATACTATATTCTGAGACTGGTAAACAAGTGGAAATAGCTAGAAGTAGTGGAAACAAACCCTATACACAGTTTCAAAAGTAAGTACGATAAGGCGCAAATACCAAGAATAAAAAATGACTGCTGACTGTGATTTAAGAGGCAACAGGAACTGGAACTTGACACCGCACAGTTTACCGAGTATAACTCGATGATTACGTACGTACACACACACACATACGCACACACACACACACACAAACGCACGCACACACACACTAACAACACTCAACACATCTATCGAAACCGGGCGACTACCTGAGGTATGGAAGGCAGCAAATGTAGTCCCAATTTTTAAAAAAGGAGATAGACACGTAGCACTAAACTACAGACCAGTGTCACTGACATGTATGGTATGAAAAGTCATAGAGAAGATTATCAGGAGAAAAGTGGCTAGAGCACCTAGCTAGAAAGGAATGAGCTTATCAACGACAACCAGCACGGTTTCAGGGACCGGAAATTCGGTGTCACAAACCTACTGGAGTTCTATGACAGGGTGACAGCAGTAAGACAAGAAAGAGAGGCGTGGGTAAACTGCGTTTTCTTGGACTGTAAGAATGCTTTTGACACAGTTCCACACAAGAGATTAATACAAAAGCTGGAGAACCAGGCAGGTATAACTGGGAAGGCGCTGCAATGGATCAGGGAATACCTGTCGGGAAGACATCAGCGAGTCATGGTACGTGACGAGGTGTCAGAGTGGGCGCCTGTGACGAGCGGGGTTCAACAGGGGTCAGTCCTAGGACCGGTGCTGTTTCTGGTATATGTGAACGACATGACGGAAGGAATAGACTTAGAAGTGTCCCTGTTTACAGATGGTGTGAAGTTAATGAGAAGAATTCAATCGGATCAGAATCAGGCAGAACTACAAAGGAATCTGGACAGGCTGCAGGCCCTGGTCCAGAAACTGGCTCCTGGAGTTCAACCCCATCAAGTGAAGTCATGAAGATTGGGGAAGAGCAAAGAAGACCGCAGACGGGATACAGTCTAGGGGGTCAGAGACTACAAACCTCACTCAAGGAAAAGGATCTTGGGGTGAGTATAACAACGGGCACATCTCCTGAGGCGCATATCAACCAAATAACTGAAGCAGTATATGGGCGCCTAGGAAACCTCAGAACAGTATTCCGACATCTCGGTAAGGAATCGTTCAGGTCCCTGTACACCGTGTACGTCAGGCCCATATTGGAGTATGCAGCACTAGTTTGGAACCCACACTTGGCCAAGCACGTAGTCCCGGAGCTACGAGGCATGTCCTACTAGGAGAGGCTAACGAAAATTGACCTGACGACACTGGAGGACAGGAGAGATAGGGGGAATATGATAACGACATATAAAATACTGAGAGGAATCGACAAGGTGGACAGAGACAGGATGTTACAGAGATGGGACACTGCAGCAAGGGGTCATAATTGGAAGACTCAGATGAATCTCAGGGAGTTTTCAGGAAGTGGGACAGTCTGGAAAGTGGAGGAGGCAGGATCTATACATAGCTTTAAAAAGAGGTATGGTAAAGCTAATGGAGCAAGAAAAGTGACCTAGTAGCGACCAGTGAAGCGGCGGGGCCAGGAGCTGTGACTCGTCCCCTGCAACCACGACTAGGTGAGTACACACACACACATCAGTTCGAATCCTGGACAAGGTATAATGTTTAAACAAGTCTCCCTACACCTGCTCACCTAGCAGTATATAGGTACCAGTGTGTTGACAAATAACTGTAGGCGTCATCTTGATTAAGGAAAAAATGTCAGATTGAGTAGTTGTAGTATAGTAATAATCGTACTGGAGTCATCTCAGTGAAAAGACAAGAATGGCTGGCTGCCTCTCACTTGGAATGTCGCGACGAAAGCTATAAAGATGAATATCTATATATCAAAGAGATTCCTGGCCCGCACAGAGCTGTTAAGTGAATAGCCTAGACGCAGGGAGCAGACCACAAAGTGATGGTGAAACATATATTGTCCTACTGCCCGCCCTCCTCCCTCCTCACGTCTTCTCCCCTCCACAAACAGCGTTTCAGCAAATCGCTCAACAGCCCGGTAATGTATATTCCTCGGTGATACAGAGCCACATAATCATATAAGATATAAAAATAACGCAGAAGGGAGCGTCTGGGAGCTGAGAGTTTCACTCAGGGGGTGGAGAGAAGCGTGGGGATGTCCGATGCACAGTGGTCTTGAGCAGTCCCTTTGAAAAAGTCAGTGTCATCAAACTGGTCCCGCGTCTGTTCCTCACACAAACACCTCATCACATATTTTTTTAATTTATACTAAATCAATTACACTCTTTATACCCTCCCCAGTGTGCTTCATTTCCCGCAAATATCACTGTGAACGGCGATAATGTCTGCGGACAGGTAGAAGGACGGAGAGATGCTCAGGTGTCTCCAGCTACCAAGTGATGGTCTTAACCAAGAGGTCTCGCCGGCTGGAAGGGAAAGGGGAAGGATGGTTGAGTGGGGGATAGAGGGGGAGGTTGACTGGGTGGGGGATACAGGGGAAGGTGACAGGGTGGGGGATGGAGGTGGAGGAAGAGTAAGGGTGATGGTGGACAAGAGGGATAGTGGGTCACGTCCACTTGACGAGCTGTGATTCTCCACAATAGTTGGTCCAACAGCAGCCCCCAGCCTCCCACCACAAACCACAAAGATTATATGCCACCAGAGAATCGGCGTCAGCTTCAATTCAGGTGCCTGGCGGGTGTGAAGCTGGGTACTCTCATGGGGCTCAGAACCATCACAGCATTCTGGCAGGCAATAAAGACAGGTTCCACCACGAAGTTGAGAGCCATCACAATCTGACAGGTATTGAAGCCGGGTTCGGTCATGAAGCTAAGACTCATCATAATGTGACATATACTATGGAAGGGTTCGGTCATGAGACCGAGAACCATCACAATCTCACAGGTACTGAAGCTGGGATCGGCTAAGAGATTAAGATCCATCACAATCTAGCAGGCAATATAGCCAAGTTCGGTCATGAGACCGAGACCCAAAACCTATGAGACCAATGATAGTGGAAAGAACAAAGAACAATCGCCCAATTAAAATATATTACGGCCACCATAAAACTTTAAGTCCCAATTAAAAGACACTTAAGAAGAAAAATATAAATGGCAGTAATTACCAAAAACCTCATAACCTCCAGAATAAGAGAAGAAGTCGACCAGTGTGGCCACTACCTGTCCTCCACCGCTGTAACCACTACCTGGCCTCCACCACTGTAACCACTACCTGTCCTCCACCACTGTAACCACTACCTGGCCTCCACCACTGTAACCACTACCTGTCCTCCACCAATGTAACCACTACCTGGCCTCCACCACTGTAACCACTACCTGGCCTCCACCACTGTAACCACTACCTGGCCTCCACCACTGTAACCACTACCTGGCCTCCACCACTGTAACCACTACCTGTCCTCCACCACTGTAACCACTACCTGGCCTCCACCACTGTAACCACTACCTGTCCTCCACCACTGTAACCACTACCTGGCCTCCACCACTGTAACCACTACCTGGCCTCCACCACTGTAACCACTACCTGGCCTCCACCACTGTAACCACTACCTGGCCTCCACCACTGTAACCACTACCTGTCCTCCACCACTGTAACCACTACCTGTCCTCCACCACTGTAACCACTACCTGTCCTCCACCACTGTAACCACTACCTGGCCTCCACCACTGTAACCACTACCTGGCCTCCACCACTGTAACCACTACCTGGCCTCCACCACTGTAACCACTACCTGGCCTCCACCACTGTAACCACTACCTGGCCTCCACCACTGTAACCACTACCTGGCCTCCACCACTGTAACCACTACCTGGCCTCCACCACTGTAACCACTACCTGGCCTCCACCACTGTAACCACTACCTGTCCTCCACCACTGTAACCACTACCTGGCCTCCACCACTGTAACCACTACCTGTCCTCCACCACTGTAACCACTACCTGTCCTCCACCACTGTAACCACTACCTGTCCTCCACCACTGTAACCACTACCTGTCCTCCACCACTGTAACCACTACCTGTCCTCCACCACTGTAACCACTACCTGGCCTCCACCACTGTAGCCATTACCTGGCCTCCACCACTGTAGCCACTACCTGTCCTCCACCACTGTAGCCACTACCTGGCCTCCACCACTGTAACCACTACCTGGCCTCCACCACTGTAACCACTACCTGGCCTCCACCACTGTAACCACTACCTGGCCTCCACCACTGTAACCACTACCTGGCCTCCACCACTGTAACCACTACCTGGCCTCCACCACTGTAACCACTACCTGTCCTCCACCACTGTAACCACTACCTGTCCTCCACCACTGTAACCACTACCTGTCCTCCACCACTGTAACCACTACCTGTCCTCCACCACTGTAACCACTACCTGTCCTCCACCACTGTAACCACTACCTGGCCTCCACCACTGTAGCCATTACCTGGCCTCCACCACTGTAGCCACTACCTGTCCTCCACCACTGTAGCCACTACCTGGCCTCCACACTGTAACCACTACCTGGCCTCCACCACTGTAACCACTACCTGGCCTCCACCACTGTAACCACTACCTGGCCTCCACCACTGTAACCACTACCTGGCCTCCACCACTGTAACCACTACCTGGCCTCCACCACTGTAACCACTACCTGGCCTCCACCACTGTAACCACTACCTGGCCTCCACCACTGTAACCACTACCTGGCCTCCACCACTGTAACCACTACCTGTCCTCCACCACTGTAACCACTACCTGGCCTCCACCACTGTAACCACTACCTGGCCTCCACCACTGTAACCACTACCTGTCCTCCACCACTGTAACCACTACCTGGCCTCCACCACTGTAACCACTACCTGGCCTCCACCACTGTAACCACTACCTGGCCTCCACCACTGTAACCACTACCTGTCCTCAACCACTGTAACCACTACCTGTCCTCCACCACTGTAACCACTACCTGTCCTCCACCACTGTAACCACTACCTGGCCTCCACCGCTGTAACCACTACCTGTCCTCCATCACTGTAACCACTACCTGTCCTCCACCACTGTAACCACTACCTGGCCTCCACCACTGTAACCACTACCTGGCCTCCACCACTGTAACCACTACCTGGCCTCCACCACTGTAACCACTACCTGTCCTCCACCACTGTAACCACTACCTGTCCTCCACCACTGTAACCACTACATGGCCTCCACCACTGTAACCACTACATGGCCTCCACCACTGTAACCACTACCTGGCCTCCACCACTGTAACCACTACCAGTCCTCCACCACTGTAACCACTACCTGGCCTCCACCACTGTAACCACTACCTGTCCTCCACCACTGTAACCACTACCTGGCCTCCACCACTGTAACCACTACCTGGCCTCCACCCCTGTAACCACTACCTGGCCTCCACCACTGTAACCCTACCTGGCCTCCACCACTGTAACCACTACCTGGCCTCCACCACTGTAACCACTACCTGTCCTCCACCACTGTAACCACTACCTGTCCTCCACCACTGTAACCACTACCTGGCCTCCACCACTGTAATCACTACCTGTCCTCCACCACTGTAACCACTACCTGTCCTCCACCACTGTAACCACTACTGGCCTCCACCACTGTAACCACTACCTGGCCTCCACCACTGTAACCACTACTGGCCTCCACCACTGTAACCACTACCTGTCCTCCACCACTGTAACCACTACCTGTCCACCACTGTAACCACTACCTGGCCTCCACCACTGTAACCACTACATGGCCTCCACCACTGTAACCACTACATGGCCTCCACCACTGTAACCACTACCTGGCCTCCACCACTGTAACCACTACCTGTCCTCCACCACTGTAACCACTACCTGTCCTCCACCACTGTAACCACTACCTGGCTCCACCACTGTAACCACTACCTGGCCTCCACCACTGTAACCACTACCTGGCCTCCACCACTGTAACCACTACCTGGCCTCCACCACTGTAACCACTACCTGGCCTCCACCACTGTAACCACTACCTGTCCTCCACCACTGTAACCACTACCTGGCCTCCACCACTGTAACCACTACCTGGCCTCCACCACTGTAACCACTACCTGGCCTCCACCACTGTAACCACTACCTGGCCTCCACCACTGTAACCACTACCTGTCCTCCACCACTGTAACCACTACCTGTCCTCCACACTGTAACCACTACCTGGCCTCCACCACTGTGACCACTACCTGGCCTCCACCACTGTAACCACTACCTGGCCTCCACCACTGTAACCACTACCTGGCCTCCACCACTGTAACCACTACCTGGCCTCCACCACTGTAACCACTACCTGGCCTCCACCGCTGTAACCACTACCTGTCCTCCACCACTGTAACCACTACCTGGCCTCCACCACTGTAAGCACTACCTGGCCTCCACCACTGTAACCACTACCTGTCCTCCACCACTGTAACCACTACCTGGCCTCCACCACTGTAACCACTACTGGCCTCCACCACTGTAACCTACCTGCCTAGACCACTGTAACCACTACCTGGCCTCCACCACTGTAACCACTACCTGTCCTCCACCACTGTAACCACTACCTGTCCTCACCACATGTAACCACTACCTGGCCTCCACCACTGTGACCACTACCTGGCCTCCACCACTGTAACCACTACCTGGCCTCCACACTGTAACCACTACCTGGCCTCCACCACTGTAACCACTACCTGGCCTCCACCACTGTAACCACTACCTGGCCTCCACCACTGTAACCACTACCTGGCCTCCACCGCTGTAACCACTACCTGTCCTCCACCACTGTAACCACTACCTGTCCTCCACCACTGTAACCACTACCTGGCCTCCACCGCTGTAACCACTATCTGTCCTCCACCACTGTAACCACTACCTGGCCTCCACCACTGTAACCACTACCTGGCCTCCACCACTGTAACCACTACCTGGCCTCCACCACTGTAACCACTACCTGGCCTCCACCGCTGTAACCACTACCTGTCCTCCACCACTGTAACCACTACCTGGCCTCCACCACTGTAACCACTACATGGCCTCCACCACTGTAACCACTACCTGGCCTCCACCACTGTAACCACTACCTGTCCTCCACCACTGTAACCACTACCTGTCCTCCACCACTGTAACCACTACCTGGCCTCCACCACTGTAACCACTACCTGGCCTCCACCACTGTAACCACTACCTGGCCTCCACCACTGTAACCACTACCTGGCCTCCACCACTGTAACCACTACCTGGCCTCCCACCGCTGTAACCACTACCTGGCCTCCACCACTGTAACCACTACCTGTCCTCCACCACTGTAACCACTACCTGTCCTCCACCACTGTAATCACTACCTGGCCTCCACCACTGTAACCACTACCTGGCTTCCACCGCTGTAACCACTACCTGGCCTCCACCACTGTAACCACTACATGGCCTCCACCACTGTAACCACTACATGGCCTCCACCACTGTAACCACTACCTGGCCTCCACCACTGTAACCACTACATGGCCTCCACCACTGTAGCCACTACCTGTCCTCCACCACTGTAGCCACTACCTGTCCTCCACTACTGTAGCCACTACCTGTCCTCCACCACTGTAGCCACTACCTGTCCTCCACTACTGTAGCCACTACCTGTCCTCCACCACTGTAGCCATTACCTGGCCTCCACCACTGTAGCCACTACCTGTCCTCCACCACTGTAGCCATTACCTGGCCTCCACCAATGTAGCCACTACCTGGCCTCCTCCACTGTAGCCACGACCTGTCCTCCACCAATGTAGCCTCCACCACTAACCACTACCTGGCCTCCACCACTGTAATCACTACATGGCCTCCACCACTGTAACCACTACCTGGCCTCCACCACTGTAACCACTACCTGGCCTTCACCAATGTAACCACTACCTGGCCTCCACCACTAACCACTACCTGGCTTCCATCACTGTAGCCACTATCTGGCCTCCACCACTGTGGCCACTACCTGGCTTCCACCACTGTGGCCACTACTTGTCCACCACTGCGGACACATCCTAGCCTCTACCACTGTGGCCACTGCCTGTCCACCACTGTGGACACTACCTGGCTTCCACCACTGTGGCGACTACCTAGCCTCCACCACTGTGGGCACTATCTGACCTCCACGACTGCGGCCACTACTTGGCCCCCACCACTGTGGACACTACTTAGCATTCATCACTGTGGTCACTACCTGGCCTTCACCACTGTGGCCACTACCTGTCCACCACTGTGGCCACTACCTGGCTTCCACCACTGTGGGCACTACCTGGCCTCCACAACTGTGGTCACTACCTGGCCTCCACCACTGTCGCCACTACCTGTCCGCCACCACTGTGGGCACTACTTGGCCTCCACAACTGTGGCCACTACCTGGCCTCCACCACTGTCGCCACTACCTGTCCACCACCACTGTGGCCACTACCTGGCCTCCGTCACTGTGGTGACTACCTGGCCCCAGTGTGGCCACTCCCTGGCCTCCACCACTGTGGCCACTACCTGTCCACCATTGTGGCCACTACCTGGCCTCCACCACTGTGACCACTACCTGTCCATTGTGGCCACTACCTGGCTTCCACCACTGTGACCACTACCTTGCCTTCACCACTATGGCGACTACCTGACCTCCACCACTGTGGTCACTAAGTGGCCTCCACCACTGTGGTCACTACATGTCTTCCACCACTGTGTCCACCACCTGGCCTCCACCACTAAGGCTACTACCTGGCCTGCACCACTGTGGTCACTACCTAGCCTCCATGACTGTGGCCACTACCTGGCCTCCACCAATGTAGCCACTACCTGTCCTCTATCACTGCGGTCACTACCTGGCCTTCATCATTGAGGCCACTACCTGGCCTTTACCACTGTGGCCACTACCTGGCCTCCATCAATGTGGTCACTACCTGGCCTCTATCACTGTGGCCACTACCTGGCCTGCAATACTGTGGTCATTACCTGGCCTTCACCACTGTGGCCACTACCTGGCCTCCACTGTGGCCACTACCTGGTCTCCACCAGTGTGGCCACTACCTGTCAACCACCATTGTAGCCACTAGCTGGCCTCCACCAGTGTAGCCACTACCTGTCATCCACCACGGTGGCCACTACCTAGCCTCTACCACTGTGGCCACTACCTGGCCTCCACCACTGTAGCCACTACCTGGCCTCCACCAGTGTGGCCTCTATCAGGCCTCCATTACTATGGCCACTACTTGCCATCCACCACTGAGACATTCTTCAAATCGCTAGTGCTCCCTCACTGGAATATTGCTCAGTGTTTCGGCCCCGTTCAAGGTAGGAGAAACATCAGAGTTTGAACATATACAGAGATCGTTTTGCGGCCCACACATAGCCAATAAAGCATTTAAATTACTGGAAACGCCGTAAAGTCTTGAATATGTACTCACTGGAGACGGGGGGGGGGGGAGAAAGAGAGAGAGACAGAGAGATAGATGATAATATATATCTGGAAAATACACACTGCCCTAACATACTGGAGCGAGAGATATGAGAGGAAGTGCAAAATAAACCCAGTGAAGAGTGCAAATTAAACCCAATGAGGTGGGCTCAATAAGGGAACACTGTATCAACATTCGTGGCTCCAGATTACTCAACATCTTACCAGAAGATATCAGAAACACTGCTGAAACAAGTGTGGAAGTCTTCAAGAGAAAACTGGACAAGTATCTTCACCAGGTGCCTGGTGAAGATACCAGACTGTGATGGATATGTGGGGCAGCGGGCCTCCTGCAACAACAGCCCGAATGATCAGCCAAGCACCAGACGAGCCTGGTCCATGACCGGGTTCGAGAGTAGTAAGACTCTTGAAAATCATCAAGGTAAAAATATAAGGTATATCAAAGGTAAAAGGTGGCCACTACCTGCCCTTAACCACTGTGGCCACTACCTGGCCTCAACCACTGTGGCTACTATCTGACTCTCAACCACTGTGGCCACTATATGGCCTCAACCACTGTGGCCACTATCTGGCTTCAACCACTGTAGCCACTATCTGGCCTCAACCACTGTGGCCACTATCTGGCCTCAACCACTGTGGCCACTATCTGGCTTCAACCACTGTAGCCACTATCTGGCCTCAGCCACTGTGGCCACTATCTGGCCTCAACCACTGTGGCCACTATCTGGCTTCAACCACTGTAGCCACTATCTGGCCTCAACCACTGTGGCCACTATCTGGCCTCAACCACTGTGGCCACTATCTGGCTTCAACCACTGTAGCCACTATCTGGCCTCAACCAGTGGCCACTATCTGGCTTCAACCACTGTGGCCACTATCTGGCCTCAACCACTGTGGCCACTATCTGACTTCAATCACTGCAGCCACTATCTGGCCTCAACCACTGTGGCCACTATCTGGCTTCAACCACTTTGGCCACTATCTGGCCTCAACCCCTGTGGCCATATCTGGCCTCAACCACTGTGGCCACTATCTGGCCTCAACCACTGTGGCCACTATCTGGCCTCAACCACTGTGGCCACTATCTGGCCTCAACCACTGTGGCCACTATCTGGCCTCAACCACTGTGGCCACTATCTGGCCTTAACCACTGTGGCCAGAAAAAATCTACGCTGGGAAATTACAGATATAGAAAAGAAAATAGTGTTCATACTTAACCAAAAAATTGCGAAAGTATTAGAAAATAAAAAAAAACTGAAAACTAAAACATTTTTCACATATGCAAAAGTCAAATCAAAAACATCTTTCAGTATCGGATGTTTACTGAGAGCAGCTTCACAAACACACAATATTAAAGAAATGAGCGAAATCCTGGAAGAACAGTATGATTCACACTTCAACGTTACTATCGACGCCATTAGCGGCGATGATTCAGGTGGTTCTTTCATAGGTGCTTCCCATCCTGCCGTGTATATATTTAACATCTGCACCAATTCTTCAGAGTTCGAAAGGGAACTACACGAACCCACACACGCAGCACCTGCGCCTCATTCTTGGAATGCCGTATTTTTTTTTATATCAAACTATCAATATTTTCAAGAGAACTCGGTGTTGTTTGGGAAGGAGCTTATATTCTGGTGAAATTCCAGAGGCTTTAAAAAGTGTAGACAGAGCGCCCTCTACACAAAGAAAGGGCAGCAGATCAGGGGTGAAAGTGGATGTTCAAATTTCTGACAGATCACAAGGTTCTAACAACTCACTAGAAGTAGTAGTAAGCAAAACAAGGTCCATTCTTCTCGCCAAAGTAAAAAGTTCAATTGTCCATGACACAGTCCAAGCACCATTAATGCTTTTCATCCTCACAGCAGACACAGACAAGAACACTAACCACAGCTTGGTATCATCCTCAGCAGAACGGCAGAAACTAACCACAGCTAATGGTATCATCCTCACAGCAGACACGGACAAGAACACTAACCACAGCTTGGTATCATCCTCACAGCAGACACGGACAAGAACACTAACCACAGCTTGGTATCATCCTCACAGCAGACACGGACAAGAACACTAACCACAGCTTGGTATCATCCTCACAGCAGACACGGACAAAAACACTAACCACAGCTTGGTATCATCCTCACAGCAGACACAGACAAGACACTAACACAGCTTGTATCATCCTCACAGCAGACACAGACAAAACACTAACCACAGCTTGGTATCATCCTCACAGCAGACACAGACAAGAACACTAACCACAGCTTGGTATCATCCTCACAGCAGACACAGACAAAAACACTAACCACAGCTTGGTATCATCCTCACAGCAGACACAGACAAGAACACTAACCACAGCTTGGTATCATCCTCACAGCAGACACAGACAAAAACACTAACCACAGCTTGGTATCATCCTCACAGCAGACACGGACAAAAACACTAACCACAGCTTGGTATCATCCTCACAGCAGACACAGACAAGAACACTAACCACAGCTTGGTATCATCCTCACAGCAGACACAGACAAGAACACTAACCACAGCTTGGTATCATCCTCATAGCAGACACAGACAAGAACACTAACCACAGCTTGGTATCATCCTCACAGCAGATACAGACAAGAACACTAACCACAGCTTGGTATCATCCTCACAGCAGACACAGACAGGAACACTAACCACACCTTGGTATCATCCTCACAGCAGACACAGACAAGACCACTAACCACAGCTTGGTATCATCCTCACAGCAGACACGGACAAGAACACTAACCACAGCTTGGTATCATCCTCACAGCAGATACAGACAAGAACACTAAACACAGCTTGGTATCATCCTCACAGCAGACACAGACAAGAACACTAACCACAGCTTGGTATCATCCTCATAGCAGACACAACAACACTAACCAGTTTAGTACCATCCTCACAGCAGACACAGACAACAACACTAACCATAGTTTAGGATCATCCTCACAGCAGACACAGACAAGAACACTAACCATAGTTTAAGATCATCCTCACAGCAGACACAGACAAGAACACTAACCATAGTTTAGGATCATCCTCACAGCAGACACAGACAAGAACACTAACCATAGTTTAGGATCATCCTCACAGCAGACACAGACAAGAACACTAACCATAGTTTAGTATCATCCTCACAGCAGACACAGACAAGAACACTAACCATAGTTTAAGATCATCCTCACAGCAGACACAGACAAGAACACTAACCATAGTTTAGGATCATCCTCACAGCAGACACAGACAAGAACACTAACCATAGTTTAGTATCATCCTCACAGCAGACACAGACAAGAACACTAACCATAGCTTGGTATCATCCTTTTCAGACGATACCAACGTAAGAAAATGACATAAGCAAAAGACAGAAAAAATATAAACAGGTACAAAAAAAAAATCTTTTAATGATCAAATGAAAATAGCATTTGGTTCAATAGTATCAAATTTCAACTACTTTTGCATGTAAATAATGCCGCCTCAAAACAAAAACAGTATACAAAACGTCAGAGGATGTGTCATTTGGAAAACACAATCAGGCAAATGCATTAAATTACAAGAAAATGGGAGAGGGTGGATTGTAAGAACTTGCAAAATGAGTAAGGCCAGTGAATGGTGGAGAGAGGCCGTGGGTGACGGAGGAAGGGCATGGCTGATGAAGGGAGGTCGTGGCTGATGGTGGAAGGCCGATGCTGGTGGAGGAAAGACGTGGCTAGAGGGAGGGAGAAAGGAAGAGAGGCCGTGGATGAAGGGAGGGAGGGAGAAAGGGAGAGAGGCCGTGGATGAAGGGAGGGAGGGATAGAGGCCGTGGCTAAAGAGAGAGGTCGTGCCTGAAGGTAGGGAGGGAAGCCGTGGTTGAAGGGAGGGAGGCCATGGCTAAAGGTAGGGGAGGCCGTGGCTAAAGGTAGGGAGGGCGTGACTAAAGGTAGGGAGGGAGAGAGGCCGTGACTAAAGGTAGGGAGGGAGAGAGGCCGTGGCTAAAGTAAGGGAGGGAGGCCGTGGCTGGATGGCGGGAGGTAGGGAGGGGGGAGAGAGGTCGTAGCTGAAGGGAGGGAGAGAGGCTGTGGCTGAAGGGAGAGGCGCCGTGGCTGGGAGGGAGAGAGGAAAAGAGGCCGTGGCTGGAGGGAGAGAGGCCGTGGCTGAAGGGAGGGAGGGAGGGAGGAAGGGAGAGAAGCCGTGGCTGAAGGGAGAGAGGGAGGGAGGGAGGAAGAAGGAAGAGAGGCCGTGGCTGAAGGGAAGGAGGGAGAGAGGCCGTGGCTGAAGGAAGGGAGGGAAAGAGGCCTTGGCTGAAGGGAGGGAGAGAGGCCGTGACTGAAGGGAGTGAGGGAAAGAGGTCGTGGCTGAAGGAAGGGAGGGAGAGAGGCCGTGGCTGAAGGGAGGGAGGAAGGAAGAGAGGCCGTGGCTGGCGTCCACTACTACCATCACATCACATATAATGCCCGGGTGAGACTGGAAGAATGTGGTGGTAACCAAGTGTAGCTTTCTCCTCCTCCTCCTCCTCCTTTATCTCTTAGTTTTATCTCATTTATTTCCTCTTACCCTTATCAGAACATTAAAAAATTTTCATCTAACTTCTCTTCTTAGTGTCCTTCAATACTTAGCTTCCTTCTCTTCCCAAATTCTTTCCCTTATTAGCGTGATCCTTTTCTTCTCAGCTCCCTTCTCCTCTCTTGGATCCCTCTCATCTTTCCAGTTTCCTTCTCCTCTTCTTGAATTCCTCTCGTCTTTCCAGCTTCCCTCTCTTCTTGGATTCCTCTCATCATTCTAGCTTCCTTCTCCTCTTCTTACATTCCTCTTTCCAGTTTCCTTCTCATCTTCTTAATTCATCTCCTCTCTCCAGTTTCCTTCTCATCTTCTTGGATTACTCTCCCCCAACTATCTTAGCATCTTCTTCTCTATATATTTAGTTTATTGATACAGAGGGTGGCTGTACGACAAGCACCCCCCCCCTCCCTGCATCCCCCTCCCCCTGGCTCTGCAGGATACCGGATGTTAATCCTCCTAGGACCTATCCCCCCTCCCCCATGCTATTGGGTAGACCAAGCAGGGCGCATCCTCCCCCTCTCTCCCTCCTCTCTGTGGCGGTAGGCGGGTCATTCAGGATATATCTTTCTCCATTCTTCTGTGTGACATTTGCGAGCTTAGCTCTTAATTTAATTATAATAATAATAATAAACCCGGGAGCGGGTGGGGTTTGAACCCATGGCTAGTGAGTCTGGAGTTATACGACTCACTCGCCATGGCTTCAAACCCCACCCGTTTCGTGGTTTGTTTGCAATCGTGTTATTACGATTTTATGAGTTATAATAATAATGTGGAAGAGGTAGGGTCGGCAGGACATGTCCTCTTCTCTTCTGTGATAAAAGAAGAACCAGACGAGGCACATCTTTCTCTTCCACTCTTCTGTGGTAGTGGAGGGCGGGCCAGGCAGGGCTCATCCTTCTCCTCCTGCCCCTCCTCCACTTACTGCCTGTTGCTGTGGAGGAGGAGGTGGATACAGCCACCAACAACACCCACCCCGCCCCGCCCTCTGTATCTTCTCGCTCGCAACCCGTCACACAGCAGCCCAGGAGACATCTTGCCTAAGTCCTGACCAGCACCTCCGCCAGTCTCCACCTCATCCTGCACTCGTAACACACTCATGCTGCGACATCTTTCACTCAAGCCCTGCTAATAAAGCAAATACGAAGAATATATATGGAGAAAAGCAGGAAAAAACGAGGAGCGGAGTGAGCGAAGCCAGAGTAAAGTTGCCGTGGATCGCGGCCCCAGCGGGATAAATCTCGGCAGCCTCCATGATCACAAAAACTGCCTTGACGCGTCGGGATGCACTCTACACTCCCTCTGGCCCTTAAGCTCGTCTCTCATTATCTCCCTCTCCCTCCCTTCTAACCTCCATTCCTCTAACCCTTCTTACATTCCTCCCCATCATCTTAACTTCTTTGTTCTTATATAACTTCCTCCCTCTGACTCTTACCTTCCTTCCTCTGGCCCTTATCTTGATCCCTCTGGCCCTTATCTTCTTCCCTCTCTTCCTTATCTTCATCCCTTTAGTCCTTACCTTCCTTCCGTCCCTCACTGTCTCCCTCAACCTCCCTTCTATACCTTTCTCCCTCTGGCCCTTATGTTTCTCCCTCATTATCTTTCCGTCCCTCCCTCTTTCCTTCCCGTTCTCTCTCCGACTTTAGGTTCCTTCCCATTATCTTCCTTTGTCTGACCCTTCCTTTCATTCAGGAAGAATGGAGTTTTGCTTTTATCTGATAGAGATGAATACAGTCATACCGTGCAACCTATTCTATGTGACACACTAGGGTCTATTCCATGTGAGAGATCTATGTTACAGACTCACAGTGTGCGTCTAATCTATGTGATAAACCCACACCGTGTATCTCTGTGATGAACCAACACTATGGGTCTGTTCTATTGAAAGACCCATACTGTTGATGTTTCCAGTTTAACATACACAAAAACTCCCATCTAACCCTCAACACACACACACACACACACACACACACACACACACACACACACACACACACACACATACAACAGTAAACTATGGCAGGCATATGAAGTCAACAGCAAAGCAGTTGACATCACAGTTGAAACAACTAGGAGTGCGCACAAGACCAAGCCAAAGTTACTTATCATAGGTGACTGCAACCACAGAAAAACTGACTGGGAAAACTAGGACCCACACAGGGGGGCGGAAAAGTGGAGGTGTAAATCGATGGTGGAGATAGAGAAAACACTGTGCTAGCAAGGTATGGATACGACAAGAGAGGAGAGGAGATGTGCCAGCAAGGTTGGACCTAATGTTTACTGCAAGTCTGTCTGACATACGAGAAATAGAACATGAGAACCCCCTGGGTGCCTGCGACCATGCAGTGCTGAACCTCGAATACCTTGTGCAGCTGAATGTAGAGGGAAGATTGGCAAGTGGAGGGTGCAAAAAACCATACTTTAGAAGAGGAAACTGCAGGAATAAGGGAATATTTGAATTCCGTGCAGTGGAAAAGGAACTGAAGTAAAAGCTGGTGGATGAGATGGAGTATGTAGTTGGGAAGTGCCGGAAGGTAGAGGATAACTTCATACCTAGACGAAGAACAGGGAACGGAAAAGACTTGAGAACCTTTCGTTCAACCAAAAGATACAGAGGAAAAAAAAAACGAGACGCATAAGAGTATGGAAATACCACAGGAAGCAAAGAACAGAGAAGTGAGCAGATTAGCTAGAAATGAATATACAAAGGTGAGGAGAGAAGCTGAATGACAATCTGAGAAGGATATAGCAACCAAGGCCAGGTTTAAACTAGAACTGCTTCAAAGTCACATTAGAAGATAAACAGTATAAGACTGAAGAAGGATGAGAGCTCACGCAAAATGATAAGGAAGTCTACAAAACGCTGAACAACGACAATGCCAGAATCCCAGGAAAAAAAGAGTACATCATACACACAAAAGGGTAGAGAGCCATCAACCACACCAGAGAGCCATCAACCACACCAGAGAGCCATCAACCACACCAGAGAGCCATCAACCACACTAGAGAGCCACCAACCACACCAGAGAGCCATCAACCACACCAGAGAGCCACCAACCACACCAGAGAGCCACCAACCACACCAGAGAGCCATCAACCACACCAGAGAGCCATCAACCACACCAGAGAGCCATCAACCACACTAGAGAGCCACCAACCACACCAGAGAGCCATCAACCACACCAGAGAGCCACAACCACACCAGAGAGCCACAACCACACCAGAGAGCCACCAACCACACCAGAGAGCCATCAACCACACCAGAGAGCCACAACCACACCAGAAGCCACCAACCACACCAGAGAGCCATCAACCACACCTAGAGAGGCATCAACACACCAGAGAGCCACCACCACACCAGAGAGCCACCCAAACCCCACTAGAGAGCACAATCACACAGAGAGCCATCACACACCAGAGAGCCATCAACCACACAGGAGAGCACCAACCACACCAGAGAGCCATCAACCACACCAGGAGACCACCACCCACCAGAGAGACCACCACACCAGAGAGCACCAACAACACCAAGGGATCACACACCCGGAGCCACCAACCATCACCAGAGACCACAACCACACCAGAGAGCCATCAACCACACAGAGAGCCATCAACCACACCAGGAGCACCAACCACACCAGAGGAGCCACCAACCACACCAGAGAGCCATCAACCACACCAGAGAGCACCAACCACACCAGAGAGCCATCAACCACACCAGAGAGCCATCAACCACACCAGAGCCACCAACCACACCAGAGAGTCACCAACCACACCAGAGAGCCATCAACACACCAGAGAGCACCAACCACACCAGAGAGCCACCAACCACACCAGAGAGCCATCATCCACACAAGACCATAACCCACCAGAGAGCCACCAACCACACCAGAGAGCCATCAACCACACCAGAGAGCCACAACCACACCAGAGAGCCATCAACCACACCAGATAGCCATCAACCACATCAGAGAGCCACAACCACACCAGAAGCCACAACCACACCAGAGAGCCACAACCACACCAGAGAGCCACAACCACACCAGAGCCACCAACCACACCAGAGAGCCACCAACCACACCAGAGAGCCACCAACCACACCAGAGCCACCAACCACACCAGAGAGCCATCAACCACACCAGAGAGCCATCAACCACACCAGAAGCCACCAACCACACCAGAGCCACCAACCACACCAGAGAGCCATCAACCACACCAGAAAGCCACCAACCACCCAGAGAGCCACCAACCACCCCTCGAGAGGCGTCAACTACCCCCAGAGTAATGAACCTCCACTTTCCCACACTTCCACAGACCATCAACTTAGTTTTAAAGTAACAATTCAACAATAACGATGATTCACCACAGAAATCTAGGGAGATGACGCCCGAAGTTTACCAGGTCCTCCAGTGAACCCAGGTACCAGGTGATCCCGGATACCAGGTGAACCAAGATACCAGGTGATCCCGGGTACCAGATGATCCCAGGTACCAGGTGAACTCAGATACCAGGTGATCCCTGGTGCCAGGTGAACCCAGGTACCAGGTAAACCTGGGTACAGGTGATCCTGGGTACCGGATGAACCCAGGTACCAGATGATCCCGGGTACCAGGTGAACCCAGATACCAGGTGATCCCGGGTACCAGGTAAGCCCAGGTACCAGGTAAACCCAGGAACCAGATGAACCCAGGAACATGGTGGACCCAGGTACCAGGTAAACCCAGACACTAGGTGAACTGGGTACTAGGTGTACCCAGGTACCAAGTAAACCAAGATACCAGGTGAACTGGGTACTAGGTATACCCAGGTATCTGATGAACCCGACTACGAGGTGAACCCAGGTACCAGGTGGATTCAGACATCGTTTATGTTTTACCTTCAGTCTCGATATTGACTCTCCAAGTTCACAAGCAGAAAACACAGATCTGCAGCATCTACATAGATCATAAGAATGCATTCCACACAGTATAAGGTAGGAGAACAGTTGGGATTTTTACTATTATTACTTTTACGAAGCATTAAATTTGTGTGGGTCATTCAGAAGAGTGGTGGAGGCTCGATACACCGTTCGCTAATCGCCGCCCAGTGAATGCTCTATCAGGCTGTTACTATTCTTAAAAGCAGGCAGGAGTATAAGGTGGACCAATAAGTCAACAAGGAAACGCTCGATCACATGCCTAACAATTCCACTGAGCTGGCCATTACCTCGACACAGGAGAGAATTTTTAATCCAATGCCATCATGTTCTATTATTTTTAAGAACTTGGAAAAATAATGAGAATTTGTTTCGTTTCGCGTTACAAACATAACCTGCAACACCTTATAGACATGAATGACGTTGACAGTTAGAATTTCACTGTAGGTATAATGAAGATAATAACTGAAAAATACAAGCCTCCAAGGCAACAGTCTGTTAACATAACTAAGCAAGTGGCTGCTAGAACTCAATCTGTGTAGTTATAAAGCAATGAGAATGAGGAGACAGAAGACCGATAATGGAATAGACTGGAAATGGAGGTACTACACGAGGAGGGTTCTGAGAGTGCATCACATCCAGCATATCACCGGAAGTGTATGAACGAAAACTTGTGATGATCCCATGTGTGTGATAACATGATGTGTGATCCAATGTTGTATGATCCAATGTTGTGTGTGATCCCATGTTGAGAGTGTGATTCCACGTTGAGAGTGTGTGATTCCATGTTGTGAGTGTGATTCCATGCTGTGATTGTGTGATCCCATGTTATGTGCGTGATCTCATGTTACGTGTGTGTGTGATCCCATGTTGTGAGTGTGTGATCCCATGTTGTGAGTGTGTGATCCCATGTTGTGAGTGTGTGATTCCATGTTGTGAGTGTGTGATCCCATGTTGTGAGTGTGATTCCACGTTGAGTGTTATCCCATGTTGTGAGTGTGTGATCCCATGTTGTGAGTGATTCCATGTTGTGAGTGTGTGATCCCATGTTGTGAGTGATTCCATGTTGTGAGTGTGATTTCATGTTGTGAGTGTGATTCCATGTTGTGAGTGTGTGATTTCATGTTGTGAGTGTGATTCCATGTTGTGAGTGTGTGATTCCATGTTGTGAGTGTGTGATTCCATGTTTGTGGTGATCCCATGTTATGTGCGTGATCCCATGTTATGTTTGTGTGTGATCCCATGCTGAGTGTGTGATCCCACATTGTGTGCGTGATCCCATGCTGTGTGATCCAATGTTGAGAGTGTGTGATCCCTTGTACTTTATGATTCTATGTTGTGTATGCGATACCATGTGTGTACGTGGGGCGCGCGCTGTTTTGTGTGTTGGTTGTGTGTGCGCGCGGGCGGGCGTGTGTTTGTGTGTTTGTGTGTGTGTGTGTGAGGAGGAGAGAGAGATGAGAGAGAGAGGAGAGAGAGAGAGAGAGAGAGAGAGAGAGAGAGAGAGAGAGGAGAGAGAGAGAGAGAGAGAATGAGTACGTGAATGAGGGAGGGACGGAGAGGGAGAGAGTGAGAGAGAGAGTGAGAGAGAGAGAGAGAGAGAGAGAGAGAGAGAGAGAGAGAGAGAGAGAGAGAGAGAGACCCCATGTGTGTGTTCCCAGAGACCAGTGGATACCTTCCTGTCTCTCGTTGAAGTCACTTCAACACCTCAAGAGATCAGCTTGACTCCACTTAACCTGCCACCCTACCCTCTCTGACTCTCTCTTCCACCCAACCCACAAAACCCCCTACCCCGACCCGCCACTCCCCCTAACCCTCTCTCTCTCTCCCGTACTCATCATCCCCCACGCCTGATCTCTCTTCCCCTCCCCACACCCACTACCTCTTAACTCGCTCCTCACCTTTCACCTCTCCAGAACAAAAAACTTCACCCAGAGATTAATCAGATGGCCATGTTCGACTCATTACAATGTCAGAATATGTCGGAGGATAGGGAAAGCAAGTAAAACAAAGATACCAAGACTCCATTCAAGACGCACTCAGTTGTACTTCAAGCTACACTCTAGCTGTAGAAACAAGATCGACAGTCACTAGTTGGCGAAAGGTTCTCAAATAAAGATACCCAGGTGTTGCATACGTGTGTAATTCCTCGTCTTGACGGCATTGTATACCATTAATTTTTATTATTATCGCTGCAAGAGTGTCTAAGCTCGTCCAGGCAGCCAACCTCCCACCTACGATCTCTGTCGAGAACAAAACAAAATTATTAAGAATATATACATTAAAGAAGTATTTTAATAATGATCATTGCATATCAAACGGGTTTTAAGATCCCCGCGGGGAGGTTAGGAAGTATATTTTGAGTGTCAGGGTGTTGAGTGGAACGAACTAGATAAAGAGGTGGTGGAGGCCAACCACATACGCTTTTTCAAGACTAGGTATAATTGGGCCCTAGAGGTTAGGAAATGGTAAATCCGATCGATAATACTCGACAGGTGGGTCCTGAAGGTATAACTTGACCTCTACAAACACTAATAGCTAATTATGTATGTACGGATATACGCACACAAAAATATACACATACAGGGAGTTAAGCTGCCACATATTTATTACCACGCACGCGCGCACACACACAAGACATCTTCCCTTCGTAGATATATCTATATGACAGTCAAAGAACTTCATCAAAAGTTAAAAAGAGTGAAGGTGGCCGCACCTATCACCACTACCAGTCGTAATCACAAACAAATATGACAGGGAAAATGGCAGCGAGTGAACGATGCTGGTGGCTTAATGTATACAAGATCAATTTACTGAGTGACCATGTGAGGAGCAGACAACTCATGAGTGTATGAATAGTGAGAGAGGATGGGTAGAGGAATATGGACCTTGTGTGAGGAATAACGGAGGAAGGTAGGCCAAGTGACAAAACAGAAGAGGACGATTCTTGCGAGAGTATAGAGGAAGATGAGAGAAATTGTCCGTGTAAGAAAGGAGGATGACTTCCCTTGACAATAGTTAGTTATTTACTAGCTGTAAAAGGGCACTTGCCGATGGACACTTGGTTTTGTGTGTGTGTGTGTGTGTGTGTGTGTGTGTGTGTCAGGATAAGTGTTACGGTTCAAATCTTAATCTTTAGCCAGGTTAGTGCATTCCGTAACAACACACTTCATAGAATGAAAGGATATGTTTCCAAACTTAGAAATGTAAGGCACAAATAATAGTTACTCAGTCTTTCCAAGTTTCTTTTTATTTTAAAAGCTTAAATACTTTAGATATTCATAAATATCTATTAAATATCAATGTCAGAAACTTTCCTTCACACAAGAAAACTTAAATAGAATGTACATGTCAATATGGTCACTACACTTGACAATGATCAGAGGAATATTATCGCTTCCTCAATAGTAATATTACTTGTGTGTAAGTACATATATTGAGAATTAACACTTTTTCTGAGTAACTCCCTGGCATAAGGAATATATCACAAAGTTCTAAGTTTGACACTGGTCGTCACATCGTAACCTGAAGATAACAGTATATGATTGTCAGCAGACTTCACAATAAACCACAAGCTGGATCAGGAGTTTCTATGACCCAATTCTCTATCCAAGTGAGAATAAGGCGGAGTACTAGGAGGGTAGCTCAGTCAATGCACACTGAGTCAGCAGAGAGAGTGAACTGCCATCTACCGTAAATTCCTTCATGACATCAACTCGTCAAAAGGGGGAGAGGGTAGAGCGGTGCAAACTACCCACCAATGGAGATACCTTGTTATAAACCTTAGCCAGGAGTACCTATCTAACATATTACTCAAGATATATATATATATACATCATACCCGGGTATATTCCTAAATCAGATAATATTATAAACTAGTGGAATCTTTAATTTAGCTAATATTAAAGAAACCCAGAGTATAATATTAAGTGGATAATACATATAAATTAATCACATTATGACCTTGGTCATAACAATAAGGATAATGAAATATAGTGTCGAGAGCTATTTATATATATATATATATATAATATATATATATATATATATATATATATATATATATATATATTATATATATATATATATATATATAGTCAGACTGAGGGAGAGACAATAACTGCTCAGGCCTATTATTATCCTCATAATTATTAATTACTATTACTACTGCTGCTCCTATTATTAATCAGATCACTAATGAGAAGCCTCAGGCAAGAGACGAAAGATCAAGTTAAATTAAAGCGATTTCTTTTCAGACTGGTATAATTAAGAAGAAACTTATTTTTTTGTAGGTGGAGGGATGGGATTGTAAATTTGCCAGTTTTTTTCAAGCATGAGTTTTGTGAATGATGTTAACGTGTTTTTTTTTTTTTTTTTTTTGGGGGGGGGAGGGGGATGTCAGCCGGCTGTTAACAAGGGGTGGTTGTGGTCTGGTGACGGAGGGGGTACATCAGCCGGCTACTAACAAGGGGTTCTTTGTGATTTGGTTATGGGGATGAGGGGGGTGGAATCTGTCAGCCAGCGGTTAACAAGGGGTTGAAGAATCATACACATGTGCAATGTCTGGGTATCTTTATTTGTAAACGTTTCGCAATCCAGTGGCTTTATCAATAAAATACAGGAATATAATGTGAAAAATGTATAATTATATACAAAGGATGAGGTAATCAGTTCCTCAGCCTCGGAGCTGGTGGACTTATATACCGGCGTCAGGTGAGGGACGTGCAGCAGACGAAGCCATTGTCACTGGTAGCAGGGATTCCCCAGTGGAAGTAGGTCATACCCAAGAGATGGACCTACTATAAGCAAGAAGGTTGTGGAGATGTCCTCTGTACTAAGATTCCATGACGCTGCAGTGTCTGACAAGTTATTTATGAATGGTATGAAATACTTCCACTGGGGAATCTCGCCTACCTGTGATAATGTCTTCGTCTGCTGCACGTCCCTCACCTGACGCCGGTATATAAGAGGCAAGCTTCAAGCCTGTGCTTCAGATTCTTCAGACTACCGTGTTCTTCACCTACGGAAAGTCTGAGGGACTGATTACCTAGTCTTTGGTATATAGTCTTACATTCTTTACATTATGTCCTTGTATCGATAAAGCCACTGGTTGGCGAAACATCTACAAATAAAGATACCCAGATGCTGCACACGTGTTTAATTCTTCATCTGTTTGGTATTGCATATCATTCATGAATAACAAGGGGTTCTTTGCTGGCTGTTAACAAGGGGTTCTTTATGATCTAGTGAGGAGAGTCTGTCAGCCAGCAGTTAAGTAGTTCTTTGTGGTTTTGTGAGGAGGGTCTGTCAGCAGTTAACAAGTAGTTCTTTGTGGTCTAGTGATGGCGGAGGGAGGGGGGGCTGTCAGCTCCTCTCCCCCCGCCGTTAACAGTTCTTTCTAGTCTGGTGAGGGGGAGGGAGGTCTGTGAGTCACCAGCTAACAAGCAATTTTACAACTAAGACTGGAAGCCAGACACTAGACTGAACGCCAGACTCCAGAATGGAAGCCATGCACCAGTCTGGAAGACAGGCACCAATCTGGAAGCCAGGCACCAGTCTGGAAGACAGGCACAAGTCTAGAAGCCAGGCACCAGTCTGGAAGACAGGCACCAGTCTGGAAGCCAGGTACCAGTCTGGAAGACAGGCACCAGTCTGGAAGCCAGGTACCAGTCTGGAGGACAGACACCAGTCTGGAAGCTAGGTACCAGTCTGGAGGACAGATACCAGTCTGGAAGCCAGGCACCATTCTGGAAGCCAGGCACCAGTCTGGGAGCCAGGTACCAGTCTGGAGGACAGGTACCAGTCTGGAAGCCAGGCACCAGACTGGAGGACAGGTACCAGTCTGGAAGCCAGGTACCAGTCTGGAAGACAGGCACCAGTCTGGAAGCCAGATACCAGTCTGGAAGCCAGGCACCAGTCTGGAAGCCAGGTACCAGTCTGGAGGACAGGTACCAGTCTGGAAGCCAGACACCAGTCTGGAAGCCAGACACCAGTCTGGAAGCCAGGTACCAGTCTGGAAGCCAGGTACCAGTCTGGAGGACAGGTACCAGTCTGGAGGACAGGTACCAGCCTGGAGGACAGGCACCAGTCTGGAAGACAGGCACCAGTCTGGAAGCCAGGTACCAGTCTGGAAGCCAGGTACAAGATTAAACATGTTAGGTTTAAAGGTACAAGCATTAGTATATTAAATAAGGTACAGCCAAGCACGTGTTATCTTAAACATACAGACATTGTCTTATATAAGGTACAATCATTACCATATTGTCTTAAAGACACAGTCAAATTTTATCTTGAAGTAAGTACAGTCACTCATGTGTTATCTTGAAGAAGGTAAAGTTAATCACGTGTTATCTTGAAGAAGGTACAGTCAGTCACGTGTTATCTTAAAGAAGGTACAGTCAGTCATGTGTTACCTTGAAGAACCACAACCTCGGGTGTTCACCTTGTACCTACCAATTCATGAGAAGTGTTTATAGGGGTCTAACAGCGCCAGGGTGTGGGAGGCGCTACGGGAGATGGCGTGGGTGAGTGGTGGCGGTGCGGGAGCCACCAGGCCGTGTGTGTGTGTGGGCGTGACAGGAGGAGGCAGGATTAACTTCAGGCAGCCTACACGAGTTTAGTAGATGGAACGCAACCCCTCGCCCGCAAGGCGTCCTGCTCCGGCTACCCAAAACTGCTATTAAATTACACCCTTTGTGCTAATGGATAACAATTTCTTGCCACACTCCAAACCCGCCATCATCTCTCCAATCCAAAATTAAATAATAAACGAGGCGTCTAAACGTAAATTATACCACAATTTCCGTACTCTGAAACGAATGTCTTGGCGTGGCTCTGGTCGCTAAGCTCCTCTAATGAGTGATAAACTGCCTTACCACAAAGCTCCCTCCGCGGGACCACCACCTCCAACACGGCTATAATATTACAGGTGTGGAGGCTGGACTACGGCGCCAGGTAAGGTGATCTCTGCTCCTCCTGCCAAACATCTGAGAAGATGCGTCCCCCCTCCTTCCCGCCCCAGCTGACGCAGGGAATAAACAGCCTCCTCCTCCTCCTCTCTCTCCTTTTCTTCTTCTGAAACTGTGCTGTCTTGGGCTGTCAGGTGTTCCCAGGTAAATAACCATGTTTTCAGCCAACTGCATGATGTACACGGATTTAAAGACTACTACTACTATCACTCCTCCTCCAATTCAACCACTCCCGTCCCCTGCCCCACTCTCATATATATTCTGGCTCCCTTCCTTTCGCGGTTTTGTGACTGGTTAATGGTCCAAGACAGACCGAAACGTCGTCATAAGTTTCAGTCTCCTAAGTGCGAGTTATATGTATAATAATAATAATAATAATAATAATAATAATAATAATAATAATAATCTTGGTCTGCAATAGAACCTGTCGTCGTGTGGACACACAGCATGCAATACAAGACTATGGAAAACATTTGACTCTACGTACAACTTTTTCAAGTCTTCAGGTATACAGAGATCGAAATGTTGTCCAAGTATACTTTTGCACGTAGTTAAGGGAGAGATGCTCTGCAGCACCAGCCTGTTATCCCGTCCCATCCTGCCCTGCCCTTGGGACATCCCGTCCCATTCTGTCGTGCTTCACACCTTGGGACATTCCGTCTCATCCTGCCGTGCTTCACACCTTGGGACGTTCGCCATTAACTTCCGCGGTACAAATATTTCCCACCAAATGCGCTGTTGGCGCACTCATGCGCCAGAGTCGTGCGCGCAGCTTAATTACTTCGCGTCAAAGCTTTTTATGCGCTTCAGGTGGGTCCGAGCGTCTATAATCTGCTTGAACCCGACGCTCGAACGTTTTTTTTTTTCACTGTTGTAAATTGAAGCAGCAGCGAGCCAGTAAATTTAATACGTTGATTCTGACCACAATACAGAGAAGAATATTAATCTAAGAATATTAGTTGAATATATATATATATATATATATATATATATATATATATATATATATATATATATATATATATATATATAATATATATATATATATATATATGTCATATATATATATATATATATATATATATATATATATATATATATATATATATATATATATATAAATACATATATATATATGTCTGAAAGCGTCAATAAATAGGCTTAATTTTGACTGTCCCTAGGAGCAGAACGGTGGCGTAACATCAATCCCAGCACCACTAATAATCTCTTAGCGGACCCAGCAGCAGGTTTCAGCAGTCGCAGCTCTCAGCGGTCCCAACAACCCGTCAGACAACTATGCGAGGCAGCAGACAACAGCTGGACACTGGGAGACAATGTGGTCCACTTAACCTGTTCCCCAAGACACAGATTTAATACCACGCACAGAAAACGGGAGACGCAGGGTGGCCAACACCTTGGCTAACCTTAATTAGAATTCCCAACTCTTCAAGGGGTCACTGCCTTGATTCTGAATGGCATTTGCTCCAAGGAACTAGTGCTGTGTTCACTTTCCTTGGATCGAACCTGTTTACCTCCCATTCCCCTGACGCTGTATGATTTCTATGAATATGGCGACTTACATATATATATATATATATATATATATATATATATATATATATATATATATATATATATATATATGCAATAAGATCACAGTAAACAGGTGATTTCAAAATATGCAAAACAACCACTCTGAAAGAATAGAGAAATTCCAAGCGCTTTCGTGACTACTCACATTATGTGATAATTATGTGATAATGTGAGTAGTCACGAAAGCGCTTGGAATTTCTCTATTCTTTCAGAGTGGTTGTTTTGCATATATATATATATATATATATATATATATATATATATATATATATATATATATATATATATATATATATATATAACTGTTTATTTCATAAATAAAAGTGCATTTTCTTAAAAAAACTAACAGAGCTGCTACAAAAATTTTATGTCCAGGTAAGAGTTAGAGTTATATTTAAGCGTAAGTAGACTATATAATGTCTAACTTCTGAGATGTTGTACCTCACAATTATCTTTGTACATGAATGGTATATAATACCGACAAGATGGAACAATTAGACACGTATGCTACATCTGGATATCTTTATTTGTAGACTTTTCGCCATCCAGTATATTGTATTGATAAAGCACTGGATGGCGAAACGTCTACAAATACCCAGATGTAGCACATGTGTCTAATTCTTCACTTATGTTTGTGGACTACAGTCCTCTGTAGTCTACAAATATAAGTGTGTCGTAGCTGTAATGCTAAATATATTACTACAACTAAGCATCAACTGAAGGTCCACATCTCTGAACACTTGAACAGAAAAAATCTATTAGAACAAATAGACAATTAAGTAAACCCCCATTTAGTGCCGCACCCATCATTCTGAAATCAGAGACCACACAATAAACATGAAATCGTTCACTGTGTGGCCCAGTCGACCCAATACCACTGAGCTGGCAACACTAGTATGTCTACACCACCAGAGACAAGACTTCCCTGGGTAATAATAAACGCTCTGTAGATTTACTTTGTTTCTAGTTCTATTTTTATTCTTTTTTCTCTAATCTTTTACCTATATTAATAAATTTGGTGTTTAGCATATGCTTAGATGTTGTTGTTACAGTTTATTTTCTCTGATTATGTAGAATGCCTGATGATGGAGTAAGTCAACTCCGAAACTAGTCGTAAACAAATGAAGTTTCCAGTAGCAGCGCTAGTTTTCATTTTCCTTGTCTGTATGTGGTAGTGGTGTTGGTTGTGTGGTGGTATTGCTGGTGTGGTGGTAGTGATTTTAATATGATGTTGATGGTATGGTGTGGTATTAGTGATGGTAGTGTTGGTATGGTGTCGTGATGTTGATGGAATGGTGTGGTGGTGCTGATGGTATGGTGGTGTTTCATTCGTCACTGTCTCCGGGTGGGTTTATCCCGTCCCCAGCGTACTGAAATATCTTAATCTTGTGATGTTCAGGCTAATTTTCTGGCGATCTTAGCCAAAATGATTTACTGACAAGAACTGGAATGATATTTGAATAATGACAAGGTGAACTAAGTAACACTACCTACATTGTCTGGTATTGTCAGTAGACAACACCAGACAAAATGCCGATAGGGGAGGATTCTGTACCCGTACTACCTTCATTCTCAGGTATTCTCTACTAAATTAAGTCCACTGTGTGGGCGAAATGTTGGTAATAATGGTGTCCACTGCATCTATATTCCACTTACTCCACCTGATTTACTGAAGTTTATCTGGAGGCTGGACTACCTACCTAGAGTCTACATGGAAGGTGCTCCGGGGATCAACGTACCCGCGGCCCTGTCCTTGCTCAGGCAGGTATGAGGATGAAGAAAAGGATGGGAATGAGTACAGTACCTAACGGAACAAAGCTTTCACTGTGGTCGTCTCTGACCTAACTTTATTTACTATTATTCTTTGTGTTCTACTGGGTAAATGTTTTATTGGTTAGAAAGTTAAAGATCCACGTACCTACTTTTCCTGTTATAACTTTAGCATGCATTTTCTTGTGCTATTACACCATGACCGCACTTACATAAGGCTTTTGCAAAGTCTGTTTATACTACACCTGCATTCTGTTTGTCCTCCACTGCATCCAAGACCATGTCACGGTGGTCCAGTAGTTGCGAGAGGCTCTTAACCCATGATGCCCTGGGTTGTGCAATTGCTAGGTATCCAAGTGGTTGGAGAACTTGCTTCTTAGAACTCTTTCAAATATTTATATGTGGGACGTTATTGCTATTGGCCTATAATTCTCTGCTACTGCTAAGCTGCCAATGTAAGTGGGACTATATGCATTGTTTCTAGTGGCTGTGGGATGAGGGTGACTCCCGTGTCTAAGCTCCCTCTCCATTGAATACTTAAGGAATACGAAAGGGGTTTCTTGCAGTTCTTGATGAACATGGAGTTCCACGAGTCTGGGCCTGGGGCAGAGTGCATGGGCAATGGGCATGTCATCAATGGCTTTTTCAAAGTCAAACAGTATTAGGGTTACGTCAGAAATTCTGGAGATATTGGCAAAATTTTGAGTCTCGGTCATAAAAAATTCGTTCAGACTATCGACCCTTAGTCTGATTAACGGCTCACTAAACACTGAGTCGTACTGAGACTTCAATATCTCACTCATTTCGTTGCCGTCATCGGTGTAAGTCCTATCTCGTTTAAGCATGGCGCAATACTGGGTGTGGTTTTTATCCTAGATTTGGCATATGAAAACAAACATTTTGGATTTTTTTTAATTTCATTTACTGCTTTAAATTCTTGCTGTCTTTCCTGAATCTTGTATGACTCATTTAAATTAAATATTTTCTATTCTCTAGCCAGTGCCTCCTCCTGTATCTCAGACAGACTAGCCCCTCTGAGATGCTCTGTGTTACTTCGCCTTCGCTTGTAGAGGAGACATCTCTCTTTCTTTCTAGTTTACATCTATGTTTCCTTAGGGAAATGTGCCTTAAGCATACCAAGTGCCACAGAGTTGACCCTTTCTAGGTACTGGTTTGGATTAGTGTTATTTAAGATATCTTTCCAGGTGTTTCGTTAAGAACTGCTTTCCCTCAGCTCCTACAACACTCTACCTTCTCCTATCCTTACCTTCTTTCCTCAGCTACCCAGAACCCTCTATCATCCTTTCCTCAGCTACCCAGGACCCTCTACCATCCTTTCCTCTGCTACTCAGAACCCTCTACCATCATTTCCTCAGCTACCCAGAACCCTCTACCAACCTTTCCTCAGCTACCCAGAACCTTCTACTCTCTCCCCTTCTACCCTAAGTTATCCAGAAACGCCTCCTCTCAGCCCCATGAACCCTCAATTCCCCCGTTTCCAGAACCCTCCACCCCCTCCCCACAGTCTCTCACCTAATCACCCCTTCACCCGATCCGTAGCGCCCCTCCTCCTTCCCCACTCCCCTCCCTTCGTCTCTCCCCTTCCCCAGCGTCCCTCCACTCCTCCCAAACCTCCCTCCGCCCAGCCTCAGCGTCCCTCCACCCCTTCTCTGCCTCCTCCTACCCCTCTTCAGTTTCCTTGCACCCCTCCTCCTCATCCCTCCACCCCTCAGCCTCCATGTTCCCATCCCCTGTCTGCTTCTACCCCTCCTCAGCCTCCATCCACCCCTCCCCGGAGTCCCTCCACCCTCGAGAGTGCTCCTGGCGGAGCAATCAAGGGTAATTTCGGACACACGCCAAGGCTTACACGGAAGTTTTTAAAATAAACATATATCCAAGTACACGTACACATGTGCAACTTAACGAGACATTAAGACAATGTTTTCCCCACCAGGGGATTCGTCAAGCAATATATTGTTGGACAAATGAGCACATATATATGTAGGGGATGAGGGAGCAGTAGTATTAGTAAGTAATGGCAGTAGTTGTAGAAGTGGTTGTAGAGATGATAGCGGTAGTTGTTGTAAAGGTGTAGTAGTGGTAATAGCAGTTGTAGAGAAGTAGTTGTGGTGGTGATAGTTGTAGAGATGACAATGGTAGTAGTGATAGTGGTAGAGATGACAGTGGTAGTAGTGATAGTGGTAGAGATGACAGTGGTAGTAGTGACAGTGGTACAGATGACAGTGGTAGTAGTGATAGTGGTAGAGATGACAGTGGTAGTAGTGATAGTGGTAGAAATGACAGTGGTAGTAGTGATAGTGGTAGAGATGACAGTGGTAATAGTGATAGTGGCAGAGATGACAGAGGTAGCAGTGATAAGTGTCTAAAGTGTTGGTGGCGTGTGCAGTAAGAGTCGTGCGAGACTCTCGGAGATGATATATCTGCCTTGATTTTGTATAACAGTGTTGAAGAAGGTTATAAGAGCTGACTGCATGCATTGCACATCCGTGTGTCTGGTTCTGGGACGAGCAGACGGGCATCCTTCCTTCTCATAAGGTGGTCAGTGCTGCTCCGATGCTGAACGCAGGCATTGTTCGGGTGGTCGCATCTCCTGGCAAGTTTTGTTTAGGCTTGTTTCGAGGATATGGAATTATTCTATGTATACCTCTTCGCATTCCCCGCAGGAATGAAGTAAACACCTGGATAATCTAGTTTTAGTTATGGTGAGTTGAAGTGGAGGTGTGGATTCTGATGTTACCTCTGTGAGTATTGAACAAGCATTTCCGTGAAGTTGGTAATTACACAGGACGATGAATTTTTGGGAACTAGTGTCGCTACGTGGAGAGTTAGAAGATTTGCAAGCAGCATTTCTTGCAATCTCTGATGAAGACGGTAGGGAAATGTAGGTCCGAAAATGTGTGGTGTATGACACATTCTTTGTCTAGGAACTCTGGGCTGCAGATACGGGAAGATCTTAGAAGCAGCGTATTATGATGCCTGTTACAAAAAACGCGATTCTAAAAGCTTAGAGATCTCCAGTGAATACTAGAAAGGACTGCCCTTCTAGCATCCAGCCTGTTACTGGGTTTTCGTAACAAGTAGTCAGTATCCTTGTCCAATTATCCATTAGAATTCAGTATGATTCAATAGTGCTTCAGGATTATACCTGGTAGGCTACTAACTAGAGAAATTAAAATTTAATAAATTTATTAAATATCGTCTAGAGGTATATCATCAAATTAAATTAAATTAATCAATTCAAACAAATTAATAATAATCACTTCTCTCGTATACAATAGTATTGTGCTGAAAACATATATTACATTTATAATTCTTAAGTACCGTCTGGTACATTAACATTTAATATGATATTACAAATATGTACAAGTTTGTGTGTATGTGCGTAAGTGTTCTAAGTAGTTCGCTATGTCTCACGACTCGACACTTAAACAAGTGACTGACAAAGTCCTCACAAACTAACTTCTTGACCAACTGGCAATCAGAACAGTCTGCTTGAACAATAAAAAGAATGCTAAGCCCAATAGCAATATAACAAGCAAAAGTGACACAGAATCAGGAACTAGGAGATAATATAACGACACTAAGTAGGGACCATCAGCAGATCTTCCACAAAAGACACACATCTCCCATACTACTGAATCTAAGTTCAGCATAAGAAAATCCCGACTGTGACAGTACACAGAAACCAGTACAAATTAGCTCAGAAGCTACAGCTCAGGACCTGAGTTACTCAGTATGTTTATGAGACACACAACCTCAGTACAACGTCGAAAATCACTAAGTCTATACAATGTTCTGTGAACAGAGTCTCCAGAACTAACAAGAATAATGAGACAGACGATCTGTCCAACCACCAAGAGAGTCTAGACCAGACTGAATACTTCAGGCGAGGTGAGGACACCCCCCCCTCGATCACGTGATAGCTCCGTGGGTCGCTGCCCAGCAAGAAGCCGGCAGGAAAACGAACAAAGAGCGATAATTACAGTAGTTAGACAATCAAGACTTGAACTGAGCACATAATATGCACATAATACATCCTAACAACAGGTAACTAAGTCAAATAATATTATAAAGCAATATATTCACGATTTAGCTATTATCGCAAATATAAGCAGTATAAAATTATACGAAAAGGTAATATACATTATATTCATAATCATAATAATCATTGCACCTCATTCAGGGGTTGCAACAATGCCTCGTTTGGTTTTAGTGTCCTGACTGGAGTAAAAGTGAATGATATCTTTTTTTCTGTATGCCTGAGTGAATCATTGACCGAGTGAGTGATAACGTCGAGGATCGCACACGAAAATAAGTCACGCAGGTGTTGACATCATTCCCTGTAGGAGATGTGTGAAGACCAAAACGAGAATTCCGGATTGAAGTGTATTACCAGACCACTGGACTAAAAATTCTCCAGAGAAACTGAGATAATAACCCAAACAATTATCGGTTCAAACCAGTTAAAAAGTTGCTAATGATGATGCAGCGTGTGGCCATCCACCCTGCCCCTACCAAACCTGTGACCCCATACGGCAGGGTGTGGCCATCCACCCTACCCCTACTACACCTGTGACCCCATACTGCAGGGTGTGGCCATCCACCCTACCCCTACCACACCAATGACCCCATACTGCAGGGTGTGGCCATCCACCCTACTACCACCACACCTGTGACCACATACTGCAGGGCTTGGCTATTCACCCTACCATTACCACACCTATGACCCCATACCATCTCCGGTAAACCTTATGGAGCTACCAATCAGTCTGCTGCCATGCCTGTGACCACACCAGAAGCTCTGCAAAAGCCAGTTACCAATGAGCTGACAAAGGTGGAGGGTGAATTATCCACTCCAACGGCACCAGCAGACGCCAGTGTGACTGTGTCATACCATATCCAGCAGTTGCCAAACTAATAAAGAACGAAGATTTGTTGCAGTATGGTCATTGCCCGGAATTCACAGTTATTAGCGACTCATCATTGACATGACTGTAAACAACTTGTTGGTAGGTAAGACACATAGGCAACAGTTAGGCAACTTTATTCCGAAACGTTTCGCCTACACCAGTGGTTCCCAAACTGGGGGTAAATTACCCCCTGGGGGTAATTTAACCATTTTTGGGGGGTAATGGAGGGGTGACAGAAAAAAAGTTATGAATTCTGAAAATCAAGAAAACAATGTGGTACCCGGTATGAGGATTATTGTTAACTTTGTCTTAGTATATAAAGTTGTAAAGTAAACCTATTATAAGTAGTAATAAAGTTAAACCAAATAACAATAAACATCAAAAACTAATATACAGTATTAGAAAAGAAATATATAGCTAAGTGTGTGGAAACCCAAAAGTATTTTGACAAGTATGCTTCAGGACAAAAGTCACTCAGTAGCCCAGATCGACCTGTCCAGTACGCGTCACTCACTTCCTGAGGCTGCCTTTATTTCACACTGTCAGTTTATCTGTGAGCATCAGCCGAGGTAGACATAAGCTGGTATGTATGTGTACTGCCCTGTGCAGTATATAGTTAGTATTTACCCACTGTTACTGTGAATTTGTAGTTATTATTAATTTTATATATAATGTATGTGTGGTTCTTACGTTTTCAATGGTTTTGCTAGGATTAGCAGAGTATGCGAGGCTGTATACGTTCACGTTTAGCCATATATATCAATAATAACAACATTTTGTGAAAGGGATAACATGTTTTGTGTGGCATGTTAAATTGGGTAACAAGCTGAAAAAGTTTGGGAACCATAGTCAGGAACCATCTGAAGATGGTTCCTGACTATGGAACTAAACTTCTCCAGGCTGAGGGACTGACAACCTCAAATTCTACGACCTCAAGGGTGATGGACTGATTACATCATCTTCACATCTCTACTGTTCCTGCCTACTTTCTGTATTCGACTGAAGAAGCCTACTGTGTAGGCGAACGTTTCGGAATAAAGTTGCCTAACTGTTGCCTGTGTCTTACCTACCAACCTGTCGGTATTGTATACCATTTTGATGTTCAAACAACTTGTTAAACGAGGTGCAGTTCGAACGCATGGCGCGCCAGTCTTATGAACTTTGTCTGGCATGCTATAGTGGGTATCGTACTGGCCTGCTAGTCTTAGGACTGGCTTGCATGGGTTGGAACCCCAATCCGTTCAGTGAGAAATAATCATTAGTCTTCGCAATACAGATTTACAGAACTATGGAGACTTCGGTGTCTCCATAGTTCTGGCTAAACTTATTTTAGTTAGTCATATGACACCAGTTAATATTCAGAGCACCCAGTCTACACTACACCTCATCTGCACACTATTATACATTTCTCTGATTTTCTGTTTCGGCCCTGATGGGGCGAAATGTTTCTTAATAATGTATTACATAAGATAGTATAAACCTTAAGGTATATATTACATACCTTGTCTGAAACAGCAGGCAGGGTGATAAAGTACCAGGTGTAGTAGCAGGTATTATTAGGTTGCTGGTAGGGCGGACAGGTACCACCCAGGGGTGGTGGTGGATATTAGGCTGCTGGTAGAGCGGACAGGTACCACCCAGGATTGCTGGTAGATATTAGGTTGCTGGCAGAGCGGACAGGTACCACCCAGGATTGCTGGTAGATATTAGGTTGCTGGCAGAGCGGACAGGTGCCACCCAGGATTGCTAGTAGATATTAGGCTGCTGGCAGAGCGGACAGGTACCACCCAGGATTGCTGGTAGATATTAGGTTGCTGGCAGAGCGGACAGGTACCACCCAGGATTGCTGGTAGATATTAGGTTGCTGGCAGAGCGGACAGGTACTTCCCAGGGGTGGTGGTAGATATTAGGTTGCTGGCAGAGCGGACAGGTACCTCCCAGGGGTGGTGGTAGATATTAGGTTGCTGGTAGAGCAGGCAGGTACCACCCAGGGGTGGTGGTAGGTGCTAGACTGCAGGAAGGGTGGTCAGGTACTAAAGGTTGGCAGTGTGCTTGGTAACAATTCCACACTAGGTATCACGAGTCCAACTGTGTATGTGGTTGAAGATTCTTCTTTTTTGTTTGGTTGTGATTTTAGGGGTGGGGTGGTAGCGGTGGTGATGGAGATTATGGTTAGGATTTCTGTGATGGTGATATTGGTGGGTGGTGGTGCTGGAGGTTACAGTGGTGATGGTGGCGATAGGTGTTAAGGACAAAGACTGTAGTGATTCGAATGATGGTCGTGGTTGTGATGATGATGGTGGTTGCGATGGTGATGGTGGTCGTGGCTGTGATGGTGGTGGCAAGGCTGGCAGTAACAGCTGTGATTGCAGGCCGGAACTTGTAGTGCTGGAAGTGGGAGACAGAGGCGCACAACGGCAGACAGGCGGTCCCAGGTAAGCAGACAGCCGGCAGATACGTGGTCGCAGGTTTACGTGGAAGAACAATTGTACAATCACAGTGGCAGAACAAATGTACAAACACAGTGGCAGGATTAATGCATAATCACAGTCGCAGAACTGTACAAATCACAGTGGCAGAGCAAGTGTACAATCAGTAGCAGGACAACTATACAATCACAGTGGCAGGACAACTATATAATTACAGTGGCAGGACAAATGCATAATCACAGTGGCAGAACTGTACAAATCACAGTGGCAGGACAACTGCACAATCACAGTGGCACAATACAAGTACAATCAGTAGCAGGACAACTATACAATCATAGTGGAAGGACAACAACATAATTATCCCAGGGCAGGACAAGCGTACAATCAATGGCAGGCCAGCTATATAATCACAGCGGCAGGCCAACTATACAATCACTGTCGCAGGCCAACTATATAATCACAGTGGCAGGCCAACTATATAATCACAGTGGTAGAACAACTATATAATCACAGTGGCAGGACAACTATACAATCACAGTGGCAGGCCAGGTGTACAATCACAGTGGCAGGTTTACAAAAGATAACATAAGGAGTACAAAAGCAGGCCTGGAGTTCAAGAGGTTGGCTGCCAGATTAAGAGGATGTGTAGGAGGGGTGGGTGGTGGGTTGTTTCGTGGTGGGCAGGAGAGGGGTGGGCGGCAGGTCTGGCGAGAAGGGGTCGTCAGCTGGCAGGCGGAGGGCAGGGTGGGGGCAACCCCACCTCCACCACCCCCACTACAATGTGTACCACCTCACAAACCACCCCAACACACACACACACACACACACACACACACACACACACACACACACACACACACCTAGTAGCAACCAGAGAAGAGGCGGGACCAGGAGCTGTGAATCGATCCCTTCCACAAATAAATAGGTGAGTACACACACACAAGGACCAGGAGATGTGAATCAACCCCTGCAACCACAATTAGGCGAGTACACACACAAGACACTGCTACCGCCCACACGACCCACTGAAACGACAGTGGTTAACCCCCTGCCACGACCTCCCAGCCACCCCTTGTCTCCCAGCATGTCCTAGCCAGGAGGAAGGTGTGGAGAGCTAGGATAATTTCCCAGCATCTCAGCACGTGGCCTCCAGACCAGCCTGCGGCGTGCGGTTGTCCACTCTCTACTGACCAAGCACTTTGCCCTTCATTCTATCCCTTCGTCATCTTTCCTATCATTCTCTCCATTCCAGTATTCTCCCTACCTCCTTCAATCGTAGGAGAATGGAGAGAGAGAGAGAGAGAGAGAGAGAAGAGAGAGAGAGAGAGAGAGAGAGAGAGAGGAGAGAGAGAGAGAGAGAGAGAGAGAGAGAGAGAGAGAGAGAGAGAGAGAGGCCCCGGAAGCTGCTACTACGCACGTTCCAACACTTCCTGACCCGCCCATTGGCCACAGCCACCACCAATCACTATCCAGAGTACTATCCACCTCCCTCCCATCCCCCTTTCAAGAGGAAGGGAGAGGGGTGCCTTCATGCTGGTGAAAGGCTTTAAATCCAAGGATATCGAGCTAAGAACCTCCCCCTCATGCGGGTTTAGCGCTTTCCAATCTCCAGCCTAATCCTTTAAGAACTCATTTCTGAAAGAAAACTTCAGACAACATTCACGGCACCTTGAAACATTCAAGACACCTTGAAACATCCAAGACACCTTGAAACATTCAAGCACCTAGAAACATTCAAGACACCTTGAAACATTCAAGACACCTTGAAACATTCAAGACACCTTGAAACATTCAAGACACCTTGAAACATTCAAGGCACCTTGAAACATTCAAGGCACCTTGAAACATTCAAGGCACCTTGAAACATTCAAGGGACCTTGAAACATTCAAGACACCTTGAAACATTCAAGACACCTTGAAACATTCAAGACACCTTGAAACATTCAAGGCACCTTGAAACATTCAAGACACCTTGAAACATTCAAGGCACCTTGAAACATTCAAGCACCTTGAAACATTCAAGGCACCTTGAAACATTCAAGGCACCTTGAAACATTCAAGACACCTTGAAACATTTAAGGCACCTTGAAACATTCAAGACACCTTGAAACATTCAAGGCACCTTGAAACATTCAAGGCACCTTGAAACATTCAAGACACCTTGAAACATTCAAGGCACCTTGAAACATTCAAGACACCTTGAAACATTCAAGGCACCTTGAAACATTCAAGGCACCTTGAAACATTCAAGGCACCTTGAAACATTCAAGACACCTTGAAACATTCAAGGCACCTTGAAACATTCAAGACACCTTGAAACATTCAAGGCACCTTGAAACATTCAAGGCACCTTGAAACATTCAAGGCACCTTGAAACATTCAAGACACCTTGAAACATTAAGGCACCTTGAAACATTCAAGACACCTTGAAACATTCAAGGCACCTTGAAACATTCAAGGCACCTTGAAACATTCAAGACACCTTGAAACATTCAAGGCACCTTGAAACATTCAAGACACCTTGAAACATTCAAGGCACCTTGAAACATTCAAGGCACCTTGAAACATTCAAGGCACCTTGAAACATTCAAGGCACCTTGAAACATTCAAGACACCTTGAAACATTTAAGGCACCTTGAAACATTCAAGACACCTTGAAACATTCAAGGCACCTTGAAACATTCAAGGCACCTTGAAACATTCACGGCACCTTGAAACATTCAAGGCACCTTGAAACATTCAAGGCACCTTGAAACATTCAACGGCACCTTGAAACATTCAAGGCACCTTGAAACATTCAAGGCACCTTGAAACATTCACGGCACCTTGAAACATTCAAGGCACCTTGAAACATTCACGGCACCTTGAAACATTCACGGCACCTTGAAACATTCACGGCACCTTGAAACATTCAAGGCACCTTGAAACATTCAAGACACCTTTGAAACATTCAAGCACCTTCCTTAAAACATTCAAGGCATCTTCCTTGGAACATTCAAGGCACACTGAAACATTCAAGGTACCTTCCCTGAAACATTCAAGGTACCTTCCTTAAAACACTCATGGCACCTTCCTTGAAACATTCATGGTACCTTCCTTGACACATTCATGGCACCTTGAAACATTCAAGGTACCTTCCTCGAAACATTCAAGGCACCTTCCTTGAAACATTCAAGGCACCTTCCTTCTGAACATTCAAGGAACCTTCCTTGAAACATTCAGGGCACCCTGAAACATTTAAGGCACCTAGAAACATTCAGGGGACCTTGAAACATTCAAGGCACCTAGAAACATTGAGGGCACCTTGAAACATTCAGGGCACCTTGAAACATTCAAGGCACCTAGAAACATTCAGGGCACCTTGAAACATTCAGGGCACCTTGAAACATTCAAGGCACCTAGAAACATTCAGGGCACCTGAAACATTCAGGCACCTTGAAACATTCAGGGCACCTTGAAACATTCAAGGCACCTAGAAACATTCAAAGCACCTTGAAACATTCAGGGCACCTTGAAACATTCAAGGCACCTTGAAACATTCAAGGCACCTAGAAACATTCAGGGCACCTTGAAACATTCAGGGCACCTTGAAACATTCAGGGCATCTTGAAACATTCAAGGCACCTAGAAACATTCAGGGCACCTTGAAAGATTCAGGGCACCTTGAAAGATTCAGGGCATCTTGAAACATTCAAGGCACCTAGAAACATTCAGGGCACCTTGAAAGATTCAGGGCACCTTGAAACATTCAGGGCACCTTGAAACATTCAGGGCACCTTGAAACATTCAAGGCACCTAGAAACATTCAAGGCACCTAGAAACATTCAAGGCACCTAGAAACATTCAGGGCACCTTGAAACATTCAGGGCACCTTGAAACATTCAGGGCACCTTGAAACATTCAAGGCACCTAGAAACATTCAGGGCACCTTGAACCATTCAGGGCACCTTGAAACATTTAGGGCATCTTGAAACATTCAAGGCACCTAGAAACATTCAGGGCACCTTGAAACATTCAGGGCACCTTGAAACATTCAGGCACCTAGAAACATTCAGGGCACCTTGAAACATTCAGGGCACCTTGAAACATTCAGGGCACCTAGAAACATTCAGGGCACCTTGAAACATTCAGGGCACCTTGAAACATTCAGGGCACCTAGAAACATTCAGGGCACCTTGAAACATTCAGGGCACCTTGAAACATTCAGGGCACCTTGAAACATTCAGGGCACCTTGAAACATTCAGGGCACCTTGAAACATTCAAGGCACCTAGAAACATTCAGGGCACCTTGAAACATTCAGGGCACCTTGAAACATTTAGGGCATCTTGAAACATTCAAGGCACCTAGAAACATTCAGGGCGCCTTGAAAGATTCAGGGCACCTTGAAAGATTCAGGGCACCTTGAAACATTCAAGGCACCTTCCTTGAAACATTCTACAATGTGTGTGTGTATAAGAGCTGTGTGCTCTGAAAACCACTTGGTTATCCTACGATAAACCTATATAATGTACTAGGTATGTAAGCCATATGACCTGTGTGGCCTCAAGACCAGTGGATTATCCAAGGATAAATCTACCTTGTGTGAACCCGTAACACCTGTGTGGCTTCAAGACCCCTGTGGGCTTACACATGCTACATAATATAGCACATGTGAAAGCTCACAGTAGTTGTTTGCCCTCAAGACCACTGTACAGTTTTTGTACACATAACACAAAGCTTACTGAACCAGATGTCGGTCATCAGTTGTCAAAGACCCTTGTTGAGAAATACTTGTTCTTTTCTGGAATACTCCACTCTTCCACCTCCCACATCCTTCCCTTCCCACCCCTTTCTCCCCACAATCCTTCCCTCTCCCCCACACTCCTTCCTTCCTACTCTTCCCTCTCCCCTACACTCCTTCCCTCTCCCCCACACCCTTTCCCTTTCCCCCCACACCCATTCCCTCTCCCACACACCCATTCCCTCTCTCCCACAGCCCTTTCCCTCTCCCCCACACTCCTTCCCTCTCCCCCACACTCCTTCCTCTTCTCCACACCCCTTCCCTCTCCCCCACACCCATTCCCTCTCTCTCCCACAGCCCCTTCCCTCTCCCTCACACTCCTTCCCTCTCCCCAATACCCCTTCCTCCATCCCTCTCCCCTCACTTCCCCCATCCTTCAACCCCCACCTCCTTCCCTTTCCCTCAAACATCCACCTCCTTCCCTCTCCTTTAAACCCCACCTCCTTCCCTCTCCCCCCCATCCCTTCCTCCTTCAAACTCCCACCTCCTTCCCTTTCTCTCAACCCCCACCTCCTTCCCTCTCCCTCACACACCACTTCACGTCAACATTCCCCTCCCCCCATATAACCTCCTCACCTTACTGGAATACTTTGACGATATCCTCAGTGCCCTACTGAAGTCTCCCACCCCAGGCTGACACTACTGAAGTCTACCAGCTCAGGCTGACATTACTGAAGTCTCCCACCTCAGGCTGACACTACTGAAGTCTACCATCCCAGGCTCACATTAGTGAAGTCTACCAGCTCAGGCTGACACTACTGAAGTCTCCCACCTCAGGCTGACACTACTGAAATCTACCACCCCAGGCTGATACTAATGAAATCTATCACACCAGGCTGACACTACTGAAGTCTACCACCCCAGGCTGACGCTACTGAAGTCTACCACCTCAGGCTGACACTACTGAAGTCTACCACCCCAGGTTGACACTACTGAAGTCTCCATCCCAGGCTGACACTACTGAAGTCTCCCACCCAAGGTGACACTAATGAAGTCTCCCACCCTAAGCTGACACTAATGAAGTCTCCCACCCAGTGACTGACATTACCTCAGGTACCTGGTCTCCCACACCAGGCTGACAGATTTCAAGACTATGAAACATCCTGGGTGGTGGACTATGAGAGGGAAACAGCTAGCTTCTGCTGCCACTGTGTAACCATCACAGAGAAGTGTGTGTAGTAAGCAGACTGCTGACACAACACACAGAGTGACTTAGGTGCCACCAGCCACACGTACCCAACACAGTACTGCTGACACAACATGTTGAGTGACTTAGGTGCCACCACCCACACGTACCCAACACAGTGCTGCTGACACAACATGTAGAGGGATTTAGGTGCCACCAGCCACACGTACCCAACACAGTACTGCTGAGTGACCCAGGTGCCACCACCCACACGTACCCAACACAGCGTATTGAAGGTGCCCCACCACATTACCCAACACGTCGCGGGACCCAGGTGCCACCACCACACAAAACCCAAACACAGTACGCTAGTAACCCCAGGTGCCACCCCCCCACACGTACCCAACACAGTACTCCAAACTGTAGGGACAGGTCCACCACCACCGTACCCAACACATCTGCTGAGTGAAGGGGCCACCACCACACGTACCCAACACAGTACTGCGAGTGCCCCAGGTGCCACCCCCACACTACCCAACCAGTTCCCTAAAATTTGGGGAAGGTCCCCACCAGCCACACTACCCAAAAAAAGTACTGCTGATTGCCCCAGGTGCCCCCACCCACGTACCCAACACAGACTGCTGAGTCCCCCAGGTCCACCACCACACGTACCCAACACATTTCCTGAAAAAAAGAGTGGAAGGTGCCACCACCAAAACGTACCCAACACAGTACTGCTGAGGGGGCCCCAGGTGCCACCACCCACACTACCCAAAACAGACGCTAGTTCCCGGTGCCACCACCCCCCGCCCCCAACAAAAATGCGGGTGACCCAGTAAACCACCCACATTACCCAACACAGTATTTGTTTGAGGCCCAGGTGCCCCCACCCACACTACCAACACAGTCTGCGACACAACAGTAGAGGGTTTTAGGTTTTGCCCCCCCAGCCACACTACCCACACATACTGCTACAACAACATTTTATACTTAGTCCACCCCCCCACACTACCCAACACAGTTGCGATCCCCAAACCCAAATGTAAAAGAGGGGTTTTTAAGGTGCCCCCCACACGTACCCAACACGTATGCTGAGTGACCCAGGGTGCCACCCCCCACCCCACCCAACACGTCGCTGGTGCCCCCAGGTCCACCACCACACCCCCCCAACACAGGTACTGTGAGGGGGTGCCACCACCACACGTACCCAACACAGAATGCGGGGTTTGCCCCAGTGCCACCACCACACGTCCCCAAACCCACAGTACTGCTGAGTGACCCATGCCACCACCCACACGTACCCAACACAGTCCCCCTGAATTTAATGCCACCCCACATACCACCAGTACTGGATGCCCAGGTGCCACCACCACACGTACCCAAAAAAGTCTCTGACACAACATGTAGGGGACTTAGGTCCACCACCCCACTACTAACCCCAACCGTCTGCTGACCCGTCACCACCCACACGTAACCCACACAGTATGCTAGTACCTAGGTGCCACCAACCCACACGTACCCAACACAGTACTGCTGAGTACCGTCAGGTGCCGACCACCACACGAACTCCCAACACAGCTACTACCTGAAGTGACCAGTGCCACCAGCCACACGTACCAATCACAGTACTGCTGACACAACATGAGAGTGACTTAGGTGCACCACCACAACGTACCCAACACAGTACAGTCGCAGGTGACCCATCTGAAGCCACCACCCACACGTACTCCAACACAGAACTGAGTCTGACCACCCAGTAGACGCTGATGAAGGTGCCACCACCACACGTACCTCAAGCACAGTACTGGCTGAGTGACCCAGGTGCCACAGCCACACGACCCAAACACAGTACTGCCTGAGTGACCCAGTGCCACCACCCACACTACCCAACACAGTACTGCTGAGTGACCCAGGTGCCACCAGCCACACGTACCAACACAGTCTCTTGAGTGACCCAGAGGTGCCCAACACCCAGCTGCACACATCACCCAACACTGAGTACTATGAGTGGACCCAGGTGCCACCAGCCACACGTACCCAACACAGTACTGCTCCGGTGACCCAGGTGCCACCAGCCACACGTACCCAACACAGTACTGCTGAGTGACCCAGGTGCCACCACCCACACGTACCCAACACAGTACTGCTGAGTGACCCAGGTGCCACCAGCCACACGTACCCAACACAGTACTGCTGAGTGACCCAGGTGCCACCAGCCACACGTACCCAACACAGTGCTGCTGACACAACATGTAGAGGGACTTAGGTGCCACCAGCCACACGTACCCAACACAGTACTGCTGAGTGACCCAGGTGCCACCACCACACGTACCCAACACAGTACTGGCTGAGTGACCCAGGTGCCACCACCACACGTACCCAACACAGTACTGCTGAGTGACCCAGTGCCACCACCCACACGTACCCAACACAGTACTGCTGAGTGACCCAGGTGCCACCAGCCACACGTACCCAACACAGTACTGCTGAGTGAACCCAGGTGCCCACACCACACGTACCCAACACAGTGACTGCGGTGAAACCCAGGTGCCACCACCACACGTACCCAACACAGTACTGCTGAGTGACCCAGGTGCCACCAGCCACACGTACCCAACACAGGCTGCTGACCTGAGTGACTCCAGGTGCCACCAGCCACACGTACCCAACACAGTACTGCTGAGTGACCCAGGTGCCACCAGCCACACGTACCCAACACAGTACTGCTGAGTGACCCAGGTGCCACCACCACACGTACCCAACACAGTACTGCTGAGTGACCCAGGTGCCACCACCCACACGTACCCAACACAGTACTGCTGAGTGACCCAGGTGCCACCACCCACACGTACCCAACACAGTACGGGCTGAGGACCCAGGTGCCACCAGCCACACGTACCCAACACAGTCTGCTGGTGACCCAGGTGCCACCAGCCACACGTACCCAACACAGTACTGCTGAGTGACCCAGGTGCCACCAGCCACACGTACCCAACACAGTACTGCTGAGTGACCCAGTGCCACCACCCACACGAAACCCAACACAGTACTGCTGAGTGACCCAGGTTGCCCACCACGCCACACGTACCCAACACAGTACTGCTGAGTGACCCAGGTGCCACCACCCACACGACCCAACACAGTACTGCTGAAAGTTGACCCAGGTGCCACCAGCCACACGTACCCAACACAGTACTGTGAGTGACCAGGTGCCACCACCACACGTACCCAACACAGTACTGTGCTGAGTGACCCAGGTTGGTGCCACCAGCCACACGTACCCAACACAGTACTGCTGAGTGACCCAGGTGCCACCACCACACGTACCCAACACAGTACTGCTGAGTGACCCAGGTGCCCCCCAGCACAACCGTACCCAACACAGTACTGCTGAGTGACCCCAGGTGCCCACCACCAGCACACGTACCCAACACAGTACTGCTGAGTGACCCAGGTGCCACCACCCACACGTACCCAACACAGTACTGCTGAGTGACCCAGGTGCCACCACCCACACGTACCCAACACAGTACTGCTGAGTGACCAGGTGCCACCAGCCACACGTACCCAACACAGTACTGCCCGGGAGTGACCAGGTGCCACCAGCCACACGTACCCAACACAGTACTGCTGAGTGACCCAGGTGCCACCAGCCACACGTACCCAACACAGTGCTGCTGACACAACATGTAGAGGGACTTAGGTACCACCAGCCACACGTACCCAACACAGTACTGCTGAGTGACCCAGGTGCCACCACCCACACGTACCCAACACAGTACTGCTGAGTGACCCAGGTGCCACCACCCACACGTACCCAACACAGTACTGCTGAGTGACCCAGGTGCCACCACCACACGTACCCAACACAGTGACTGCTGAGTGACCCAGATGCCACCAGCCACACGTCCCAACACAGTACTGCTGATGACCCAGGTGCCACCAGCCACACGTACCCAACACAGTACTGCTGAGTGACCCAGTGCCACCACCACACGTACCCAACACAGTACTGCTGAGTGACCCGGTGCCACCACCCCACACGTACCCAACACAGTACTGCTGAGTGACCCAGGTGCCACCAGCCACACGTACCCAACACAGTACTGCTGAGTGACCCAGGTGCCACCACCACACGTACCCAACACAGTACTGCTGAGTGACCCGGGTGCCACCACCACACGTACCCAACACAGTACTGCTGAGTGACCCAGGTGCCACCAGCCACACGTACCCAACACAGTACTGCTGATTTGACTAGGTCCCAAACCAGCCACACGTACCCAACACAGTACTGCTGAGTGACCCAGGTGCCACCCCCCACACGTACCCAACACAGTACTGCTGCTGAGTGACCCAGGTGCCACCACCACACGTACCCAACACAGTACTGCTGAGTGACCCAGGTGCCACCACCCACACGTACCCAACACAGTACTGCTGAGTGACCCAGGTGCCACCACCCACACGTACCCAACACAGTACTGCTGAGTGACCCAGGTGCCACCACCCACACGTACCCAACACAGTACTGCTGAGTGACCCAGGTGCCACCAGCCACACGTACCCAACACAGTACTGCTGAGGGGACCCAGGTGCCACCACCACAACGTACCCAACACAGTACTGCTGAGTGACCCAGGTGCCACCACCCCACACGTACCCAACACAGTACTGCTGAGTGACCCAGGTGCCACCACCCCACACGTACCCAACACAGTACTGCTGAGTGACCCAGGTGCCACCAGCCACACGTACCCAACACAGTACTGCTGAGTGACCCAGGTGCCACCAGCCACCAACTACCCAACACAGTACTGCTGAGTGACCCAGGTGCCACCACCCACACGTACCCAACACAGTACTGCTGAGTGACCCAGGTGCCACCAGCCACACGTACCCAACACAGTACTGGAGTGACCCAGGTGCCACAGCCACACGTACCAACACAGTACGCGATGACCCAGGTGCCACCACCACACGTACCAACACAGTACTGCTGAGTGACCCAGGTGCCACCAGCCCACAGTACCCAACACAGTACTGCTGATTGAGACCCAGTGTCCACCAGCCACACGTACCCAACACAGTACGCTGAGTGACCCAGGTTGCCACCAGCCACACTTACCCAACACAGTACTGCTGAGTGACCCAAGGTGCCACCAGCCACACGTACCCAACACAGTACTGCTGAGTGACCCAGGTGCCACCAGCCACACGTACCCAACACAGTACTGCTGAGTGACCCAGGTGCCACCAGCCACACGTACCCAACACAGTACTGCTGAGTGACCCAGGTGCCACCACCCCACGTACCCAACACGTAGTTTGCTGATGACCCAGGGACACCACACTACCCAAAAAGTGCTGCTGAGGGGTGCCACCACACACTACCCAACACAGTACTGCTGATGCCCCAGGGCCACCAGCCACACTACCCAACACAGTACTCTGAGTGACCAGTGCCACACACAAGTTACCCAACACAGTACTTGAATGACCAGGTGCACCACCACAGTACCCAACAAAACTGCTGAGTGACCCGGGTGCCACCACCCACACGAACCCAACACAGTACTACTGATGACCCAGGGCCACCACCCACACGTCCCCCACACAGTACTGCTGATGACCAGGTCCACCACCCACACGTAACCCCACAAGTACTGCTGATGACCCAGTGCCAACCCACACGTACCCACAGTACTGCTGAGTGACCCAGGTGCCACCCCCACGTACCCAACACAGAAACGCTGATGACCCAGGGCCTCACCCACACTACCCAACACAGTAACTGCTGAGTAAACCCAGGTGCCACCACCACACGTACCCAACACAGTACTGCTGAGTGACCCAGGTGCCACCACCCACACGTACCCAACAAAGTACTGCTGAGTGACCCGGGTTTCCCCACCCACACGTACCCAACACAGTACTGCTGAGGACCGGGGTGCCCCCACCCACACGTACCCACACTGTATGCTGAGTGACCCAGTGCCACCACCCACACGTACCCAACACAGTACGGGCAGAGTGACCCAGGGCCACCAGCCACACTACCAAACAGACTGCTGATGACCCAGGCCACCACCACACGTACCAACACAGTACAGCTGATTTGCCCAGGTCAACCACCCCACACGTACCCAACACAGTACTGCTGAGTGACCCAGGTGCCACCACCACACGTACCCAACACAGTACTGCTGAGTGACCCAGGTGCCACCCCACAAAAAACCCAACACAGTACGCTGAGGACCCAGGTGCCACCACCCAACGTACCCAACACAGTACTGCTGAGTGACCCAGGTGCCACCAGCCACACTACCCAACACAGTACGCTGAGTGACCCAGTGCCACCAGCCACACGTACCCAACACAGTACTGCTGAGTGACCCAGGGCCACCAGGGCCAAAACTACCCAACACAGTACTGCATGAGACCCAGGTGCCACCCCCCACAGTACCCAACACAGTACTGCTGAGTGACCCACGGTGCCACCACCCCAACGACCCCAACACAGTCTGCTGGGACCCAGGTGCCACCAGCCACACTTACCCAACACAGTACTGCTGAGTGACCCAGTGCCACCACCACAGGGTACCCAACACAGAACTGCATGAGTGATCCCAGGGCAGCATCCCACCCCGTACCCAACACAGTCCCTGCTGATTGACCCAGTGCCACCACCCACACGTACCCCAACACAGTGCTGCTGAGTGACCAGGTGCCACCACCCACACGTAACCAACACAGACTGCTGAGTGACCCAAGGCCACCAGCCACACGTACCCAACACAGTACTGCTGAGTGACCCAGGTGCCACCACCCACACGTACCCAACACAGTACTGCTGAGTGACCCAGGTGCCACCACCCACACGTACCCAACACAGTACTGCTGAGTGACCCAGGTGCCACCAGCCACACGTACCCAACACAGTACTGATGAGTTGCCCCAGGTGCCACCACCCACACGTACCCAACACAGTACTGCTGAGTGACCCAGGTGCCACCAGCCACACGTACCCAACACAGTACTGCTGAGTGACCCAGGTGCCACCACCCACACGTACCCAACACAGTACTGCTGAGTGACCCAGGTGCCACCAGCCACACGTAACCCAACACAGTACTGCTGAGTGACCCAGTGCCACCAGCCCACACGTACCCAACACAGTACTGCTGAGTGACCCAGGTGCCACCAGCCACACGTACCCAACACAGTACTGCTGAGTGACCCAGGTGCCACCAGCCACACGTACCCAACACAGTGCTGCTGAGTGACCCAGGTGCCACCAGCCACACGTACCCAACACAGTACTGCTGAGTGACCCAGGTGCCACCAGCCACACGTACCCAACACAGTACGCTGATGACCCAGGTGCCACCACCCACACGTACCCAACACAGTACTAGCTGAGTGACCCAGGTGCCACCAGCCCACACGTACCCAACACAGTACTGCTGAGTGACCCAGGTGCCACCAGCCACACGTACCCAACACAGTACTGCTGAGTGACCCAGGTGCCACCACCCACACGTACCCAACACAGTACTGCTGAGTGACCCAGGTGCCACCAGCCACACGTACCCAACACAGTACTGCTGAGTGACCCAGGTGCCACCACCCACACGTACCCAACACAGTACTGCTGAGTGACCCAGTGCCACCACCCCACCGTACCCAAAACCAGTACTGCTAGTGACCCAGGTGCCACCAGCCACACGTACCCAACACAGTACTGCTGAGTGACCCAGGTGCCACCACCCACACGTACCCAACACAGTACTGCTGAGTGACCCAGGTACCACCAGCCACACGTACCCAACACAGTACTGCTGAGTGACCCAGGTGCCACCAGCCACACGTACCCAACACAGGTGTCCTCTCATCCACGATGTATCTTATTTTTCTGGAGATAAATGCTATAAAATACCGACACCAGGAAAAATAAGACACCAAAGCAGAATAATGAGATCGTTTATTGACAACGTTTCGAACACACAGTGACTTGATTAAGTCCAGTATGTGGGCGAAATGTAGTCAATAAATAGTCGCATTATACTGCTTCTGTGTTTATGTTCCCATCTTAATTTTCTACATGAAATATAACACAACCCCCCCCTCCCCCCGTGACCTCACTGTTGACCTTAATGAGTGTTTCTCTACACGGCAGCTTCCTATTGGTCAGTCTCCTTCAAGTAAACCAGCCCACTCTCCCTCAACTGACCAATCCCGTGCACTGTTTGGACGAGACGTAAAAAAAAAAAAAAAAGATCAGGTGAGACGATGATGATTTACAAAATTTCGAACATTTTATTTACAACTTCACCTTTGTAAAAATTAATAAAAAAATCGAATGATTAAATCGTCACGATCTCACACTGTTTCATTTATTCTCACTAAGTGAAATATTACAAAGGGACTGAAACCTGCCGAGAGGAAAGTGGTGAGGAAGGGTGGGGAGTGGTGGGGAATGGTGGGGAGTGGTGGGGAATGGTGGGGAGTAGTGGGGAAGGGTGGGGAGTGGTGAGGGGAAGGTGGGGGAGTGTGGGGAAGTGTGGAGGTGGAAGAGGAAGGAGTAGAGAGAAGGTAGTATGGAGGGGGTTGAGGCGATGAGGGAGTTTACCTGGGACAGAGGTGAAAGAGGGAGGAACAAGGGTGATGATGGGGGGGGTAGAGCGGGCGGGGAGGGTAGAGGTAGAGACGAGCAAGAGGGGCGGTGATGAGGAGCAGACATTATGGGGAGGGGTACTGAAGGTAATGGGGGGATAGTGGGTAATGGGGAGGGGTAGAGAGTTGTGTGGAGGGCTAGAGTGGTGGAGAGAGGTAGAGTGGTGGGGAGGGGTGGAGGGGATGGGAGGGAAGGGGGAAAAGAGGAATAGAAGTAGTGGTGTGGAGGGGAGAGGTGCAGGAGGTAATAGTAGATGAAGCGGTAGGAAGGAGGGAAGGAAGGGGCTGCGAGATAGAGATGGAAGAGGGAGGGGGTAGAGGAGGTGGAAGTGGTAATGGAGTCAACAAGGAGTTGAAGTGAGGGGTAGAGATGGAGAAAGGAGTAGAGGGAGCGGTGGCGAAGGGGGTACAGAGAGATGGAGTGGAGATTCAGAGGAATGGGAAAGTAAACAAATAAAAGTAAAAGGAGAAAGGGTAGAGAGGAGGATAGAGGGTAGGAGGGGAAACGAGAAGTATGGGGATGTCCCTCAGACTGAGCTGGGAGACATTAGTGGGTAATAAATTCCCTCAGCCAGAGTTGGGAGACATCGGTAGGTAATGAAGTCCCTCAGACTGAGCTGGGAGACATCAGTGGGTAATGAAGTCTCTCAATCTGAACTGAGAGACATCCATAAAAATTGTACAAAAATTTCCTTTTCTCTGATTATCGAGTATGTGTATCTGGCTTCTCCAAGGAGCATTACGCGAGTCAAGAGTCTTCAGTCATGACATAGACTCAAAATAATTAAAGACTCAAACTCAGTTTTAAAAGTTAACTTTAGTGTCATTAGGACGACAAACAAATCAGTTTGCAGTGTAGACGCCCAGTTGCTAATTCTTATGTCTAACTCAACCTGGTGATATATTATTACTAACGGTCAAGCTAGAAATTTCTTCTTGAGCAGTTGCCTTTGCAAGTGATTAATGGAAGAGATTACAAGTGATAAGGTTATTGGGAGGGGTTTTCAGATGTGACATTAAATGAATGCAATTTCTTTGGAGGGGAAGAATGCTCTTGTTGCCTACAGCAGGACAGTTCGTGAAGGTTATAAAACTTAATATAATTGCATATTTTCACAGCCCATTTAGATCCGTATTTATTTACTTCTAGACATTTAGTTATATTTGAAGTGAGTTTTTGGTTAATTTTTTTACCATTCTCATACTTAATATAGTGTTAATCTCAATCCCATTACCGATACTAGGTACACCAACTCCTATTAAGAAGTCTGGTAATTTTAGAAGAACCAATAATAATTCTGAAGCTTCGTTCTGCATTAGCTCTAAGGGCCGGAGATGATCTTCCCTAGCTAATATAAATGTTGGCGCAGCATAATTAAGGATCTAATATAGGCTATGTACATTATTCTCACTAATTCTTATATTAGCACCTTAGTTGTGGTTGTAGCCAGCAACGGGTTTGAGGGAATATAACCTATGTTTATATTTCTTATTTAGTTGTGGTACGGTGGATTTATTGAAGGGTACGTCTACATCAAGATATCTGTAAGATATAACGTAGCAGATATACCCCACAAATGACTGGGGTATATCGTTTACTTGTCAATATCTTGGTTCTAGATGAAAATGTGACGAGGCCTAGTCGATTACAAATCATTAAAAATGGTAGTTATTTTCTGAAGCCCTGCTGTATGGATCAAGATGGCATCAGCATAGCTTACAGCTATATGTTTAGGTGAAATATGTAGAGCATTTAGGAGAGCATTAATCAAAACATTAAATAGCATGGGACTGAGAACTCCCAGCGGTGTGCCTATATACATTTCTTTAGTCTGTTTTTAACCTTGAAAGAAAACAAAGGATACTGTATTTGACAGATAACTTACTATCCAACTGAGCAGGCTAGAGTGGATGTCTGATTCTATAGTACAGTCTATTATAATTTCAAATGTTTTACAAAGACCATTAGTTATGGAAATCAGTCTAAATGTACCAGGTTGTTGCGGCTGAAAGATAGGCACCATGCGTCTGCTGGTCTAGGAAATAGGAAAGAAACCGTGGATTTAACTAAGATCAGGTCCCTGATAACCCTTTGTTAGCGTTGTATACTTAACCCCCAGTACACCACCACCACCACCACCACCACCACCACCACCACCACCACCACCACCACCACCACCACCACCACCACCACCACCACACCTGCGTCACTCCACGGTCAAGTGTGAAGCTCTCACCCCTCATTAAAAAAATATCAGATTACAAGATATATTTGGATTACTGGAGGAGAGGAAGGTGCTAGCACCAGTGACGGATCAAACTACTTGCTATTCAGCATACATTATATCCACTGGCTGTGAATGACCCGTCAAGACACCAATATTTGGCCTCAGTCAACATAGGTCAGCTTTTATTGTATCCTCCTGAGCTCTCGGATTTTTTTTTTAACTCTTTGACCACTTGAAATCAAAATACAAAAAGGGCTGATGAAAAATTCATATTGTTATTTACAGAAGTATATTAATATGAAATGAAGGGGAGATGATACATTATCATCATATTATGACATGACATAAAGGGGAGATGATACATTATCATCATATTATGACATGACATAAAGAGGAGATGATACATTATCATCATATTATGACATGACATAAAGAGGAGATGATACATTATCATCATATTATGACATGACATAAAGAGATGATACATTATCATCACATTATGACATGACATAAAGGGGAGATGATACATTATCATCATATTTTGACATGACATACAGGAGAGATGATACACTGTCATCAATGAACCATGCTTATGAATTGTGTATTATTATATTATACTCACGAGGAAGCACTAAACCCGCAAGGACTATGCATACCCGGGGAACAGGAGGCAAACATGTTGGATCCGAGGAAGGAGAGTTTGCTAGAATTTCTTATATTTGGGAGGGATGGGTCAGCTGATTAACTAGAGCTAAACCATAAAATTGTTACACATGAAATATGTCTAATATGTGTGTGTACATGTTATAAATGCAAAATAACCACAGTGAAATAATAGTGAAATTCCAAGCGCTTTTGTGATTCTCACATTATCAAGGAATAGACCTTGATAATGTGAGAAATCACGAAAGCGCTTGGAATATCACTATTTTTTCACTGGTTATTTACATATTGTGATATCTGTGATCTTACAGCATGTTATATATATATATATATATATATATATATATATATATATATATATATATATATATATATATATAATATAATATATATATTGTCAACAAACCGGCCGTATACAGGAGAAGGGGTTACTAGCCCCTTGCTCCCGGCATTTTAGTCGCCTCTTACAACACGCATGGCTTACGGAGGAAGAATTCTGTTCCACTTCCCCATGGAGATAAGAGGAAATAAACAAGAACAAGAACTAGAAAGAAAATAGCAGAAAACCCAGAGGGGTGTGTATATATATGCTTGTATATGCATGTGTAGTGTGGCCTAAGTGTAAATAGAAGTAGCAAGACGTACCTGAAATCTTGCAGGTTTATGAAACAGAAAAAAGGACACCAGCAATCCTACCATCATGTTAAACAATTACAGGCTTTCGTTTTACACTCACTTAGCATGACGGTAGTACCTCCCTGGGCGGTTGCTGTCTACCAACCTACTACCTCTCTCTCTCTCTCATATATATATATATATATATATAATATATAATATAATATATATATATAAATATATATATAATATATATAATAATATATATATATATATAATGTCGTGCCGAATATGTAAAACTTGCGATCTTGGCTTAAAAAGCAACGCTCATCTTGCCATATAGGACAAGCGAAAATTTTTGTATGCAATAATTTCGCCAAAATCATTCTGAATTTAACGAAAAAAAATATATTTCGTTGTGTTTCTTTACTATTAAATTATTGTAAACTTATTAAAAATATATTTAGTTGGGTTAGGCTAAAATAAATTGTTCTTGTTATAATAAGGTTAGGTAAGTTTTCTAAGATTCTTTTGGTGCAAAATTATAAATTTTTACATCAATATAATGAAAAAATATAATCTTTGAACGTATACCAGTTTTACATATTCGGCACATTATATAATATATATATATATATATAAATATATATATATATATATATATATATATATATATATATATATATATATATAATAGGGGGTTGACAAAATATAAACTGACTGAATAATTAATTTAAATATGTTACAGGTCCTTTTTTGTCGCTCTTTTCATTTATACCTAATTTTTTTTTATATTTCAGAACCAAGTTAAAAATGAAAGACCTTACAGATTTCCAAAGAGGACAAATTGTAAGAGCGAGGGTGGATGAAGCATTGGTCACCAAAACTACCGAAATGTTTCATGTTTGGAGAGCAACTGTCTCTATGGTCATATCTGCATTGGAAAAAGATGGTAAGACAAGCTCCTACGAAAGCAATCATTAGTGGATATCAAGAGCTGTATGACCGGAACCGTCGAGTACTAAAGTGTATTGTGTCAATATATCATAAGACTGCAGCTACAAAAGTGATTATTGAGCTAAATCAGCAGCTTACAAAACAGGTTTCAACCAAAAGAGTTCATCGTGAGCTCCATGCAGCAAGATATGTACAATTGCTAAACCTTTCGTCTCAGAAGCAAATACTGCAACGCGCCAAAAATGGTGAAATGACCATAAGAATTGAACAATGAACCAATAAAAGAACGTTATTTACTCCAACGAATCTTCTCTTATACTTTTCCCAAGTTTTGGCCAAGTTTAGATCTGGAGACAGCCTAAAGAAGCTCACAACCCCGACAACCGGATCTCTTCCGGGAGGCATGGAGGCGGATACGTGATGATTTGGGCAGCAATATCGTGGAATTCTCTTGGCCTGGCACTAGTACTGCATGGTAGGGTTAACTCCCAAACATATTTGTCGATTCTGAGTGACCAAGTCTATCCCATAGTACAAACGCTGTTTGCCAATGGCAGCGCTATGCACCAATTTACACCGCTAAAGTTGATCAAAATTGGCATGAAGAACATGAAAGTGAAGTCGAACACTTGGACTGGCCCTCACATCGCCGCATCTAATTATCAAGCATCGTGAGAGGCCAATTGAAATAGCAAGTAACCGATTCCCTCCACCGTCGTCTTTGAAAAAGTTTGAGCAGGTTGTTGCTTGAGGAATGGCTCAGAATTCCCCAGGATATTGTTCAAATGCTAAATGATTCAATTACTCGACGAAATGGTGCTGTTTTAGCTGCAAATGGAGCACCAAATCCATACTGAAAATAAAAGATGTTAAAAAACTAGGTGTTCACATTATTTTGTCCAAACACTAGGTGTTCACATTATTTTGTCCAACAAGGAGATCCTCTTGCACCATTTCTCTTCTGTATAGCAGTTAAGGAAATCACAGTCAGACTGACCAGCGAGCTAAACATCTGGTTCCTAGATGATGGCACACTAGCAGGTACAAAAGAGTCCCTACTACATGACCTTACACAGGTAATGACACGGGGACAGGAAATGGGTCTCATCCTGAATCCATCCAAATGTGAAATCATCTCAGTCAGTCAACAAGTGATAAATGCAGTGAGATCAAAACTACCAGGAGCAGCAGTCATTGCCCCCACAAATAGTGTCTTGCTAGGAGCACCTCTGGGAAGCAGTGCCATTGACACAATTCTCAGAAGAAATTGGAAGAGTTAAGGAGAATGGAACAACGAATAGGCAATCTGGACACCCACGATGCCTTGTACCTTCTCACAAAGTGCTTGAGTCTGCCCAGGTTGACATATTTCCTAAGATGTGCACCTTCATATGATAACCCTATACTGCACGAATATGACAGTATTCTGAGGCAGATTTTTACGAAAGTACTTAACCTTACTCTAGAAGACGGGCAGTGGAACCAAGCTACACTTCCAGCCAGACTAGGAGGCATTAGTGTCCGCAAGTCATCACAGATTGCGTTACCTGCTTTTCTGTCCTCGTGTATTGCATCCAGAGAGCTTGTAGCAGCGATTCTCCTGAACATCTAGGGACAAGATAGGAGTCCAGGACCAAAAATTCATTGACAGAGCAATGATCTGGGATAATCTAACGGGCTCTGGAGCCAGACCTGCTCCCCCCAACAACTACAAATAATCGCACTGGGATGGTCCAATAGTGGAAAATATTGCCTCAACAATGCTTCAGAGTGTGTCAGGGAAGGATAGAGCCCGCCTCCTGGCAGTGAGAGCCCCTCATGCTGGGGACTTTCTGTTGGCTGTTCCCAACTCCAGCCTTGGCACACGTCTCGACCCACAGACCATCCGCATCGGTGTTGCCCTTCGACTTGCCGCCCCTATTCTCGCCGAACACAGGAGACCGATTCGGGTACCATGGTCTTGTGTGCCGTAAATCCGAGGGAAAGATTGCAAGACATGAGGAGGTTAATAACATTATCAAGAGGAGCCTCACAACAGCTGGATGCCCAGCAGTAAGGGAGCCACCCCAACTATGCAGATCTGATGGCAGCCAGAAGCGTCCAGATGGTATCACCCTTCAAGCCTGGACAGATGGGAAGCAGGTGGTGTGGGACTATACATGTGCATCTACCTTGGCTGATACCTATCTCCAATACACCAGGGAGGAAGGAGGGGCAGCTGCCAGCTTCAGGGAGTCCCAAAAGTCTAGAAAATATGGAGAACTTGCCCATCATTATATGTTTGTTCCCATAGGCTCAGAGACCCTTGGCTCATGGGGAAAGAGTGCATCTAAATTCCTTAAGGAGCTGGGAAAAAGACTCATCAGGGTAACTAGGGATCCCAGGGCAGCTAGTTTTCTGTTCCAGCGGCTCAGTGCGGCTGTTCAAAGGGGTAATGCCTGCTGTATTTTGGGCACACGCTCCAGCTCTGAGGAGCTGGATGAGATTTTCACCTTATAATCGGTGATACACACGTAACAACATGTACCGTATATGCCACCTTTATATCAATAATGTATCTCTTAAATCTTCTGTACCATATTATGTAATAAAATATTCCTATTAGTAAAAAAAAAAAAATATGAAAAGGTGGGGTGGTAGGGGAAGTGGAATATTCAAACGGCTTCAGGAAGAAATCCAAATATTTTTCCTTGAAGCCTTTTTATCCACTTCTCCGAGGCTATGGGTCCCACAATTTACACCAGAGGTGGACCCCATCCTAATATATATATATATATATATATATATATATATATATATATATATATATATATATATATATATATATATATATATATATATAGGGAAGTGGATAAGGGCGTCATACTCCTTGCATACTCGTTTCTGGCTCCTCGACTAATCTCATTTTCCTGGGTTCTTTGCCTTTTGTACTTTTCCATTCTCTAGTGCACTTAGTTTTTGCTTCCTCACACAGTCGGGTAAACCAAGGGCTCGTTTTGGTCTTCCCATTATTTCTGTTGCCCTTGGGAACAAACATTTCCTCTGCCTCCTTGCATTTTGTTGTTACGTATTCCATCATTTCGTTTACTGACTTTCCTACAAGTTCTCTGTCCCACTGAACCTCCTGCAGGAAGTTCCTCATACCTGAGTAGTCCCCCTTTTCATAGTTTGACTTTTCCCATTCAACTCCTGTTACCCTCTCCACTTGTAACTCCACTTTATATTCAAAGCTCAGAACCACGTGATCACTAGCTCCAAGGGGCCTCTCATATATGATGTCTTCAATGTCTGAACTGCTCAGGGTGAACACGAGGTCCAGTCTTATTGGTTTATCCTCCCCTCTCTCTTTGGTAGTGTGTGTGTGTGTGTACTCACCTAGTACTCACCTAGTTGAGGTTGCGGGGGTCGAGTCCGAGTGTGTGTGTGTGTGTGTGTGTGTGTGTGTGTGTGTGTGTGTGTGTGTGTGTGTACTCACCTATTTGTGGTTGCAGGGGTCGAGTCACAGCTCCTGGCCCCGCCTCTTCGCTGATTGCTACTAGGTTCTCTCTCTCCCTGCCCCATGAGCTCTATCATACCTCGCCTTAAAACTATGTATGGTTCCTGCCTCTACCACATCACCTTCTAGGCTATTCCATGGCCTGACTACTCTATGACTGAAGAAATACTTCCTAACATCCCTTTGATTCATCTGAGTCTTCAACTTCCAATTGTGACCTCTTGTGTCTGTGTCCCATCTCTGGAACATCCCGTCTTTGTCCACTTCGTCTATTCCGCGCAGTATTCTATATGTCGTTATCATGTCTCCCCTGACCCTCCTGGCCTCCAGTGTCGTCAGGCCGATTTCCCTCAACCTTTCTTCATAGGACAATCCCCGTAGCTCTGGGACTAGTCTTGTTGCAAACCTTTGCACTTTCTCTAATTTCTTGACGTGCTTGACTAGGTGTGGATTCCAAACTGGTGCTGCATACTCCAGTATGGGCCTGACGTAGATGGTATACAGAGTCTTAAACGAATCCTTACTGAGGTATCGGAACGCTATCCGTAGGTTTGCCAGGCGCCCGTATGCTGCAGCAGTTATCTGATTGATGTGCGCCTCAGGAGATATGTTCGGTGTTATACTCACCCCCAGATCTTTTTCCTTGAGTGAGGTTTGCAGTCTTTGGCCATCTAAACTATATTGTGTGTGCGGTCTTCTTTGCCCTTCCCCAATCTTCATGACTTTGCATTTGGCAGGGTTAAATTCAAGGAGCCAGTTGCTGGACCAGGCTTGTAGCCTGTCCAGGTCTCTTTGTAGTCCTGCCTGATCCTCGTCCGATTTGATTCTTCTCATTAACTTCACATCATCTGCAAACAAGGACACTTCTGAGTCTATCCCTTCCGTTATGTCGTTCACGTATACCAAGAACAGCACAGGTCCTAGGACTGACCCCTGTGGAACCCCGCTTGTCACAGCGCCCACTCTGACACCTCGTCGCGTACCATGACTCGTTGTTGCCTCCCTGTCAGATATTCTCTGATCCATTGCAGTGCGTTTCCTGTTATGTGTGCCTGGTCCTCTAGCTTTTGCAGTAACCTCTTGTGAGGAACTGTGTCGAAGGCCTTTTGCAGTCCAAAAATACGCAGTCGATCCACCCCTCTCTCTCTTGTCTTACTTCTGTCACCTTGTCATAAAACTCTAGTAGGTTTGTGACACAGGATTTTCCTTCCCTGAAACCGTGCTGGTTGTCAATTATACACTTGTTTCTTTCCAGGTGCCCCACACTCTCCTGTGTGTGTGTGTGTGTGTGTGTGTGTGTGTGTGTGGTGTGTGTGTGTGTGTGTGTGTGTGTGGTGTGTGTGTGTGTGTGTGTGTGTGTGTGTGTGTGTTTAGAATTCGCAGAACAAGCTATATATTCACAGGAGACTCGAACCTACAAACCTTGGGACAATGTACAAGGTACTCGACTTTACCGAACCACACCGGTCAATACTTTGGCGCCCGGCTTACGATATATATATATTATATATATATATATATATATATATATATATATATATATATATTGGTTCAGTGGATAAGGGCGTCATGTGTTTTCGCCCACCATGAGGCAGGCCAAAGCAGCATGGGTTCGAGTCCTTGGCTAGTGCATTGTGAATATATACATATATATATATAAATATATATATATAATATATATAATATATATATATATATATATATATATATATATATATATATAATATATATATATATATATATAAATATATATGCATATTATCAAGGAACTATACAGTTCCTTGATAATGTAGAAGTCACGAAAGCGCCTGGAATTTCGCTATTTTTTCACAGTGGTTGTTCTGTACACTGCGATATCACCTGTTTACTGTGATCTTGTTGCATATAATAATATAAATATATATATATATATATATATATTATATATATATATATATATATATATATAATACACACACACACACACATACTCACACTGAGGTTTGGCCGTGCAGTCAGGTGGCAATTATATGGTATCGAGTACACAACACGTCCCTGAAATGGTATCTGATGCTGGAAGTCTGGAAGATGGAAAAATTCCCATCCGCTTGAAGGTGCAAATGGTTCAAACGTGTTCTCACACACGCTCTACCTCCTTATTCTGAGTGCAATGTAAATAGGGACACATTCTCCCCCCGATCGTTCGTTCGAGTTTTTTCTTGTCTGTCTCTGTCTGTCTCAGACACACACACACACACACACACACACATACATACACACACATACATACACACACATACATACACACACATACACACACACACACACACACATATACACACAACACACGTCTATTGACAACTGATAACTAGCACTCAGTTATTTGGCACACAAAATTTGTCTTCTAGCCCAGTGCTATTAGTAATCAAGAAGCAGAAAGTGAAAATGAAATACTCTACCAAAACGACACAAACTTCACTAAGCGCAATAAGAGGGGATGTGCAGGTGCTGAGTCACGAGTAAGCTCTACCATACATCCCACAAGCGCAGTTACAAACATTACCAAGGGTAGTAAATGAAGACCATAGCTGTGACATTTACTGAGCACTGACTGCATAGTTATTCAGCGCTTATAGCTAAAAGCTCCCCAAGGTTCCTACAGGCACCTCGGTAATTATAAAAACTACGAGAAAGGCACAAAACCCTAAGCCGTAGGCAAACTGTTACAATATGTTCCAGTCAGCGAACACCTGCGAACAGATTGGTGAAATGTGTGTGCCTGATCCCCAGTCGACAGAGATTCGTCTCAATATGACCATTCTTGTTGAAGGATGAGAACCAAACACCCACGTCCTGCTGAACTATTGTGTAACCTCCCAGTCTGTATGGCCCACTGGACCTGCCATTTCCTCAGGTGGTAGGTCACTAATGATGCTCTACCATACATCACCGGGAACAACGAACAACACTGCACCACATCAGTACCGAGGTTCAAAACAGGAAGGAGACAGGCTAGGTAACAAGAAAATAAAGAATTACCTAATAATATAAAACAATGTACACATCACACACGGCACGTGCTCACACCAAACCCTCATCTCGGAAATAAAAGTTGCTAGTACTGCAACTGAGAGAGTTGAGATACGAAGAAATTTTACGAGAGCTAAGCTAAATGATCGAAGAACCAGAGGAGACAATCACAATTCACATTATACACAGAGCCTGGCAGAGTAAGTGTTTCAAAAAGGTAAATCAGCATGGTTTCAGAGGTGGTATCTATGAAAGTTTGGATGTTTGGACACACTAAGATATAGTGTTCCAATATATGGCTCATTTCTTTGTTAACAAGATATCAGAAATCTCATAACTAGATAAATGAATTGTTTTTGAAGAGACTTCAACCCGATGATGATAAATGTTTTAATGATAATAAGATGCTTAAATGTTTTTTTGGGATTGTAAATATGTTGTACTGAGTTTATTCACATTATATATATTTAATACAAATATAAGTTACTGTAATATATTTTTCGTGATATAATTATGCCTGGTGGGGTCTGATAATGACCCATTGTGCTCTCTGTAATCCTGTTTTTTTTTTTTTGCGCCACCGCTCACAGGATGAACATGGGGTGCACAATAAACTAGTCGCTCAGGCGGCACAATATTTCCAAGATGGCAAATCCTGCCTCACAAACGTTCTGGAGTTTTATGAGAGAATCACGGATATTAAGCAAGAGAGGGTAAGGATGCTTTGTATATTCCTGAGAAGAAGAGTCTTCAACACAGTACCTCAGCACAGATTGATTTACTAACCAAGGGGACAGGTAGAGGTGCAAGGGAATAGTTTCAGTAGGTTATGAAGTATAGGGAAAACAGAAGAAAATCAGCCACTGTAAGAGAAGAAATATCAGGCTGGGCAAGGGTGGGACATGGGGTTCCGCAAGGTTAAGTACTGGAACTCAAAGAGTAAAAGACACGTGATAACTACATATATGACAATACAGTAATATTTGAACACAGATCCAAAATATCTCACAGCAGCATCAACAGTGAGAGCAAGAGGCTACATTAATGTAAACTGCGCACCCTGGGACGGAGGAGGGGGGCGCGTACTCACCTATTGGTATGTTGAAACTGGCATAAAATACCGACAGGTTGATGAGTAAAATACAAGAAGAATCTTACTGTGTAGATGAAACATTTCAACAGATGTTGCACATGTGTCTTATTCATCACCTGTTAGAACTCACCTATTTGTGGTTAGAGGGATCTAATCTTAGCTCCTGGCACCGCCCCTCTCGGCTGGCCGCTACTATGTTCACTCTTCTGTCTACCCTATCATACCTATCCTTAAAACTATATATCGATCCTGCCTCTACCAAGCGCTGTATGATCCGTAATGTAAACCCAGACCAAAATAGTACCGGAAGATCACCATACATTACTTTTTCAAGAATACAGTGGTAGACAGCTAGGAGGTAGTGTGAATACAACCACTGGAAACAGGGGTAGAAAGCTGGAGAGTTATCCAGATGCATCTAGTGTGTTGCACAACCAATGGAAACTTTTAAAAGGTGAACTAAAGCTTTAAAAAGGAACTCCATGACTTGGTAACAGAGCAGGACCGAAACGTCGTTCAGCTTCCTTTATAACGTGTAGTCATGTGATTTGTTGCAGCCACGGTATTGTGACTTATTCTGCTTCATGTAGAACTTCGGTCAGGTCCTCAGACTGTAGATTCTTCCCAGGTGAGGAATGGAATGGAAGGAGGGATGGTGGGAAGGAGAGAAGGCTAGAGTGAGGGAGGGAGGGCTACAGTGAGGGAGATAGGACAGGTTACGCCACTAACTCTACCAGGAAAACTTGTTTCCTTCAACCTTGAAGTAAGCCTATAACAAGGTTTAACACCTGCAATGACAAGCGTAAAAGAGCAACTAACACCTGCACTTACATTTGAAGAACAGCAACCAACACTGCACTCACATGTGAAGAACAGCAACCAACACCTGCGCTCACAGGTAAAGAACAGCAGCCAACACCTGCACTCACAGGTGAAGAACAGCAACTAACACCTACACTCACAGGTGAAGAACAGCAACTAACACCTGCACTCACAAGTGAAGAACACCAACACCTGCACTCACATGAAAAGAACAGTAACCAACACCTGCACTCACAGGTGAAGAACAGCAACACCTGCACTCACATGTGAAGAATAACGACCAACACCTTCCTCACAAGCGAAGAACATAAGAAAGAAGGAACAATGCCACAGGCCTACTGGCCTATGCGAGGAAGGTCCAATTCTCCAACCGGTTTAAGCTCACTGACCAATTGACCTTAAGCTCACTGACCGTCTGACCTCACTGACCTAGTGAGGTCAGTCACGTCACTTAAGGGAGGAGCACAGCATCCGACCTAGTAACACAAGCTAGTTAGGTCCAACTCACACCCACCCTCACCCACTCGAGTATTTATCCAACCTATTTTTAAAACTTCACAACGTCTTAGCTTCTATGACGGTACTCGGAAGTTTGTTCCACTCATCCACAACTCTGTTACCAAACCAGTGCTTTCCTGTATCCTTCCTGAATATGAATTTTTCCAATTTAAACCCACTGCTGCGAGTCTTGTCTATGTTAGATATTTTCAGCACGCTATTTATTAATTCCTGTTTTCCATTTATACACGTCAATCATATTCCCCCCTTTCTAGAGAGTGCAGAGTCAGGGTCCTCAGTCTATCCTCACAGGGAAGATTTCTGATACATGGGATCAATTTTGTCATCCTCCTTTGTACGTTTTCCAGAGCATTTATATCCATTCTGTAGTACGGTGACCAGAACTGTGCAGCATACTCTAGATGAGGCCTAACCAAGGATATATAGAGTTGAAGAACAACCTGAGGACTTCTATTATTTATGTTTCTTGATATGAAGCCAAAGATTCTGTTAGCTTTATTGTGAACACTTATGCACTGTTGTCTTGGTTTTAGATTATTGCTAACCAGAACTCCTAAATCCTTTTCGCAATTCGTAATATTAAGATCTACATTATTCAGTTTATATGTGGCATGGTTATTATCCTTTCCAACATTTAGAACTCTGCATTTGTCTATATTAAACTGCATCTACCACTTCTCTGACCACTGCATCAGTTTATTCAAATCATCCTGGAGTGCTCTAATGTCCTCATTAGAATGAAATGGTCGGTCTATTTTGGTGTCATCAGCAAATTTGCTTATGTCGCTATTTATTCCCTCATCTATGTCGTTTATGTAGATTGTGAACAACAAGGGGCCCAACACTGACCCCTGTGGAACACCGCTTGTGACGTGCCCCCATTCTGATTTCTCCCCATTTATGCAAACTCTCTACTGCCTATTTGTCAACTATGCCTCTACCCAGGAAATTTTTTTTCCTATTCCGTGTGCCTTAAGTTTCCTCAACAGTCTCTGAAGTGGAACTCTATTGAAAGCCTTACTTAAGTCCATATACACAATATCATATTCAATACCATGATCTACCTCCTCAATTACCTTAGTGAAGAAAGTTAGTAAATTCGTAAGGCAGGAACGCCCCTTTGTAAAACCGTACTGAGATTCATTAATCAATTTATGCCTTTCAAGCTGGCTACGAACTGCTTCGGCAACTAATTCCATAAATTTACCAACTATGGAGGTAAGGCTTATAGGTCTATAGTTGGAAGCTATGGACTTGTCACCTGCCTTGTAAATAGGTATTACATTTGCCATTTTCCACTTGTCTGGTACTATGCCAGTTTGTAGTGATATACTGAAAAGATTAGCCAAAGGTATGTTAAGTTCCTCTTTACATTCCTTTAACACCCTTGCAAATAGTTCATGAGGGCCTGGGGATCCGTAAGGTTTTAATTTCTCCAAGGTAGTCCCCATCACCTACACTCACAGGTGAAGAACAGCAACCAACACCTGCACTCGTAAAGAACAGCAACCAACACCTGCACTCACAGGTGAAGTACAGCAGTCAACACCTGCACTCACTGGTAAAGAACAGCAACCAACATCTACACTCACAGGTGAAGAACAGCAACCAACACCTGCACTCACAGGTGAAGAATAGCAACCAACACCTACACTCACAGGTGAAGAACAGCAACCAACACCTGCACTCACTCTTAAAGAACAGCAACCAACACCTGCACTCGTAAAGAACAGCAACCAACACCTGCACTCACAGGTGAAGAACAGTAACCAACACCTGCACTCACTGGTAAAGAACAGCAACCAACACCTGCACTCACTGGTAAAGAACAGCAACTAACACCTGCACTCACTGGTAAAGAACAGCAACCAACACCCGCACTCACAGGTGAAGAACAGCAACCAACACCTGCACTCACAGGTGAAGAACAGCAACCAACACCTGCACTCACAGGTGAAGAACAGCAACCAACACCTACACTGACAGGTGAAGAACAGTAACCAACACCTGCACTCACTGGTAAAGAACAGCAACCAACACCTACACTGACAGGTGAAGAACAGCAACCAACACCTGCACTCACAGGTGAAGAACAGTAACCAGCACCTGCACTCACTGGTAAAGAACAGCAACCAACACCTGCACTCACAGGTGAAGAACAGTAACCAGCACCTGCACTCACTGGTAAAGAACAGCAACCAACACCTGCACTCACAGGTGAAGAACAGCAACCAACACCTGCCCTCACAGGTGAAGAACAGCGACCAACACCTGCACTCACTCTTAAAGAACAGCAACCAACACCTGCACTCGTAAAGAACAGCAACCAACACCTGCACTCACAGGTGGAGAACAGTAATCAACACCTGCACTCACTGGTAAAGAACAGCAACCAACACCTGCACTCACTGGTAAAGAACAGCAACCAACACCTGCACTCACTGGTAAAGAACAGCAACCAACACCTGCACTCACAAGTGAAGAACAGCAACCAACACCTGCACTCACAGGTGAAGAACAGTAACCAACACCTGCACTCACTGGTAAAGAACAGCAAGCAACACCTACACTGCACTGGTAAAGAACAGCAACCAACACCTGCACTCACTGGTAAAGAACAGCAACCAACACCTGCACTCACTGGTAAAGAACAGCAACCAACACCTGCACTCACAAGTGAAGAACAGCAACCAACACCTGCACTCACAGGTGAAGAACAGCAAACAACACCTGCACTCACAGGTGAAGAACAGTAACCAGCACCTGCACTCACTGGTAAAGAACAGCAACCAACACCTGCACTCACAGGTGAAGAACAGCAACCAACACCTGCCCTCACAGGTGAAGAACAGCAACCAACACCTGCACTCACTCTTAAAGAACAGCAACCAACACTTGCACTCGTAAAGAACAGCAACCAACACCTGCACTCACAGGTGAAGAACAGTAACCAACACCTGCACTCACTGGTAAAGAACAGCAACCAACGCCTGCACTCACTGGCAAAGAACAGCAACCAACACCTGCACTCACTGGTAAAGAACAGCAACCAACACCTGCACTCACAAGTGAAGAACAGCAACCAACACCTACACTCACAGGTGAAGAACAGTAACCAACACCTGCACTCACTGGTAAAGAACAGCAACCAACACCTACACTGACAGGTGAAGAACAGCAACCAACACCTGCACTCACAGGTGAAGAACAGTAACCAGCACCTGCACTCACTGATAAAGAACAGCAACCAACAGCTGCACTCACAGGTGAAGAACAGCAACCAACACCTGCACTCACAGGTGAAGAACAGCAACCAACACCTGCACTCACAGGTGAAGAACAGCAACCAACACCTGCACTCACAGGTGAAGAACAGCAACCAACACCTGCACTCACAGGTGAAGAACAGCCACTAACACCTGCTCAAGTCACTCAAGAACACATACCTGCTTGAACGCCCTGGGAGATATACCTGTAAAAACAGATAAAATTATTGAACATCTCGTGCAAATAAACAATTTTAAAATATCCCCCTAGGATATTTTAGCATATTTTAAAATTTTACATCTTCAAAATGAGTTTTTTTGTGTGTACTTTAAAATGTAAAAAAAAAATACAGGAATAAATTTATTGTATATTAAGTTAAAATATTTTAAGAAAATTCAACACTGCTTGCAAGTCCTCCTAATAACAGTCCCGCAGAAACTGCTTCTGTATCGTAGCTTACAAAGTTCCTCCCAATATTTAAGTTACAAATTTTGTCAAAATACACGAGTTACACAGATTTCAGATGTTGCCGCCGATACGGCTAGTTTACTGTGCACTCCTAGACACATTAAGTCAGTGGTTCCCAAACTTTTTCAGCTTGTTACCCAATTTAACATGCCACATAAAGCATGTTACCCCTTTCACAAAATGTTGTTATTATTGATATATATGGCTAAGCGTGAACGTATACAGCCTCGCATACTCTGCTAATCCTAGCAAAACCATTGAAAACGTAAGAACCACACATACATTATATATAAAATTAATAATAGCTACAAATTCAGAGTAACAGTGGGTAAATACTAACTATATACTGCACAGGCAGTACACATACATACCAGCTTATCTACCTCGGCTGATGCCACAGATAAACTGACTGTGTGAAAAAAGAGGCAGGGCCCCAGGGAAATGAGTGACACGTACTGACAGTCATCTGGGCTACTGAGTGACTTTTGTCCTGAAGCATACTTGTCAAAAATACTTTTGGGTTTCCACACACTTAGCTATATATATTTCTTCTTTCTAATACTGTATATTAGTTTTTGATGTTATTGTTATTTGGTTTAACTTTATTACTTACTTATAATAGGTTTACTTTACAACTTTATATACTAAGACAAAGTTAACAATAATCCTCATACCGGGTACCGCATTGTTTTCTTGATTTTCAGAATTCATAACTTTTTTTCTGTCACCCCTCCATTACCCCCCAAAAATGGTTAAATTACCCCCAGGGGGTAATTTACCCCCAGTTTGGGAACCACTGCATTAAGTCCTTTCTAAAATTTTCTCTTATACGTTTTTTCATTTATATTAATGTCAAAATTAATAATTTTGTACCAAAAGAACCTTAGAAAACTACTTACTTAGCCTTATTATAACAAGAGCAATTTAATTTAGCCTAATCCAACTAAGTATATTTTAGATAACTTTACAATAATTTAATAATAAACAAACACAATGAAATATATTTTTTTTAGTTAGGTTCAGAACGATTTTTGGAAAATTACTTCACACACAAATTTTAGCTTGCCTTATTCGGTAAGAAGAACGTTGTTATTTAAGCCAAAATCGCAAGTTTAAACCTATTCGGCACGACACGATATATATATATATATATATATATATATATATATATATATATATATATATATATATATTTTTATTTTTTATTTTATTACCACACCGGCCGATTCCCACCAAGGCAGGGTGGCCCGAAAAAGAAAAACTTTCACCATCATTCACTCCATCACTGTCTTGCCAGAAGGGTGCTTTACACTACAGTTTTTAAACTGCAACATTAACACCCCTCCTTCAGAGTGCAGGCACTGTACTTCCCATCTCCAGGACTCAAGTCCGGCCTGCCGGTTTCCCTGAATCCCTTCATAAATGTTACTTTGCTCACACTCCAACAGCACGTCAAGTATTAAAAACCATTTGTCTCCATTCACTCCTATCAAACACGCTCACGCATGCCTGCTGGAAGTCCAAGCCCCTCGCACACAAAACCTCCTTTACCCCCTCCCTCCAACCCTTCCTAGGCCGACCCCTACCCCGCCTTCCTTCCACTACAGACTGATACACTCTTGAAGTCATTCTGTTTCGCTCCATTCTCTCATACATGTCCGAACCACCTCAACAACCCTTCCTCAGCCCTCTGGACAACAGTTTTGGTAATCCCGCACCTCCTCCTAACTTCAAAACTACGAATTCTCTGCATTATATTCACACCACACATTGCCCTCAGACATGACATCTCCACTGCCTCCAGCCTTCTCCTCGCTGCAACATTCATCACCCACGCTTCACACCCATATAAGAGCGTTGGTAAAAACTATACTCTCATACATTCCCCTCTTTGCCTCCAAGGACAAAGTTCTTTGTCTCCACAGACTCCTAAGTGCACCACTCACTCTTTTTCCCTCATCAATTCTATGATTCACCTCATCTTTCATAGACCCATCCGCTGACACGTCCACTCCCAAATATCTGAATACGTTCACCTCCTCCATACTCTCTCCCTCCAATCTGATATTCAATCTTTCATCACCTAAACTTTTGTTATCCTCATAACCTTACTCTTTCCTGTATTCACCTTTAATTTTCTTCTTTTGCACACCCTACCAAATTCATCCACCAATCTCTGCAACTTCTCTTCAGAATCTCCCAAGAGCACAGTGTCATCAGCAAAGAGCAGCTGTGACAACTCCCACTTTGTGTGTGATTCTTTATCTTTTAACTCCACGCCTCTTGCCAAGACCCTCGCATTTACTTCTCTTACAACCCCATCTATAAATATATTAAACAACCACGGTGACATCACACATCCTTGTCTAAGGCCTACTTTTACTGGGAAAAAATTTCCCTCTTTCCTACATACTCTAACTTGAGCCTCACTATCCTCGTAAAAACTCTTCACTGCTTTCAGTAACCTACCTCCTACACCATACACTTGCAACATCTGCCACATTGCCCCCCTATCCACCCTGTCATACGCCTTTTCCAAATCCATAAATGCCACAAAGACCTCTTTAGCCTTATCTAAATACTGTTCACTTATATGTTTCACTGTAAACACCTGGTCCACACACCCCCTACCTTTCCTAAAGCCTCCTTGTTCATCTGCTATCCTATTCTCCGTCTTACTCTTAATTCTTTCAATTATAACTCTACCATACACTTTACCAGGTACACTCAACAGACTTATCCCCCTATAATTTTTGCACTCTCTTTTATCCCCTTTGCCTTTATACAAAGGAACTATGCATGCTCTCTGCCAATCCCTAGGTACCTTACCCTCTTCCATACATTTATTAAATAATTGCACCACCACTCCAAAACTATATCCCCACCTGCTTTTAACATTTCTATCTTTATCCCATCAATCCCGGCTGCCTTACCCCCTTTCATTTTACCTACTGCCTCACGAACTTCCCCCACACTCACAACTGGCTCTTCCTCACTCCTACAAGATGTTATTCCTCCTTGCCCTATACACGAAATCACAGCTTCCCTATCTTCATCAACATTTAACAATTCCTCAAAATATTCCTTCCATCTTCCCAATACCTCTAACTCTCCATTTAATAACTCTCCTCTCCTATTTTTAACTGACAAATCCATTTGTTCTCTAGGCTTTCTTAACTTGTTAATCTCATTCCAAAACTTTTTCTTATTTTCAACAAAATTTGTTGATAACATCTCACCCACTCTCTCATTTGCTCTCTTTTTACATTGCTTCACCACTCTCTTAACTTCTCTCTTTTTCTCCATATACTCTTCCCTCCTTGCATCACTTCTACTTTGTAAAAACTTCTCATATGCTAACTTTTTCTCCCTTACTACTCTCTTTACATCATCATTCCACCAATCGCTCCTCTTCCCTCCTGCACCCACTTTCCTGTAACCACAAACTTCTGCTGAACACTCTAACACTACATTTTTAAACCTACCCCATACCTCTTCGACCCCATTGCCTATGCTCTCATTAGCCCATCTATCCTCCAATAGCTGTTTATATCTTACCCTAACTGCCTCCTCTTTTAGTTTATAAACCTTCACCTCTCTCTTCCCTGATGCTTCTATTCTCCTTGTATCCCATCTACCTTTTACTCTCAGTGTAGCTACAACTAGAAAGTGATCTGATATATCTGTGGCCCCTCTATAAACATGTACATCCTGAAGTCTACTCAACAGTCTTTTATCTACCAATACATAATCCAACAAACTACTGTCATTTCGCCCTACATCATATCGTGTATACTTATTTATCCTCTTTTTCTTAAAATATGTATTACCTATAACTAAACCCCTTTCTATACAAAGTTCAATCAAAGGGCTCCCATTATCATTTACACCTGGCACCCCAAACTTACCTACCACACCCTCTCTAAAAGTTTCTCCTACTTTAGCATTCAAGTCCCCTACCACAATTACTCTCTCACTTGGTTCAAAGGCTCCTATACATTCACTTAACATCTCCCAAAATCTCTCTCTCTCCTCTGCATTCCTCTCTTCTCCAGGTGCATACACGCTTATTATGACCCACTTCTCGCATCCAACCTTTACTTTAATCCACATAATTCTTGAATTTACACATTCATATTCTCTTTTCTCCTTCCATAACTGATCATTTAACATTACTGCTACCCCTTCCTTTGCTCTAACTCTCTCAGATACTCCAGATTTAATCCCATTTATTTCCCCCCACTGAAACTCTCCTACCCCCTTCAGCTTTGTTTCACTTAGGGCCAGGACATCCAACTTCTTTTCATTCATAACATCAGCAATCATCTGTTTCTTGTCATCCGCACTACATCCACGCACATTTAAGCAACCCAGTTTTATAAAGTTTTTCTTCTTCTCTTTTTTAGTAATTGTATACAGGAGAAGGGGTTACTAGCCCATTGCTCCCGGCATTTTAGTCGCCTCATACGACACGCATGGCTTACGGAGGAAAGATTCTTTTCCACTTCCCCATGGACAATAGAAGAAATAAAAAAGAACAAGAGCTATTTAGAAAAAGGAGAAAAACCTAGATGTATGTATATATATATATATGCATGTGCGTGTCTGTGAAGTGTGACCAAAGTGTAAGTAGGAGTAGCAAGATATCCCTGTTATCTTAGCGTGTTTATGAGACAGAAAAAGAAACCAGCAATCCTACCATCATGCAAAACAGTTACAGGTTTTTGTTTCACAGTCATCTGGCAGGACGGTAGTACTTCCCTGGGTGGTTGCTGTCTACCAACCTACTATATACATATACACATATATACATATACACTACTATATATATATACACACGGATGGAAATCTTCAGATTTCCATCCATTGTGGCTTGTCTTGAATTGAAAGATCGCCATAAGTGAAGAGGGCTACTCTCAACTTGCTATTTGAAAGTATTCAGAGTTACGTATTTTGTTAAACTCGTGGATTATTTCTCTGAACTCTCTTCCTAAACTGTGTCTTTCATAGACAAGAATAGAACATACGAGGTAATAAGCTGAACCAAACATTATTTATGTTTGGTTCAGAGAAGTGTTTAATACCATCCAAGAAGAAACGCTACCAAAATTTTCAGTGGTAGAAGGGAAGAAACGTGCGAAGTTGCCAACACGTGAAGAGGATTCCTGCAGTACACTTTTGAACCTGCAAAACCCTCTTCTGTACACTTAATCCATGCTACACTGTTGTAACACACACTTCTGGATCTACAACACACCACATGCTATAGCACTCTTCTGGACACATGCACACACCATACCTTAAACTATCAGACTGCCATCTGGAGGCAGAGCCTTCAGAAATACCCCTGACATTCCTCAGTCGAAAAATAAGCTCTTGACCATAATTATGTAATGTGCTCGTGTCTGTCGACCGTCAAATGACAGGAGCTACTCTTTCCTTCCTTGCTAAAATCTGATTACCTCCCATTCCACAGGCGTTACATGAGATCCTACTGTTCAACGCTTCCCTGTGAATAATAGTAATAACAATAATAGTAATAATAATTTGACCATTTAAATGAAAGACATCCTCCAGGATGTAGACATCTTGAGTGGGTGCAAAAGATTCGTCTTAAACCCACTCTGCCTCACTTTTTGACACATTCGAATGTGATATCTTAGAAGGAATATTTGTAAAATATTATCATGACGTGTATGAGAAACAAAATAAATCACTGTTTACACAAATAACTCGCACATAGAAGAGAGGAGCTTACGACGACGTTTCGGTCCCGGTTATTTGTGTATTGTTCCAGTTACGGTATTCTGCCTTTTTTTTTTATTTAAATCACTGTTTTTCCGTATTTTATCACTGGAATATAATGTACTCAGAATAAGGAAAGACTTATTGGTTGTATTTCCTCATTATACAATATCTTTACAAATGGTTGAAACTTCTAGAAAATATACATCAGCAAATTAGAATATCTTACTTAACATTCCATCAGTTCCATATACCGAGGATCAAAATATATATCAACCAACATCAACTCTGTTGTAATGGGAAACTGCATTTTGTTCAATCTCTGCCCTTGATTCCTGACACTTACCCCCTTTGTCCTCGTCTCTTAACTAATGCGCTTCCCCGTCTATCTCTTGACTGGCACCTTTAGCTGTCTCCTACCTAGAGACCTTCCCCATTGGTCTCTCCAGACTGGCCTGACCCCTATTCCTGACGCTTCCCCATCAATCTTGTGACTGGCACCCTTCATCATCCGTCCCCTGATTGGCATCCTTTTCCATGTCTCCAACTGAAACCTTCCCAATTTATGTCTTCTCGGTGGCACCCTTTCCCTATGTGGTGCCGTACAGGATGCCTTTCTACCCTCTATCATCCACCACTAGTACACGATATCCAGCACCTCACCAGTAAAAGCAAAATACCACACCCATACTAACCCAAACAATGTCATACCCCAACACTACAACCCTCCTCTCAACTTATCCTCACGTCTCGGACCCCTGGCTGTCTTCAAGAAGGCGCTGGACAGGCACCTAAAGTCAGTACCTGACCAGCCGGGCTATGGTTCGTACGTCGGGTGGTTGCATGTGGCCAACAGTAACAGCCTGGTTGATCAGGCCCTGATCCACCATGAGGCTTGGTCACAGACCGGGTCGCGGGGGCGTTGACCCCCGGAACCCTCTCCAGGTATACTCCAGGTATAACCCCCTCCGCCTGCTTCTCCTCTTCCACTTCCCTCAGCAGCAGAGGTTGGGTAGGGCCGACCTGGTGGGACAATTAGCATGAGGTGATCACTCCATTACAGCACCACCCGCTGACCACCTGCGTTACCCTCCCTCACACACTCCCTCACAACTGGTGCTGATCCATCCTCCCTCACATCTGGTGCTGACACTTTCTTCCTCACATTTGGTGTTGACCCTAACTCCATCACACCTGGTACTGAGCCTGTTTTGGTACAGGTGTATTAGTATCGGTGTTTGGTCCCTGTGTTTTGGTACAGGTGTATTAGTATCGGTGTTTGGTCCCTGTGTTTTGGTACAGGTGTATTAGTATCGGTGTTTGGTCCCTGTGTTTTGGTACAGGTGTATTAGTATCGGTGTTTGGTCCCTGTGTTTTGGTACAGGTGTATTAGTATCGGTGTTTGGTCCCTGTGTTTTGGTACAGGTGTATTAGTATCGGTGTTTGGTATCTGTGTTTGCTTTGGTTTGAAACAGTGACTTTTTGTACTTCAAAAGTGGTTATAGTGTGTCTTTTCCTGCTACCAGTCAACCAGTGTTTTCCTGCTATCAGTCAACCAGTGTTTCCCTGCTACCAGTCAACCAGTGTTTTCCTGCTATCAGTCAACCAGTGTTTTTCCCATGTTTCCTGTCCAAACCAGTGTTTTCCTGCTACCAGTCAACCAGTGTTTCCCTGCTACCAGTCAACCAGTGTTTTCCTGCTATCAGCCAACCAGTGTTTTCCTGCTTCCAGCCAACCGGTGTTTTCCTGCTACCAGTCAACCAGTGTTTTCCTGCTACCAGTCAACCAGTGTTTTCCTGCTACCAGTCAGTGTTTTCCTGCTATCAGCCAACCAGTGGTTTTCCTGCTACCAGTCAGTGTTTTCTTGTTACCAGTCAACCAGTGTTTTCCCGCTACCAGTCAACCAGTTTTTCCCGCTACCAGTCAACCAGTGTTTTCCTACTACCAATCAGCGTTTTCCTGCTATCAGTCAACAAGTGTTTTCCTGCTACCAGCCAACCAGTGCTTTCCTGCTATCAGACAACCAGTGTTTTCCTTCTACCGGCCAACCAGTGTTTTCTTGCTATCAACCAACCAATGTTTTCCTGCTATTAACCAACCAGTGTTTTCCTGCTATCGGCCAACCGGTGTTGTCCTGTTATCAGCCAACCAGTGTTTTCCTGTTATCACCCAACCAGTGTTTTCCTGCTATCAGCCAACCAGTGTTTTCTTGTTATCGGCCAACTAGTGTTTTCCTGTTATCAGCCAACCAGCGTTTTCTTGTTATCAGCCAACCAGTGTTTTCCTGTTTTCAGCCAACCAGTGTTTTCCTGTTTTCAGCCAATCAGTGTTTTCCTGTTATCAGCCAACCAGTGTTTTCCTGTTATCAGCCAGTGTTTTCCTACCAGAGAACCAGTGCTTTCCTGTTTTCAGCCAACCAGTGTTTTCCTGTTTTCAGCCAACCAGTGTTTTCCTACTCTCAGCCAATCAGTGTTTTCATGCTATCAGACAACCAGTGTTTTCATGTTATCCGCCAACCAGTGTTTTCCTGTTTTCAGCCAATCAGTGTTTTCCTGATATCAGCCAACAGGTGTGATGTTAGACATGCACTGCTGTGTCAGGATATATCAATGAGGAAACGATTCGCCGTGAATGGTTTCCTGAATCAGTGTTTGTATGGTTGGAGAGAGTCGCCTGACAGTGTTTCCCACTCCACTTACCCACCCCACCCGCCCCTCTACCCTCACCACTACCATTAACTCGCCCACTTAAGTACTTATCATCTGGTTGTCAACAAGTGGACATGAGCCAGGACCCAGATTCTTCGTGTCCCTTCCGTTCCTCTCCTTCCCTCCCTCCTACCACCTCCCTTCCTCTCCTCCAGCACCTTCTCCAACAAATCCCACACACCCTCCAAAGGCCCCTGTTTGATTCTCCAAACTTCAGTCAACTTTCCAGATTACCTTGGCTAAACTACCCTGTCGGTATTCTAAACATCTTTAAGACACATCATCATCCTGGGACCTTGAAACGGGGAATTTTTCCATGTTTGTCTAGCTTACAAGCATGACCTACTTACACTTGTGGATCTGTCCATTGGTGACTCTTCTTCCTCGTGTTTCCACTCACCTAACTGCAGTATATAAGCCACTTCTCCGAATATATGCTGTATTTTTCTCAACACTGATGGACTGAACATATCGACTCCAGGCTGAGGGACTGATTATCACCCTCATTCTCATCTTTCATCGTTTTTCTATGTATTGGACTGAAGAAGCCATTGGCTGGCGAAACGTTTCTTCAATAAAACTTGTCGGTTTTCTAAACCATTACATCACAAACTACTCTGGCTCACTACACTACCTTGCTATCTCCGTAACAATGCTCATCTACGTTCATGTAACCTTAGTTACATATCTATCTACTCAGGCTTCTTACTGCATTCCTGTGACAGATTCATTATCTAACTCTACACTAAAATTCTTCCAAATGCTTGATACTTGTATACCAAATTAATAAATTTCTGTTTCCTAGCCAAACAACCCTGACTCGGCAAACTGTCCTGGTTAACAAACACCAGACTTAGGACAGCCCGACTTGGTCTTCGTGATCCCATTCAAAGAAAAAAGACTTAAAGAACTACAGTAGCAAGTGATACACAAAATTCTGTAATGATTTCTAAATTAACCTAATCTATGAAGCCATTATCCGCATGTTCATGCACTCTTAAGCAACTGACAGCATGTTGTCCATGCTCTGTGAAGCCACTGCTAGCACACTCATGCACTCTGAAGCAACTAACAGCATGCCCATAAACTCTGAAGCAACTGACAGCATATTCATGCACTCTGAAGCAACTGACAGCATGTCCATGCACTCTAAAGCAACTGACAGCATGTCCATGCTCTGTGAAGCCACTGCTAGCACATGCATGCACTCTGAAGCAACTGACAGCATGTTCATGCACTCTGAAGCAACTGACAGCATGTCCATGCACTCTAAAGCAACTGACAGCATGTCCATACACTCTAAAGCAACTGAAAACATGTCCATTGTCTGTGAAGCCACTGCTAGCACAAGCATGCACTTTGAAGCAACTGACAGCATGACCATGCACTGTGAAGCCATTGCTAGCACACTCATGCACTCTGAAGCAACTGACAGCATGACCATGCACTATGTCTTAGCCCCACACTCATGGAGCTCCGTACTCATCACACCCATGGAACTCCGTACTCATCACACCCATGGAACTCCGTACTCATCACACCCATGTAACTCCGTTATCACACCCATGGAACTCCGTACTCATTATACACCCATGGAACTCAGTGTTTATCACACCCATAGTGCTCTAAAAGGCTACTTCATCTCCCTATAACGACTGAGATGTTTCTTGATCCTCGCCTTGTGTTGACTAACTCTTTTTCAAGGTAACTTTTAACCTCAAAGCTTCGGTGTTGCTCTGGGCTCTCCTCCATCCCCTGGCCTTGCTAATGTTCACAGGGAATATCGCGACAGTGTTCTACTTCCAGTTCTTGGGGTACGTCCTTCTCTCTGGCTTTGCTATGTATATGATGTCGCATTTTACCGATGATCTTAACACTTTTGCTCTTTCTATTAAATTTAAAGTTGAATGCGAATCTTTCTGTCTGCTTTCATTAGTCGTGTCCTGCGTTGTGACAGGATTTTCTTTTTTTCAGTTTACCGCAAGCCGGTGCACAGTGGGAGGTACATTCACTACTTTTCTTACCATGCTCATTTTCTCAAGAAAAGTGTTCTTGTTTTTCTCTTCCTCTTCCTCTGTGCCCTCCGCGTCTGTGACCCTCAATTATTTCCCTCTTGTACCAGTGGTCCCCGCCTCCTGCTAGGTCTTCGAGATCCTCACGCCTCACCTTCCACAATATTTAAGATTCCATTTTTATGCTTCAGCTTCACAAAGCTCCAGTATTTTAACTGAAAAATGAGGTTTGTCTGAAAAGCATTCAAATCGCTCTAAATCGTCGAAATAAGCAATAAAACACCATTTTATCATATTTTTTCTGATTTTTTAGAACCGAACACTTCTTCAGGCTGAGGGACTGACTACCTCCAGAAACTATTTCTCTAAGGTTGATGGACTGATTACATCATCTTACTACGTCTGCTGCCTCTTATACACAGCTTTACTTCTGTAGATGCCTCCCGTCTCAATACATTATTAAATGCCTTAATCAATAAAACATTCTTGACTTGATCTAATCTTTGCCTCCTCCTCCTCCTGCTTCCCTTTTGTCTTTTCTTTTTCTTTGCCTTTCCTGTCTTCTGATTTTCATATTTTTGCTTCATTTTCTTTCCTCGCTTGGGGCAGTAGGCCTACTTCAGTTCTCTGCCCCCTTAGGGACAGGTGTTAGAATGTTGAGATACTTCAATCTCCACTACCTTGAAATGTAATTTACTCTCATTACTCATCACTAGTCTCGCCTGGAGGTGGCCAGTAGATCTCCTCCAGTGATCCTCTGTTCTTTTGCTCTTTTGTACTACTAATAATTCTTTTACTACTACTACTATTACCCTTTATGCTATAACCCCTGCCACTACAACTAACACTACTTCACACGTAGGAGACGTGTATTGTTCCAGTCACGGCACTGTTTTTTTTTATTCTTTACTACTACTCATTACTATCTTCGTGACTTGACAATAGTCTGGGATGGACCGAAATGTCATCATAAAGTTTTTTTTTTTTTAATGTGGGTGTTTGATGAACTGTTCCAACCACAATATTGTGCCTGTTTATTCTTAGTAGTAACGGTGGTAATGGGGATTGGTGGTGGCTGATAGTGGTGGGTGGTGATGGTTGGTGGTGGTAGATGGTTTGTGGTGGTTGGTATTGGTTGCTGGTGGTGATGGTGGTGGTTCGTGGCGGCGGCGGCGTCAGTAGTAGTAGTAGTAATAGTAGTGAAAGTAGAAACAGTGGTAAAAATAGTGGTGGTGGTGGTTGTCACAGCAGTAGTAGTAATATTAATAATAGTAGTAGTGGTGATGGTGGGGAAGGGAGGGGTGTTGTTGAGGGGTTTGGCAAACTAGGGGAAGGGGAGGGGGGGGTGTATGCGTGCCAGCTTTCATCACTGTGGTAATCTTCTTGTCCAGCGGCAGACAGTGGCGAGGCAGAGGGGCCAGGATGGCGCCCGCCTGCCCATCACCAACACGCCCGTCCGAACACCCACCCACCCATTACCAACACGACCGCTCGCCCGCCCACCCATCACTAACAGAGGATGACAGCGGAGTATACACAAAGCTCTACAGAAGTGAGGGAGCTACCTGAAAACACAGACGCGAGGACAAAGCAGCAGCCACTATAGAGATGCTCTGTACCAAGAAAGCAGCCTTGGAAGCACTAAGCTAGCACTACTCATGGAAATTCTACTGGTACTGAGAGAGGAAACACAACCCTCGCTGTGACGCAACAGTTAAGGACTCCAACTGTCGCTAAACGTAACTATATATATATATATATATATATATATATATATATATATATATATATATATATATATATATATATATATATATATATATATATTCTTCTTTCAACGTACCAGCCGTATCCCACTGAGGTGGGGTGGCCCAAAAGAAAAAACTGAAGTTTCTCCTTTTAAATTTAGTAATATATACAGGAGAAGGGGTTACTAGCCCCTTGCTCCGGCATTTTAGTCGCCTCTTACGACACGCATGGCTTACAGAGGAAGAATTCTGTTCCACTTCCCCATGGAGATATGAGGAAATAAACAAGAACAAGAATTAGAAAAAAATAGAAGAAAACCCAGAGGGGTGTGTATATATATGCTTGTACATGTATGTGTAGTGTGACCTAAGTGTAAGTAGAAGTAGCAAGACTTACCTGTAATCTTGCATATTTATGAGACAGACAAAAGACACCAGCAATCCTACCATCATGTAAAACAATTACAGGCTTTCGTTGTACACTCACTTGGCAGGACGGTAGTACCTCCCTGGGCGGTTGCTGTCTACTAACCTACTACCTTATATATATATATATTATATATATATATATATATATATATATATATATTATATATATATTATTATTATATTAAAAATAATCAGAGGTGGGAATTCCTGTCTTACAAACTTAAGGTTCACGAGTCACGGAAATAAAAGAAGATCGGGATAGGTGGACTGTATCTTCCTGGGCTGCAAGACAGTATATGGCGAGATATCACAGCAGAGTGTAATTCAAAAGCGGAAACAAGAATAAAAAAAAAGGCAAGAACGTTCCAGTGCATCAAAGAGTACATGAAGGTCAGATGCAGAAAATAATAGTAAAGAAGGAAACATCATCATGCAAGATTAGTGAGTGTATCACCAGAGGCAGCGAGCATGTCAGAGGCAGTGAGTATATCACCAGAGGCAGTGAGTAAATCAGAGGCAGCGAGCATATCACCAGAGGCAGTGAGTATATCACCAGAGGCAGTGAGTAAATCAGAGGCAGCGAGCATATCACCAGAGGCAGCGAGCATATCACCAGAGGCAGTGAACATATCACCAGAGGCAGCGAGCATGTCAGAGGCAGTGAGTATATCACCAGAGGCAGTGAGTAAATCAGAGGCAGCGAGCATATCACCAGAGGCAGTGAGTATATCACCAGAGGCAGTGAGTATATCAACAGAGGCAGTGAGCATATCACCAGAGGCAGTGAGCATATCACCAGAGGCAGTGAGCATATCACCAGAGGCAGTGAGTATATCAACAGAGGCAGTGAACATATCACCAGAGGCAGTGAGTGTATCACCAGAGGCAGTGAGTATATCATCAGAGGCAGTGAGCATATCACCAGGGGCAGTGAGCATATCACCAGATGGAGTGAGCATATCAGAGGCAGTGAACATACCACCAGAGGCAGTGAGCATATCACCAGAGGCAGCGAGCATATCAGAGGCAGTGAACATACCACCAGAGGCAGTGAGCATATCACCAGAGGCAGCGAGCATATCAATTCAATTAAATTCAAGTTTATTCTCTATAAGGGTTACAATGTGGGGTTTACAGGTTTTGGGTACTGTGTGGTTTACATGTTATAAAATACTAATTACAGAGGGGGCCACTACGACACCTAGCATGGCTAGGCATTTCGAGCAGACTGAGATTAATTCTTAACATTAAATCCTTACAGATTATGGTAGTAAGGCTAAGTGACTACATCATAATTTGTGAGTTTAGCAATGTGAATGCTTTTGTTTTGGCACAATACAAAGTGTCTATATTGGAGTATCATAGGCAAACTTATGACTAGTTAGGATTTATTATTTTAAGATTAAGATTAGTATTTATGGGTTTATAGTCAGTGGGTGAGTGTAATTGTGAACCACAAGGTGGTTATCATGTAGTTAGTTGTCGGGGTGTATCAGGGAGATAAGATGTTTTCTAACTGTAGTTATGAAAGTGATGAATGTGTCTGCAGTTCTAGAGTTTTCAGGTAGGGTGTTCCAGATTTTAGGTCCTTTGAAATACATAGAATTTTTGTAAAGGTTTAGTCGAACAAGGGGAATGTCATAGAGACGTTTGTGTCTGGTGTTATGCCTGTGGATCCTGTCACAACTATCAAGAAAGCGTTTTAGGTCAAGGTTAATATTGGAATTTAAGGTCCTGTAGATATAGATTACACAGTAGTAAGTGTGGATGTTCTGAACAGGGAGTAAGTTCAGATCTGTGAAGAGTGGGGGGGGGGGGGGTGTTGCCAGGGATGGGATTTAGTGATTATTCTTACTGCGGCTTTTTGTTGGGTTATTATTGGCTTTAGGTGTGTTGCTGCAGTTGAACCCCAAGCACAGATAGCATAGGTGAGGTATGGATATATAAGTGAATGGTATAGTGTGAGAAGGGCAGTTTGCAGCACGTAGTATTTTATCTTGGAGAGGATCCCCACCGTTTTGGATACTTTTTTTATGTGTTGGATATGGGTGCTGAAATTTAGGCCAGAGGCAGTGAGCATATCAGAGGCAGTGAACATATCACCAGAGGCAGTAGCATATCACCAGAGGCCGCGAGCATATCAGAGGCAGTGAACATATCACCAGAGGCAGCGAGCATATCAGACAGTGAACATATCACCAGAGGCAGTGAGCATATCACCAGAGGCAGCGAGCATATCGGAGGCAGTGAGCATATCACAGGCAGTGAACATATCACCAGAAGGCAGTGAGTGTATCACCAGAGGCAGAGAGCATATTAGAGGCAGTAAACATATCACCAGAGGCAGCGAGCATATCAGAGGCAGTGAACATATCACCAGAGGCAGTGAGTGTATCACCAGAGGCAGCGAGCATATCAGAGGCAGTGAACATATCACCAGAGGCAGTGAGTGTATCACCAGAGGCAGCGAGCATATCAGAGGCAGTGAACATATTACCAGAGGCAGTGAGTGTATCACCAGACGCAGCGAGCATGTCAGAGGCAGTGAACATATCACCAGAGGCAGTGAGTGTGTCACCAGAGGCAGCGAGCATATCAGAGGCAGTGAACATATCACTAGAGGCAGTGAGTGTATCACCAGACGCAGCGAGCATATAAGAGGCAGTGAACATATCACCAGAGGCAGTGAGCATATAACCAGAGGCAGTGAGTGTATCACCAGAGGCAGCGAGCATATCAGAGGCAGTGAGCATATAACCAGAGGCAGTGAACATATCACCAGAGGCAGTGAACATATCACCAGAGGCAGTGAGCATATAACCAGAGGCAGTGAACATATCACCAGAGGCAGTGAACATATCACCAGAGGCAGTGAGCATATCGTTAGAGGCAGTGAGCATATCACCAGAGGCAGTGAGCGTATCACCAGAGGCAGCGAGAATATCATCAGAGGCATTAAGCATATCACCAGAGGCAGTGAGCATATCGTTAGAGGAAGTGAGCATGTTACCAGAGGCAGTGAGCGTATCACCAGAGGCAGTGAGCATATCGTTAGAGGCAGTGAGATATCATCAGAGGCAGTAAGCGTATCACCAGAGGCAGGAGATATCTCAGAGGAAGTAAGCGTATCACCAGAGGCAGTGAGCATATCGTTAGAGGAAGTGAGCGTATCACCAGAGGCAGTGAGCATATCGTTAGAGGTAGTGAGCGTGTCACCAGAGGCAGTGAGCATATTACCAGAGATAGTGAGCATGTCGTTAGAGGCAGTGAGCATATCACCAGAGGCAGTGAGCTTATCACCAGAGGCAGTGAGCATATTACCAACACCACCGAGAATATCACCAGCACCACCGAGAATATCACCAGCACCACCGAGAATATCACCAGCACCACCGAGAATATCACCAGCACCACCGAGAATATCACCAGTACCACCGAGAATATCACCAACACCACCGAGAATATCACCAGCACCACTGAGAATATCACCAGCACCACCGAGAATACCACCAGCACCACCGAGTATACAACAACACCACGGAGAATATCATCAGCACCACCGAGAATATCACCAATGGAAATAAGTCACTGACTTTTTTGTGTTATCCCAGGTTCTCTATACATATGCTGCTATGTATGATAATCTCTGTAACTGTATTTGTGTATACCTGAATAAACTTACACCAGCACCACCGAGAATATTACCAGCGGCACACTAACTCAGTGACTTCCGTGTCCTAAGCGAGATCGACCCTTCACAAGCCTTAGGACTACACACACATTAGGCCTATTGTAGAGTCTGAAGAATCATTGCATCTCTCTTCAAGGGTAAAGAGCTGTACTGAAGTTCGTGAATGGCGCTGACACGACAGATAGGAACAAGCTGTCAGGAATGGCAGTGCCACGACAGATAACAACAAACTGTCTGGCGAGGACAAAGGATTAAGGGATACACTTAGAATCTAGGACGGAGAATGTAGTACAGGGATTAATTTCTTTTTTTTTTTAGATTTTGCCACCGAAGTGGCTAATTTATTGTGCACCCCATATCCATCACGTGGAAGGTAGCGCAAGAGCATATAAATACACAAAATCCCTAGGACCTAGGCCCCAAAAAGGTTAACAGGAGTACATTTGGATTTATATCTATAGTTCACTTATCTGATACAAGCAAATTTAAGAAATTTGCTTAATATATCTGGTATCTTATTTTCATTAATAAGATATCTTGACACGTCACATTGGTTATTATACAGTCTATCTCCATGTTCAAGATAGTAACCATAGGGTTGGCCACAATTTATATTTGGTTTGATCATCATCTAAATGACTTCCAAACTGTCAGAAGTACTTGTGACCAAGACTAAGTCTGGCCACTACAACATCAGTCAATGTTCACATTGAAAGTTGCTCCATAACCATACTTATCTATGTTCATGTTATCATATTTAATTACAGATCTACTCAGACTTCTAACAGTATTCCTGTATCATTCAGCTCCGTTATTTACTTCTCTCCTAACATTATTCCTAATGCTAAACACAAATACACCAAAGTTATAGTCTACATTATCACTCAGGGCACTTTTCTTGGCTAACATATCAACTTTATCCAATGAGCAGGTTGTTAGTTATTATGTAAGTCATGAGCCTTCATGAAGTGATGACATAGAAACAGTTATAATAATAGTCAACTAAGTGTCATAAGTTAGCTTTAACGCCATTAGGATTGCAAACAATTCAATTTGCAGTGTAGATGCCCAGTTAATTCTTATGCCTAATTCAACAAAGATGCTATCGTTCTTAACTAGGGAGGTGGCAACAAGAGCAGATGCAGCCCTGCCAGTAGATTCTTGATTAGATCCATCAGTATATATAACTTGTGATAAATTATTATTACCGGTTAGGTGAGTAATTTCTTCTTGAGCTGTTGCTTTTACAAGTGATTTAAGGGATCACTAGCATTGAGCTTCTTGGTAGGGGTTTGCAGGTATGTGATACTAAATGAACACATCTTCCATGGAGGGTTGAAAGGTGCTTGTAAACAGCGATATAGTTCGTGCAAGTTATAAAACGTAATATAATTACATGTTTTCATAACCCATTTAGATCTATGTCTGGTTCATTTCTTAACATTGTAATACCAAGTACAGTGTTAATCTCGATATTTCTATCACTGATACTAAAAACACCAAGCTCCTTCCTGATATTAAGAACCTTGGTAAATTGGGACAGCCAAGAATAATTCTAAGGGCTTCATTTTGCACTAACTCCAACGGTCGGAGAGAACATTCCCTAGATAATATCAACATGGGAGCAGCCTAATCAATTGAGGCCGTAACATAGGCTTTGTACATCATTCTCACTATTCTCACATTAGCACCATAAGTTGGGGTTGTAGCCAGAAATAAATAGCTTTGAGAGCTTTTAGCCAAATTACTTTTGCGTTTCTTATTTAGTTGTGGTATGGTGCACTAGAAGTTAAAAAGGAAAACTAGGAGCTAAGACTAGACCTAAAACATCAAAAACTGAGCACACTAGTCAAGTACACCTAGGTGAATACAACTAGATGCGTAGAAAATAATGAGTGGACTGAAGGACGGCTGGGCTCTCCCTCGGTGCCCCTCTGGAAGAACATTGACTCAATTTGGAACCTATATTTTTTATATCACTTTATGCTCTGATTTAGTTAATGATATTTTTTAAAGTATACTGTATAATCATTCAATGACTGAGAGGGAAGAGGTAAATAAAAAATGAACCTGAGAATTATTAATGTAACAAATAATACAAAGATTAACAACTTGCTGATGTGACTCACCATGAAGATGCATAATGTTCTGCACAACGTTGTCCCTAACAGATACCTAAACTATCCCAGGCGCTCTGACTAGTTTGAAGTTACCTGCTTTCCGGGAGGAAACTTTTGAAGGGATAGGACAACGATAGATTAAAGAAGTTGTGCTGGATTTCCTTTAGTCAACATTAGAGGAAATGCACCATTTTAAAGTCCTGAATCATCCCTCGTGGTTTATTTATAATCATCCTCTCTTCTGATTCACCTTGCCTTAACTTCTCTTGTATATACAAGCAAGACATGTGAGGCCAACGTGTCACTATCACTGGTAAATTAACAAAAATGATTCGCCGGTACATTTCCCGGCCCGGGTTTTTTTTTCCAATGGTAAACCCGGGCCACAGAAAAAATTTTAAGAGACAAAGTGATAAGCCATTATTATTTGATAAAAACCCAAAAAAATTTTTGGCTGCTAAATTTTTAAAACCAAAAGTTAGTAGAATAATATTATCAATTTGGGGTCCCCCGAAAAAACTGTTGCTGTTAACATCGGTGTTTCGGCTCAATACGTGATTACATTCAAAAAAAGCGCACTCGGGCCCCACATACTGAGGCCCCGGGGTTTTATTCCCGGTGCGGGTGTAACACTGGGTTTTTTTTCCCTTTAAGACCCCTGCTGCCCACTCACCAAACAGAATTTAGGAAACCTCGGTGTTAGCTGAATGATGTGGGTTTTAGCATCCGGGGCCAAATTTTAAATCAATCTGCCCCAAAATGTTGCATTAACCAGGGTTTCTCTATATAGTGTTTTCACTTTTGGCCCGGGTCAAAATTTGTTCATGAAAAGTGTAGAAATAGATTATTTTTTTATTCTTTTTTTTATTATTTTTATTATTATTTAGTCCCTAAAACCCACTGTTTTCCCCTTAAGGCAGATTTCAGATGGGACGTCCCCCGAGTTGGAAAGTTACTTTACAAAAAACTTAAATTAATTCATGACAATCAGCAATGATGAAAAAAAATATTCTCATGAATATTACATTTATACATAATCGTCACTTGTCAATAAGATTAATTAATCAAACAAACATTTCATTGTCAAAAAATACTGTCCCGGGTAACGCTTTTTATCACACCCCTAGGTGAAATGAGGGTTTTCTTTTCCTAGTTTTTTCCGATTTATATTTCACAATAAACAAAATAACATGAGGGGTGATTTTTAAAAAACAGTTTTTTAAAAAAAAAACATCATTAAATGGATTAAAGTAGAAAAATATTTTTTTTCCACAAAGATTAACTTCGTGAAAAACCAAACTACACAAAATACAAGCAGGAAAGCTCTTAAAAAAATTTCTGGAAGGGTCTTAGAAGGGAATTGGGGAGGATTTGGACGGGATCAAAGAAAGATCTTAGGGTTTTAAGAGGGATCTTGAAAATTTTTTGGGAGGGTCAGTAGGGATTTGTGGGGGTTTATGGGACTTAGTGGAGAGTCTTAGAAAACGACTTTGAGGGGGGATCTTAGTGGGATTTTAGTGGAGGGATCTGTAGGGATCTTTGTGGAGGGATTTAGTAGGGACCTTAGGGGGGGATTTTTATGGAGGAATCATAGGGAGGGATCTTAGGGGAGGGATTTTTTAGGGGGAGGGATTTGAAGGGGGATCTTAGTGGGATCTTTGTAAGGGATCTTAGAGGGATCTTGAGGTGGGATCCTAGTAGGGATCTTTGAGGATCAGTGGGGAACTTTGTGGGGATCTTAGTAGGACTTTGACAGGGGTCTTAGTAGGGATCTTAGTGGGATCTTAGTAGGGATCTTTGGGGGAGGGAATTTTAGGATTTTGAAAGGGGGACTTTGAGAGGGATTTAGTGGGGATCTTAGGGGGGGGGACAAAGTAGGGATTTTTAAGGAGGGATCTTAGTGGGGATTTTTGGGGGGATTTAGTAGGGATCTTTGGGGAGGGATCTGTAGGGATTAGGGGGGATCTTTGTGGAGGGATCTTAGTAAAGGGATCTTAGTGGGGATTTTTGGGGGGAATCTTATGGGGATTAGTGGGGGATCTTAGTAGGATTTTTGGGAGGTTTAGTAGGGATTTTAGTGGAGGATCTTAGTGGGGATCTTTTGGAGGGATCTTAGAGGGATCTTGTGGAGGGTCTAGTAGGGAATTTTGGGGAGGGTTTTTAGTAGGGACTTATGGGGGATTTTTAGTAGAGATCTGTAGGGATTTTTAGTGGGAATTTTAGTGGGGATCTTAGGGGGGATCTAGTGGAACTTTTGGGGGATCTTAAAAGGGATCTTTGGGGGGATCTTGTGGATCTTGAGGGAAAACTTAGGGGGGATCTTTGTGGAGGGATTTTGTAGGGATTTTGGGGGGGTTTTAGAAAGGATCTTAGTGAGGGATCTTAGTAGGATTTTGAAGAGGGATTTAGGGGAGGGTTTTGTAGGGATCTTAGGGGGGATTTATTGGGGAAATCTAGTGGGGGGTTTTTAGTAGGGATCTTGAGGGGGGAATCTTGTGGGGATCTTATGGAGGGATCTTAGTGGGTTTCTTGTGGGGATCTTGTAGGATCTTATGGGGGGAATCTTAGAGGGATTTTAGAGGGATCTTAGGGGGGGGCTTAGTAGGGATTTTTGAGGAGGGGATTTATGGGGGTTTAGTGGAGGGATTTTAGTAGGAATTAGGGGGGATCTTAGTAGGGATCTTGTAGGGACCTTAGTGGGGATCTTAGGGGGGGAAACTTGGGGGGAAATCTTAGTGGAGGGACTTAGAGGGACTTTGGGAGGGATCTTTTGTGGGGGGATCTTAGAGGGATCTTAGTGGAGGGATCTTGTGGGTTTTTTTGTGGGGGGACTTAGTAGGGACTTTGAGAGGGACTTATGGGGACTTAGTGGAGGGATCTAGTAGGGATCTTTGGAGGGATCTTGGAGGGATTTAGTAGGGATCTTAGTAGGGTCTTAGGGGAGGAAATTTAGTAGGGATCTTTGAGGAGGACTTGTGGAGGATCTTAGTGGGTCTTTGGGAGGGATCTTAGTGGGGGGACTTAGTGGGGATCTTAGGGGAAAGGATCTTATAGGGATCTTTGTGGGGGGATTTTAGTAGGATTTTGGGGGGAGGGTCTTAGTGGAGGGATTTTGGGAGGGATTTTTTGAGGAGGCTCTTAGAGGGATTTTAGTGGGGGATTTAGTGGGGATTTTTTGGGGGGGATCTTAGTGGGAGGGATTTAGTAGGGACTTTGGGGAGGATCTTAGTGGGGGGATCTTAGTAGGGATCTTTGAGGGGGGATCTAGTAGGATTTTTGAGGAGGGATCTTAGTAGGTCTATGGAGGATTTTGTTGGGACTTAGGGAAAGGATCTTAGTAGGGATCTTTGAGGGGGACCTTAGTAGGGATTTTGGGGGATTTTTGTAGGGATCTTTAGGAGGGAAATCTTAGGGACTTGTGGAGAAATTTTAAAGTAGGGATCTTAAGGGGAGGGATCTTAGTAGAATTTTTGGGAGGGATCTTTGGGGGGGGAATCTTGTGGGTTTTAGTGGAGGGATCTTAGAGGGATTTTTAGGGGGGAAACTTTATTTTAGGAGTTTTAGAGGATTTTTGGGGGATCTTAGTGGGGAATTTTGGAGGAATCTAAGAGGGATCTTTGAGGGGGGATCTTAGTAGGATCTTTGAGGGTCTTAGTGGGGATTTTTGGGGAGGGATTTTAAGTAGGGATTTAGTAGGGATCTTTGGGAGGGATCTTAGTGGAGGGGGATTTTAGGGGGACTTAAGTGGAGGGATCTTAGGGGGATTTTTGGGAAGGATCTTAGTAGGGATCTTAGGAGGGATCTTAGTAGGATTTAGTGGGGGGCAGGGGAACTTTGGAGGATCTTATAGGGATTTATGGGGGACTTAGGGAAGATCTTATAGGGATCTTAGTGGAGAATCTTGTAGGGATTTTTGGGGGGACTTAGAGGAAACTTTGGGGGATCTAAGAGGGATCTTTGAGGGGGGATCTTAGTAAGGATCTTTGGGGGATTTTTGGGGGTTGTAGGGACCTTAGTGGGGGTCTTAGGGGGTCTTTGGGGGGATTTTATGGGGAACTTAGGGGGACTTTTTAGGGATCTTAGTGGAGGGATCTTAGTGGGGGATCTTTGAGGGGGATTTTAGTGGGGAAGGGGGATCTTGTGGGGATTTTGGGGGGGAATCTTATTAGGGTCTTTGGGAGGGATTTAGAGGGATCATGGAGGTTTAAAGTAGGGACTTAGTGGAGGACTAGTGGATCTTAAGGAGGGTCTTATAGGATTTTTGGGGGGGGGATCTTAGTGGGGATTTGAGGGGATCTTTTGAGGAGGGTTTTGTGGGGATTTTAAATGGGATTTTAGTGGAGGGATCTTAGTAGGGACTTAGGGAGGGATTTTAGTAGGGATCTTTTGAGGAGGGATCTTAGTAGGGATTTAGAAGGATCTTAGTAGGGACTTATAGGGATTTTTTGTGAGGGAAAATCTTGGAGGGATTTGTGGAGGGATCTTGTAGGGATCTTAGGAGGAATCTTAGTAGGGATCTTTGGGGAAAGGGATTTAGTGGGGTATCTTATAGGGATCTTGGGAGGGATTTGTAGGGACTTAGGGAGGGATCTTGTGGGGATTTAGTAAAAGGTTTAGTAGGGACTTTTTTGAGGGATCTTAGTAGGGATCTTTGAGGGGATTTTAGTGGGATCTTGGGGAGGGATCTTAGGGGGGATTTTTTTGAGGAGGATCTTGTAGGGATCTTGTGGGGGGATCTTATTTGGATCTTTGAGAAATCTTATGAGGGATTTTTGAAAGGGATCTTTGAGGGGGATTTTAGTGGGGATTTGAGAGGGATCTTAGTAGGGTTTTAGTGAGGATCTTGTGGGATTTTTGGGGAAAGGATCTTAGTAGGGGTTTTAGGGGAGGGTTTTGTGGGGATCTTAGTGGGGGATCTTAAGGGAAATTTTAGGGAGGGATCTTAGTGGGATCTTTGAGGAGGATTTTAGTGGAGGGCTTTTTGGATTTTTGGGAAAGGGATCTTAGTAGGGATTTTTGAGGGGGATTTTAGTAGGACTTAGTGGGGGGATTTTTTGGGATCTTAGGGGAAAGGATCTTAGTAGGTTTTTGTAAGGGACCTTGAAGGGATTTTTGTGGAGGGATCTTGGGGATCTTGGGAGGGATTTTTGGGACTTAGTGGAGGAATTTTATGGATTTAGGGGAGGGATCTTAGGGGGATTTTTGAGGAGGGATTTTTTGTGGGGGGATTTAGTGGGATTTTTGGGAGGATTTAGTGGGAGGGATCTTGTAGGGATCTTAGTGGAGGGATTTTTTAAGATCTTAGTGGGGGGATCTTAGTAGGGATCTTAGTAGGGATCTTTGAGGAAGATCTTAGTAGGGATTTTTGTGGAGGGATTTAGTAGGATTTTGGGGAGAAAACTTTGAGGATCTTACAGGATTTAGTGGGGAAATTTTGGGGGGGATCTTAGTAGGGATCTTAGTGGAGGGACTTAGTAATTTTTTAGGGGGGATTTATGGATCTTAGTGGGGGGACTTGTAGGGATTTTTTAGGGGACTTGGGGAGGGACTTAGTGGAGGGACTTAGGGGATTTTTTGTGGAGGGTCTTAGGGGGAAACTTTGAGGGGATCTTGGGGAGGATCTTAGTAGGGACTTTGAGGGGGGATCTTAGTAGGAACTGGGGAAAGGTTTTTAGTGGGGACCTTTGGGGAGGGATTTTAGTAGGGACTTTGGGGAGGATCTTAGTAGGGATTTTTAGGGGGGGTCTTAGTTGGGATCTTGGGAGGGATTTAGTGGGGTTCTTGTGGGGAAATCTTGGGTGGGGGGATTTTAGTGGAGGGGGATTTTGTAGGGTTTTAGGGGAGGGATTTAAAAGGGGGGACTTGGTGATCTTAGTAGGGATTTTGTGGGGGAACCTTATTAGGGTTTTTGTGGAGGGATCTTATGGAATGATTTTAGTGGGGGATCTTAGGGGGATCTTTAGAGGGATTTTATGGGGGGATTTAGTGGGGAATCTTGGGGGGGGTCTTATAGGGACTTAGGGGGGGATCTTAGTGGGAATTTGGGGATTTTATGGGGGGATTAGTGGGGTCTTTGGGGAAAGGATTTTTAAGTGGGGGATCTTAGAGGGATCTTTGAGAGGGGGATCTTTGGGGGATTTTGAGGATTTTAGTGGGGATCTTATGAAGGATCTTAGTAGGGATCTTTGTAAGGACTTATGGGGATCTTTGGGGAAAGGGATTTTTGTAGGGATCTTAGGGGGTTTTTGGGGAAGGGATCTTAAGGGATCTTAGTGGAGGGACTTAGAGGGTTTTTGAGGAAGATCTTAGTGGAGGGGGATTTTATTTGGATCTTTGAGGGGGGATTTAGTGGGGATTTTTGGGGGGGGATCTTAGTAGGGCTTTAGGGGGCTTAGTGGGGGATCTTGTGGGGGGATTTTTTGGGATTTTTAGTGGAAAGGGATTCTTAGTGGGATCTTGGGGGGGATCTTGTGGGGATCTTGTGGGGGATCTTAGGGGGACCCTTTTAGGGATTTTGAGGAGGGGATCTTAGGGGGGGAGTTTAGTAGGGATCTTTGGGGAGGGATCTTAGGGATCTTAGTGGAGGAAATTTTTGTAGGATTTAGGGGGGGATCTTAGTAAGGGGGTCTTTAGGGGATTTTTGTGGAGGTTTTTTATTTGGGATCTTAGTGGGAGGGATCTTAGTGGAGGGATTTATGGGGATTTTTGAGGAGGGGATCTTTGGGACTTAGGGGGGGATCTTAGTGGGGATCTTGTGGGGGGATCTTAGGGGGGATTTTATGGGGGATCTTGTGGGGGTTTTTGGGAGGATTTTGTAGGGATTTTTAGAGGATTTTTGTGGGGGGTTTAGTAGGGATTTTTGAGGAGGATCTTAGTAGGGATTTTTAGGAGGGATCTTGTAGGAACTTTGGGGAGGATCTTAGTAGGATCTATGGGGATTTATGGGATTTTTGGGGAGGGACAAAGTAGGACAAAAGGGGGATTTTAGTAGGGATTTTTTGGGAGAGATTTAGTAGGGATTTTAGGGGAGGGTTTTAAAGGGATCTTGTGGGGGGTCTTATAGGAATTTTGGGAGGAGGATCTTAGTGGGGATCTTAGTGGAGGGTCTTAGTAGGGTTTTTGGGAGGATCTTAGTAGGATCTTGTAAGGGATTTAGAGGGATTTTAAGGGGCCCTTAGTAGGGTCTTTGAGGAAGATCTTAGTAGGGATTTTAGTGGAGGATCTTAGTAGGGATCTTAGTGAAGGATCTTAGTAGAGACTTAGTAGGATCTTATGGAGGGATCTATTAATCTTTAGGAGGAATCTTATGTAGGGATCTTAGTGGAGGATCTTAGTAGGGATCTATGTAGGATTAGGGGATCTTAGTGGAGGGATCTTAGGTAGGGATCTTATGGAGGGTCTTAGTAGAGATCTTAGTGGAGGGATCTATAGTAAGACCTTAGTGGAAAGATTTAGTTAGAAGATCTTAGTAGAGGGACTTAGTAGGATCTTAGTGGAGGGATCTTAGTAGAGGATTCTTTGAGTGATTATAGAGATCTTTGTGGAGGATCTTTGGGTTGTGAGATCTTATGGAGGATCTTAGTAGGGATCTTAAGTTAGGATCTTAGTAGGGATCTTTGAGGAGGAGAATCTTAGTAGGGATCTTAGTGGAGGGATCTTAGGTCTTAGAGATCTTAGTGGAGGATCTTAGTAATGATCTTAGTAGGGGATCTTAGTAGAGACCTTAGTGGAGGGATCTTAGTAGAGATCTTAGTGGAGGGATCTTAGTAGAGAGTCTTAGTGGAGGGATCTTAGTAGAGATCTTTGAGGAGATCTTAGTAGGGATCTTGTAGAGTAACTTAGTGAGGGATCTTATGTAGGGATCTTAGTGGAGGGATCTTAGTAGGGATCTTTGAGGAGGGATCTTAGTGGAAGGATCTTAGTAAGGATCTTAGTAGGGATCTAGTGGAGGATCTAGTATGCGATTTAGTGGAGGATCTTAGTGGGGATCTTAGTAGGATCTTAGTAGGGATTAGTGGAGGATCTTAGTGTAGGGATCTTTGATGAGGATTTTGAGAGGGATCTTATATGGGGATCTTAGTGAGGAATCTTAGTTGGGAACTTAGTGGAGGATCTTAGTAGGGATCTCAGGGAGAGGATCTTAGGAGGGATCTTAGTAGGGATCTTTAGGAGGAATCTTATGTAGGGATCTCTATGGAGGGATCTTAGTAGGGATCTCATTTTGAGGATCTCTAGGAGGGATCTTAGTAGGGACTCAGGAGGAAATCTAGTAGGGACTCAGGCTGGATCTTAGTAGGGATCTCAGGAGGAATCTTAGTAGGGATCTCAGGAGGGATCTTAGTAGGGATCTCAGGAGGGATCTTAGTAGGGATCTCAGGAGAGAACTTAGGAGGTATTACGGTGTAATGTACTAAAAATTTTATATAAAAAAATAATGGTCCATATATAATAATAATTAGCGGGTATTATTGTGAAAGCGGACGAGTATTATTCCTGGTGAGTCAGTGTGGCCAGGACAGGAGCAGATGTGTTGTAAGTTAGTATGTGAAGGGCGGAGGCTGGGTGTAAGTCGTCATGGATTGGCGTTTTGCTGGTAGACAAACCCTACTACAGACGGGGTTGGGCGGGGTTAGAACCCGCGATCAGAGTCTCGGAACTCCAGACCGGCAGAAGGACGGGGGGAGGAGGGGTGTGTGTCAATGGAGCCTCCCTGTTTATAAAGGTTTATATATTGTTTACTCACTAGTAGTAGTGTGCTAGTGAGCTAATGTAAACTGGAGTGTGGTGATGTTGGTTGTAGTAGAGTAGGTTGTTACTATTAATATATTATATTTCTGTATAGGCGAGATTTTTTGTGTCGTTCTTTATAATAAATTATTGACTAATTAACGTTCCACATATAATATGTTGGTACAAGCAGACCCTAGAGTGGCTGTTTTGTTTTCATTGCAATTTAAATGCCCCTAGACAGCAGGTTGAGCAGCCTTTAGGAGCCAGGACATTTTGAGTTACGAGCATAAAGTCGTAACAGGAGGGATCTCAGGAAGGATTTTTGTAGGGATCTCAGGAGGGATCTCAGTAGGGCTCTCAGTAGGGATCTCAGGAGGGATCTCAGGAGGGATCTCAGGAGGGATCTCAGGAGGGATCTCAGTAGGGATCTCAATAGGGATCTCAGTAGGGATCCCAGTAGGGATCTCAGGAGGGTTCTCAGGAAGGATTTTTGTAGGGATCTCAGTAGGGATCTTAGTAAGGATCTAGGGAGGGATCTTAGTAAGGATCTAGGCAAGGATCTTAGTAGGGATCTTACAAGAGACCTTTTTAGGGATCTTAGCAGGGATCTCAGGAGGGATCTTAGTAGGGATCTCAGGAGGGATTTTAGAAGAGATCTCAGGAGGGATCTTAGTAGGGATCTCAGGACGAATCTTACAAGAGACCTTAGGAGGGGTCTTACAAGAGACCCTAGGAGGGATCTCAGTAGGGATCTCAGAAGGGACCTTAGTAGGGATCTCAGGAGGGATCTTAGTAGGGATCTCAGGAGGGATCTTAGTAGGGATCTCAGGAGGGGTCTTAGTAGGAATTAAAACGATAAAAATTATGTGGTGTGGGAACACATCATGGGTGTTGATGCAACCCTAAAGACAGGTTAGTAAAAGAGGTGATTTCAACAACGCAAAAGAACCCACTGGGGATGGAAATAGCTGGTTCTAGGCCTTTTACACTTCCTACAGCTTTCTGTAAACCTCGGGAGATATTTCGGTCTTGACTTGGGTGAGGGATGTGCGAGAAGGGTTTGGGTGTCTGGCTCTTCAGCTTTTCTCTTTCACAGGACGGACCATGTGCTAGGCGCACATTCCTACCTCTGAGTGAATCTTTCCCATCACCCTGCCTGCTCTAACTCATGCAACATTGCACGGCTCCTGATGAAGGACTGAAATGCGAAAGGCCTAGAATTAGTGTTTACTATCCCTCAATCGCTTGTTTTGCACTGTTAAATGTGGAGGAATATCTTGCAAAAAATGGGGTTTGTTACGGAAAACCACAACGGATGGCATATAATTTCAAGCGAGTCTTTGATAATGCACCCTGACAGAGGCTTACCCTTAAAATTTATTTTGCAAGTAAAAATAAGCACTACAGGGGATACCTGAGGCCATAGGAAACAGTGATGGAGTGGAGGTATGTGTTTGTGCAAGTTTAACAAACGGGGTCTCCAACATTTCGATACTTGCACCATAATCATTTCTGATAAACGCATGCGATCTGTCAGTGGAGACTTTTACAATGGGTGTTGTAGAACACTGTATGAAATATGTCAGTCATGGAGAATGCGGCATCAGCATCGAGCCCATAGCTGATCAAGTACGTATAAAATCTTGCCAAAGTTTTGACGTTCCCAACAATTTAGTACCGATGCTTAGTGGACTGTTCTTCAAGGAGAGATCAAGGGAAGTGAAGCTAATGACCTACTTGCCTGCCTGCCTGCCTACCTTCCTACCTACCGACCTGCATGACTGCCTACCTGCCATCCTACATATCCAAATGCATGACTGCCTGTCAACATGCCTGTCTGCGTTCCTGTCTTCCTGACTATTGGCCTGTCTGCCTGCATGCCTGCCTGCAGGCCTACCTGCCTGGCCGCCTGCATGCCAGCTTGCTTGTCTGCCTGCTCCCTGCCTGCGTACTTGCCTGCAAGCTCTTGAGCTATTATTAATTAAACAAGATGAGCCTCTATTGTCAAATCGTGGAATAATTAGCGAGTCAGTCACTTGACCACTCGAACACCTGGCACGCACACCCCAGCCACATCTCTACCTCACACTCCTGCCACATCCCTGCTTCACACTCATGCCACATCCCTGCTTCACAAGTACCTTCAGAAGCAATGATCAACGAGGTGTAATCCACTAAAAATGTATCAATACTGCTCAATTAAATCAGGCGTTAATAACGTGCTGTCTGGGAACGGTCTCACGACATTTCGCTGATTGGTGCCTGAGACCAGACCCGGGCGTAAAAACGGTCCGGGACTGACCATCGGCGGCAGTAGCGGCAAACTGGCCAGATTGAAAACTAGCGAGCAACCAAGACACGACTCCACCCTCATTCTCGGCCAATTTAGCTACATTATCAAGTAAATAAAAACGCAGATCTGTTCATTGCATGTTTCGCTCAGGGTGTCCGGGTTGACTGTAATTAAGTAGCAGTGAAGAGTGCACGTTTCTGATTGATACTACATCCTCGCCGTCCTTCAACACCTCAAAATACACACACATATTATATATATATTTTTTTTTCAACAAGTCGGCCGTCTCCCACCGAGGCAGGGTGACCCAAAAAAGAAAGAAAATCCCCAAAAAGAAAATACTTTCATCATTCAACACTTTCACCACACTCACACATTATCACTGCTTTTGCAGAGGTGCTCAGAATACAACAGTTTAGAAGCATATACGTATAAAGATACACAACATATCCCTCCAAACTGCCAATATCCCAAACCCCTCCTTTAAAGTGCAGGCATTGTACTTCCCATTTCAGGACTCAAGTCCGACTATATGAAAATAACCGGTTTCCCTGAATCCCTTCACTAATATTACCCTGCTCACACTCCAACAGATCGTCAGGTCTCCCATTAGTCGTCATTCGTCTCCATTCACTCCTTCTAACACGCTCATGCACGCTTGCTGGAAGCCCAAGCCCCTCGCCCACAAAACCTCCTTTACCCCCTCTTTCCAACCATTTCGAGGACGACCCCTACCCCTCCTTCCTTCCCTATAGATTTATATGTTTTTCATGTCATTCTACTTTGATTCCATTCTCTCTAAATGACCAAACCACCTCAACAACCCCTCTTCTCCCCTATGACTAATATTTTTATTAACTCCCACCTTCTCCTAATTCCACACTCCGAATTTTCTGCATAATATTTCACCACACATTGCCCTTAGACAGGACATCTCCACTGCCTCCACCGTCTCCTCGCTGCTGCTTTTAAACCACCCAAGCTTCACATCCATATAAGTGTGTTGGTCTACTATACTTTCATACATTCCCTTCTTTGCCTCCATAGATAAACTTTTTTTGACTCCACATTTTACCTCAACGCCCCACTCACCTTTTTTCCCTCATGATTCTATGATTAACCTCATCCTTCATAAATCCTTTCCGCCGACACGTCAACTCCCAAGTATCTGAAAACATTTCACTTCTTCCATACTCCTCCTCCCCAATTTGAAATCCAATTTTTCTTTATCTAAATCATTTGATACCCTCATCACCTTACTCTTTTCTATGTTCACTTTCAACTTTTACCTTTACACACATTCTCAAACTCACCCCACTAACCTTTGCAATTTTTCTTTAGACTCTCCCAAAAGGGCACAGTATCATCAGCAAAAAGTAACTGTGTCAGTTCCCATTTTGAATTTGATTCCCCATAAATTTAACCCCACCCCTCTTTCCCTAACACCCTAGCATTTACTTCTTTTACAACCCCATCTATAAATATTAAACAACCATGGTGACATTACACATCCCTGTCTAAGACCTACTTTTACCGGGAAGTATTCTCCCTCTTTTCTACACACCCTAACCTGAGCCTCACTATCCTCATAAAAGCTCTTTACAGCATTTAGTAACTTACCACCTATTCCATAAACTTGCAACTTTCTCCCACATTGCTCCTCTATCCACTCTATTCATATGCCTTTTCTAAATCCATAAATGCAATAAAAACTTCCCTACCTTTTTTCTAAATACTGTTCACATATATGCTTCAATGTAAACACTTGATCTAAAAACCCCCCTACCCCACTCTGAAGCCCCCCTTGCTCATCCGCAATCCTACATTCTGTCTTACCTCTATTCTTTCAATTATAACCCTACCGTATACTTTTCTGGTATACTCAGTAAACTTATTCCAAATAATTTTTACAATCTCTTTTGTCCCCTTTCCTTTATAAAAAGGACTATACATGTTTCTCCGCCAATCCCTAGGTACCTTTCCCCCTCTTTCATACATTTATTAAACAAAAGTACCAACCACTCCAAACACTATATCCCCCCTGCTTTTAAATTTCTGTCATGATCGCATCAGTTCCAGCTGCTTTACCCCCTTTCATTCTACGTAATGCCTCACGTACCTCCACCACACTTACATTCTGCTCTTTTTCACTCCTAAAAGATGGTATACCTCCCTGGCCAGTGCATGAAATTACCGCCTCCCTTTCTTCCTCAGCATTTAAAAGTTCCTCAAAATATTCTCGCCATCTACCTAATACCTCCCTCTCCCCCTCTACTAACTCCCCTACTCTGTTTTTTAAATGACAAATCCATACTTTCCCTAGGCTTTCTTAACTTGTTTAACTCACTCCAAATTTTTTTCTTATTTTCATTAAAATATATATATATATATAATATATCGTGCCGAATAAGTAAAAAATTGCTATTTTGCTTAAATAGCAACTCTTTTCTTGTGAATAAGGCAAAACGAAAAACTTGTTTGCAATAATTCACAAAATCATTCTGAACCTAACGAAAAGAATATATTTCATTGTGTCTTTTTATTAAATTATTGTAAACTTATCTAAAATATATTTATTTGGATTGGCCAATTAATTGAGTTGTTATTAAAAAAGGTTAGGTTAAGTTTTCTAAGAATCTGTTGGTACAAAATTATTAATTTTTACATTAACATCAATGAAAAAAAATACATCTTTAAACGTATAAGAGAAAATTTTAGAAAGTACTTAATTTTAAATGAGTTCTTGCTAACTGACCAGTTTTACCTATTCGGCACGATATATCAAATTACTGCTCAGTCCACAGCAGGATTCGAACCTACACACTGCATCAAAGTACGTAGTGCTTTGATGCAGTGTGTGTAGGTTCGAAACCTGCTGTGGATTGAGAGATATTGTTTGTAAATAATTTCGCCCGTTTGCAAATTGTTAAACATGTACACAGTGGTACTGTGTCAAAAGCATTCTTACAGTCCAAGAAAATACAATCTACCCATCCCTCCTTCTCTCCCTCGTCTTACTTCTGTGACCTTGTTTGTGACAGGATTTTCCATACCTGAAGCCGTGCTGGTTGTCATGTATGAACCCACTCCTTTCAACGTACTCCATCACTCTTCTGATAATCTTCTTCGTAACTTTACATACTATACATATCAATGACTGTAGTTTAATGCTGCAGGTCTGTATACTTTCTTAAAAATCAAGACTACATTTGCTGTTTTTCCATGCGTGTATTGTGTCCAACACTTGCTGTTGCACTCTAACGCCTCAGTTTGCTGGAAGCCTTTCTGTCTCTGAGAATACCACCCTAAATCTGATGCTGATTCATTCACAGACTTCCTGGTAATTCCTTGTGAGCTCTCCACTTTCCTTCTTCAGCCTGATTACCTGGTTCTTGACTGTTGTCTTCCTCCCGATGTGGCTATATAACAACTTTAGTCCTGGTTTAGTTTTCGATGCTATGCCATTCTTAAATTGCCATGTACTCACCTAACTGTAGCTTTTCTCTGTCTCATTCTCTGCCTGAGCTTCTCTCTGTCTCATCCTCTGCCTGAGCTTCTCTGTCTCATCCTCTGCCTGAGCTTCTCTGTCTCATCCTCTGCCTGAGCTTCTCTCTGTCTCATCCCCTGCCTGAGCTTCTCTTCCTCATTCTGCCTGAGCTTCTCTTCCATCCCCTCCTGAGCTTCTCTGTCTCATCCTCTGCCTGAGCTTCTCTGTCTCATCCTCTGCCTGAGCTTCTCTGTCTCATCCTCTGCCTGAGCTTCTCTCTGTCTCATCCTCTGCCTGAGCTTCTCTCTGTCTCATCCTCTGCCTGAGCTTCTCTGTCTCATCCTCTGCCTGAGCTTTTCTGTCTCATCCCCGCCTGGCTTTTCCTGTCTCATCCTCTGCCTGAGCTTCTCTGTCTCATCCTCTCCTGGTCCTGTTCATCCTTGCCTGGCTTCTCTCTGTCTCATCCTCTGCCTGAGCTTCTCTCTGTCTCATCCTCTGCCTGAGCTTCTCTCTGTCTCATCCTCTGCCTGAGCTTCTCTGTCTCATCCTCTGCCTGAGCTTCTCTCTGTCTCATCCTCTGCCTGAGCTTCTCTCTGTCTCATCCTCTGCCTGAGCTTCTCTCTGTCTCATCCTCTGCCTGGCTTCTCTCTGTCTATCCTCTGCCTGAGCTTCTCTGTTATCCTCTGCCTGCTTCTCTGTCTCATCCTCTTCTGAGTTTTTCTGTCTCATCCTCTGCCTGAGCTTCTCTCTGTCTCATCCTTGAGCTTCTCTCTGTCTCATCCTCTGCCTGAGCTTCTCTCTGTCTCATCCTTGCCCTTTGTTCCTCTGTCTCTCCTTGACTTCTCTCTGTCTCACCTTGCTGATTCTCTCTGTCTCATCCTATGCCGAGCTTCTCTCTGTCTCATCCTCTGCCTGGCTTTTCTGTCTATCTCTGCCTGACTTTTCCCCTCTGTCTCATCCCCTGCCTGAGCTTCTCTGTCTCATCCCCCTAGCTTCTGTCTCTCCTCTGCCTGGCTTCTCTCTGTCTCATCCCCCTGCCCGGTTCTCTGTCTCATCCTTGCCTAGCTTCTCCTTTTGTGTCTTCCTCGCCGAGGTTTTCCTCTGTGTCTCGTCCCCGCCTGAGCTTTCTGTCTCATCCTCGCCTGAGCTTCTCTGTTCATCCCTTTCCCGAGGGTTTTCCCCTCTGGTTCGTCCTCTGCCCGAGTTTTGTCTCATCCTCTCCTAGCTTCTCTGTGTTCCCCTCCCCTGCCTGAGCTTCTCTCTTTTCTCTCCCCCTGCCCGACTTCTCTCTCTCTGTCTCTCCCCTGCCTAAACTTCTCTCTTTGTCTCTCCCCTGCCTGAGCTTTTCTCTGTCCATCCTCTGCCTGAGTTTCTCTTGTTATCCCCTGCCGAGCTTTCTCTCTTTCATCCCTGCCTGAGCTTCTCTCTTGTTCATCCCCTGCCTGAGTCCTTTTGTCTATCCTCTGCCTGAGCTTCTCCTCTCTTCTCACCCCTTCCTGGCTTTCTCTTCCTCTGTCTCATCCCCTTTCCTGAGCTCTCTCTGTCTGTCCTCTGCATGAGCTTTTCTCTCTCTGTCTCATCCTCTGCCTAAGCTTTCTCTCTCCGTTCCCCCTCTGCGACTTCCTCTGTTCGTCCCCTGCTGAGCTTCTCTCTTTCTCCCTGCTGAGCTTTTTCTCTCTGTCTCATCCCCTGCCCAAGCTTCTCTCTCTCGCTCTCCTCTGCCCGAGTTCTCTCTGCTCACCCTGCCTAAGCTTCTCTCTCTCTGTCTCACCTCTGCCTGGCTTTTTTGTCTCGCCTCTGCCTGAGTTTCTCTCGTTCATCTCTCCCTGAGCTTCTCTCTCTCTGTCTACCCTTTTGCCTGAGCTTTCTCTGTCTCGTCCTCTGCCTGAGTTCTCTCTCTCTGCCCATCCTCGCCAAACTTTCTCTCTGTCTCTCCTCTCCTGACTTCTCTGTGTCCCCGTCCTCTGCCTGAGCTTCTCTCTGTCTCATCCTCTGCCTGAGCTTCTCTCTCTCTGTCTCATCCTCTGCCTAAGCTTCTCTCTCTCTGTCTCATCCTCTGCCTGAGCTTCTCTCTGTCTCATCCTCTGCCTGAGCTTCTCTCTGTCTCATCCTCTGCCTGAGCTTCTCTCTGTCTCATCCTCTGCCTGAGCTTCTCTCTCTCTGTCTCATCCTCTGCCTGAGCTTCTCTCTGTCTCATCCTCTGCCTAAGCTTCTCTCTCTCTGTCTCATCCTCTGCCTGAGCTTCTCTCTGTCTCATCCTCTGCCTGAGCTTCTCTCTCTGTCTCACCCTCTGCCTGAGCTTCTCTCTGTCTCATCCTCTGCCTAAGCTTCTCTGTCTCATCCTCTGCCTGAGCTTCTCTGTCTCATCCTCTGCCTGAGCTTCTCTCTCTGTCTCATCCTCTGCCTGAGCTTCTCTGTCTCATCCTCTGCCTGAGCTTCTTTCTGTCTCATCCTCTGCCTGAGCTTCTCTCTGTCTTATCCTCTGCCTTAGTATCTCTGTCTCATCCTCTGCCTGAGCTTCTCTCTGTCTCACCCTCTGCCTGGTCGTCTCTACATGACCCACCTACTACTCTGTGGTTTTCTTTCACTGACTTTTATGTTCCTTTTACCTTTTCTCATTTTGTATAAGCCATCCATGTGTAGAAATATATTTTTTTTGCATTTGACTGATCTCCAGATAATACCTCGGGAAAGTTTATGATCCCAAAACACAGTGGGTGGCACCTCAAGAAGGTTGGTGGTCCCAAGACACAGTGGGTGGCACCTCAAGAAGGTTGGGGGTTTCCCAAGACCAGTGGGTGGCACTCAAGAAGGCTGGTGGTCCCAAGACACAGTGGGTGGCCTCAAGAAGGTTGGTGGTCCCAAGACACAGTGGGTGGCACCTCAAGAAGGCTGGTGGTCCCAAGACACAGTGGGTGGCACCTCAAGAAGGCTGGTGGTCCCAAGACACAGTGGGTGGCACCTCAAGAAGGTTGGTGGTCCCAAGGCACAGTGGGTGGCACCTCAAGAAGGCTGGTGGTCCCAAGACACAGTGGGTGGCACCTCAAGAAGGTTGGTGGTCCCAAGACACAGTGAGTGGCACCTCAAGAAGGCTGGTGGTCCCAAGACACAGTGGGTGGCACCTCAAGAAGGTTGGTGGTCCCAAACACAGTGGGTGGCACTCAAGAAGGTTGGTGGTCCCAGACACAGTGGGTGGCACCTCAAAAGGTTGGTGGTCCCAAGACACAGTGGGTGGCACCTCAAAGGGCTGGTGGTCCCAAGACACAGTGGGTGGCACCTCAAGAAGGTTGGTGGTCCCAAGACACAGTGGGTGGCACCTCAAGAAGGCTGGTGGTCCCAAGACACAGTGGATGGCACCTCAAGAAGGCTGGTGTCCCAAGACACAGTGGGTGGCACCTCAAGAAGGTTGGTGGTCCAAGGCACAGTGGGTGCACCTCAAGAAGGCTGGTGTTCCCAAGACACAGTGGGTTGGCACCTCAGAAGGTTGGTGGTCCCAAGACACAGTGAGTGGCACCTCAAGAAGGCTGGTGGTCCCAAGACACAGTGGGTGGCACCTCAAGAAGGTTGGTGGTCCCAAGGCACAGTGGGTGGCACCTCAAGAAGGCTGGTGGTCCCAAGACACAGTGGGTGGCACCTCAAGAAGGCTGGTGGTCCCAAGACACAGTGGGTGGCACCTCAAGAAGGCTGGTGGTCCCAAGACACAGTGGGTGGCACCTCACGAAGGCTGGTGGTTCCAAGGCACAGTGGGTGGCACCTCAAGAAGGCTGGTGGTCCCAAGACACAGTGGGTGGCACCTCAAGAAGGCTGGTGGTCCCAAGACACAGTGGGTGGCACCTCAAGAAGGCTGGGGTCCCAAGACACAGTGGGTGGCACCTCAAGAAGGCTGTGGTCCCAAGGCACAGTGGGTGGCACCTCAAGAAGGTTGGTGGTCCCAAGACAGTGGGTGGCACTACATGAAGTTTGGTGGTCCCAAGACAGAGAATAAGGTTAATGGTCCTAAGACAGTGGCTAACACCCTGGGAAGGTTAGTGGTCCCAAGACTGGGTAGAACTTTAGGGAGTGTGTATTTATGAGTGTACCGTGTCAGGTCGCAGGGGTCGAGTCTTTGTTTCTCACCTCAGTGTGTGTACTCGCCTATATGTGGCGATACGCAGGCAGGCAGGTGTGTGTGTGTGTACTCACCTAGTTGTGATTGCAGGGGTCGATTCACAGCTCCTGGTCCTGCCTCTTCACTGGCCGCTACTAGGTCACTCTTCCCGCTTCAAGAGCTTTATCATACCTCTTCTTAAAGCTATGTATGGATCTTGCCTCCACTACATCACTTCCCAGATTATTCCACTTCCTGACAAATCTGTGACTGAAGAAATACTTCCTAACATCCCTGTGATTCATCTGAGTCTTCAACTTCCAACTTCTTGCTCTCTCCCATCTCTGGAACATCCTGTCTCTGTCCACCTTCTTGATTCCTCTCTGAATTTTATATGTCGTTATCATATCTCCCCTACTTCTCCTGTCTTCCAGTGTCGTCAGGTCGATTTTCCTTAATCTCTTCTCGTAAGACATACCCCTTAACTCTGGGACTAGTCTTGTTGCAAACCTTGGCACTTTCTCTGGTTTCCTTACATGCTTGGCTAGGTGAGGTTGCCAAACTGGTGCTGCATACTCCAATATGGCCCTAACGTACACAGTATAAAAAGTCGTGAACGATTCCTTACTAAGATGTCGGAGTGCTGTTCTTACGTTTGCTAGGCGCCCGTATGCTGCATCAGTTATTTGGTTGATGTGCGGCTCAGGAGATGTGCCCGGTGTTATACCACCCCAAGATCCTTTTCCTCGAGTGAGGTTTGTAGTCTCTGGCCCCCTAGACTGTACTAAGTCTGTGGCGGTCTTTGCCCTTCCCCAATCTTCATGACTTTGCACTTGATGGGGTTGAACTCCAGGAGCCAGTTGCTGGACCAGGTCTGCAGCCTATCCAGATCCCTTTGTAGTTCTGCCTGGTCCTCGTCCGATTGAATTCTTCTCAACAACTTCATATTATCTGCAAACAGGGACACTACTGAGTCTATTCCTTCCGTCATGTCGTTCACAAATACTAGAAACAGCACCGGCCCTAGGACTGACCCTGTGGCACCCCGCTCGTTACAGGCGCCCACTCTGACACCTCGCCACATACCATGACTCGCTGTTGTCTTCCTGACAGATATTCCCTGATCCACTGTAGTGCTTTCCCTGTTATCCCTGCCTGGTCCTCTAGCTTTTGCACTAATCTCTTGTGTGGAACTGTGTCAAACGCCTTCTTACAGTCCAAGAAAATGCAATCTACCCACCCCTCTCTCTCTCTTGTCTTACTGCCATCACCCTGTCATAGAACTCCAGTAGGTTTGTGACACAGGATTTCCAGACTGAAACCGTGCTAGCTGTAGTTGATAGCTCATTCCTTTCTAGGTGTTCCACCACTCTTCTCCTGATAACCTTCTCCATGACCTTGCATACTATACATGTCAGTGACACTGGTCTGTAGTTTAATGCTTAATGTCTGTATCCTTTTTTAAGAATTGGGACTACATTTGCTGTCTTCCATACCTCAGGTAGTCGCCCTGTTTCGATAGATGTGTTTTAGAATGTTGTTATTGGTACACATAGTATCTCTGCTCCCTCTCTCAGGACCCATGGAGAAATGTTATCCGGCCCCATCGCCTTGAGGTATCTAGCTCACGTAGCAGCCTCTTCACTTCTTCCTCGGTTGTATGTATTGTGTCCAACACTTGATGGTGTACCACCTCTCCGTCTTTCTGGAGGCTCTTCTGTCTCTGTGAACACCTCTTTGAATCTCATGTTGAGCTCCTCACATACTTCACGGTCGTTTCTTGTGACCTTCCCTCCTTCCTGTCTGAGCCTGATTACCTGGTCCCTGACTGCTGTTTTCCTCCTGATATGGCTGCACAGCAGCTTTGGGTCAGATTTGGCTTTCGCAGCTACGTCATTCTCGTATTGTCTTTGGGCCTCCCTTCTTACCTGTGCATATTCATTTCTGGCTCTACGACTGCTCTCCTTATTCTCCTGGGTCCTTTGCCTTCTATACTTCTTCCATTCTCTGGCACATTTGGTTTTGACCTCTCTACACCTTTGGGTACACCAAGGGCTCGTCCTGGCTTTTTCGTTATTTCTGTTACCCTTGGGAACAAACCTCTCCTCAGCTTCCTTGTATACTTTTGTCACATATTCCATAATCTCGTTTACTGACTTCCCTGCCGGTTCTCCGTGCAGGGATTTCTTCATGCCTGCATAGTCCCCTTACTTGTAGTTTGGCTTCATTCGTCCGCCCCTTCCTGCTTCCCTCTCCACTTGTAACTCTATAAATTCGAAGCTCAGAACCACATGATTGCTGGCCCCGAGGGGTCTTTCACATGTGATGTCCTCAATATCTGCACTACTCAAGGTGAATACTAGGTTCAGTCATGCTGGTTCATCCTCTCCTCTCTCTCTGGTAGTGTCCCTTACGTGATGGTATATGAGGTTTTTCAGTACCACCTCCATCATCTTAGCCCTCCACGTTTCTTGGCCCCCTTTGTGGCTCCAGGTTCTCCCAATCGATTTCCTTGTGGTTGAAGTCACCCATGATCAGTATCTTTGCTCTGCTCGCATGAGAACTTCTGGCCACTTCAGCCAGTGTGTCAACCATCGCTCTATTACTCTCATCATGCTCTTGCCTTGGCCTCCTGCTGTTCTGTAGTGGGTTATACATCACTACAATTTCTACCTTGGGACCTCCAGATTGAAGTGTTCCTATTATGTAATCTCTTGCTTCTCCTCTGTCTCCTCTCTCCAGCTCACCAAAATCCCATCGGTTTTTGATGAGCAGTGCCACTCCACCTCCTGCGTGTGTGTGTGTGTGTGATTGTACTCACCTAACTACACTCACCTAATTGTGGTTACAGGGGTCGAGTGGAGCAGGGAGCTATGAATCGAGTGGAGCAGGGAGAGAGTGGACCTCCTGGCCCCAAGGGGGGCCAGGAGGTCCACTCTCTTCCTGCTCCATGAGCTTTATTGTAACTCTTCTTAAAGCTATGTAACGTACCTGCCTCCACTACCTCACTTTCGAGACTATTCCCTTTCCTGACAACTCTATGACTTAAGAAATACTTCCTAATTTCCGTGGTTCATCTGAATCTTCAACTTCCAACTGTGACCCCTTGTTGATATGTCCCATCTCTGGAACATCTTGTCTCTGTCCACCTTGTCGATTCCTCTCAGTATTTTATATGACGTTATCATGTTCCCCCTGTCCCTTCTGTCCTCCAGTGTCGTCAGGTGGAATTTCCTTAACTTATCATACTAGGACATTCCCCTTAGCTCTGGCACTAGTCTTGTTGCAAACCTTTGCACTTTCTCTAGTTTCTTGACGTGCTTGAGCAGGTGTGGGTTAGAAACTGGAGCTGTATACTCCAATATGGGTCTGACGTACACGGTGTGTGTGTGTGTGTGTGTGTGTGTTATCACGCGAGTGCTCACAGAGTTGTGTTTACGGAGGGGTCGAGGCACAGCTCCTGACCCTGCCTCTTGGGTTAGCTTAATAGACATCAACCCGACTCATGCCTGCCGAGATCTTGTCATACCACTCTTCAAGCTTTGAATGGATAAGCCTCCACCACTTCATCTGGTTCATTCCACTTTTTAACCACTGTTAGACTAAACGTTTGTTCTTCTATATACGACATTTCATTATTTTTTTTAAATAAATATGAGTTCATTAATTTCTAAATCAAAAAATTTTACTCTAAATTAATGCATTTAAATAAAAATGTTAAGTTTAGTGGAAAAACTTAAAGTTTGTAAAAACAGGGATATTAGAAATACTTGTTAATATCTCTATGGCACATCTGTGTGTCTGTGCCGCTTTGACCCAGATCCTTCCCTCACGATCATCCTGTCTCCGTCTTATCTGTTAACGACTCTTAAGATGTACATCGTGATCAATATCATTTCCTTATCACATTGCTTACGGGGTCGTCAAATTCACTTCTCCGAGTCTCTGGATATCGCATTTTCAACTCCACGACAAGTTTTGTGCATTGGACCTTCTGTAGCTTTTGTCAGAGCTTGATCAGGGAGGAGGAGGGAGAGGGAGGGGTGCGTACTCCATCTTCGGTTTTACATATGTCGTGTATAATGCTACAAATAATTTTTTTTTTTTTTGCTGAGGTTCCTGAATGCTATTCTACGATTTATCAGTCTGACGTTTGCTGCCGATATTACCGGTTTATGTGCATTTGTGGTGATATATTTATCGTGATGCTTATCACAGGATAATTTTCTACTAGTTTTTCTTCCCCTGGGCTGTGCTTCATTCCTGCTCTCCTCTGTTTCCATCCTCTTCACACTCGGGTTGAATTTCTCTGACCAACAATTTAGCTTATACAAGTATCCTGGAGTATATTTCCGCCTTCCACTTTCTTTGTTTTTCTCCTTAGCGAACAAACGTATGCACACGTTTGTATGCACATAAGTGTATGTGAATGTATGTGATGCACGTTTATGTATACGAGTGTGTGCGTGTGATGCAAGGGATGGGAAAGAGAGACTGGGAAGATTGTAGGTTTGGTCAGGCAGCCCCTGACCCTACCCGCAGGCACCTAGCTTAACCTTTGTGCTTCATGCCCATCCGACCTCGTGGGTACCCTGGTTAACCTCCGCCCTTACACACACATCTGTGTTTACGCACTGCCTATCCTACCCTTCTATGTGTTAGCCAACTACTTACACTACCTCTTGGATGCCTAGCATACACAAAAACCGCCATTTGCACCCCGTAGGTTTGTTCTGGTCGCATTGCAGTACAAATGTACTCTTATTAAAAATAAAATGAAAATCTCCGCCCTTACACTCACATATGTGTGTTTACGCACTGCCTACCATACCTAGAGGGTGCCCTGGTTGACCTCCGCCCTTAAACACACACCTCTCTATTCCAATCCTGTATTTTCCTTCCGACCTGTCCATACTAATCATGCTACGAATCTCAGACATCTCAGTTATCGCAGTCACTTCGTCCAACCAACCCCAAGCTAAGAGCAAGTATCGCACCTCAGCTAACTACAAAGCCCAGCATGTCACTCCTAACAGTTGACTAACAACCGGGTACCTATTCATTGCTAGGTGAACAGGGGCACAGGTATGAGGAGACTTGCGCAATGTTCTGACTTTCCTAGATCGAATATTACCTGATCTGGAGCCATTTTAACCATTAATTCCTAGTCTATTGAGAACGAGTCTACGTTGTACAGCTAAAGTGATGTAGCTATACAACGTACACAAGGCCGTTGATAGAGTATCATGCATCAGCATTACACTAAAACAGTCACAGTACTAATATAATCGAAAGAATAAAAATAAGAAGCCATAAGAATTGAATCCAAACGACATACTATCAACAACAATTAAAAAAAATAATCTTCACAACGTTTCGCTCCTACTAGAGCTGGTAGCTGTGACAGCGGGAGTGAGGTAAGTGCTATTGTCGTATACCATCATGACCATAATACAAACGTTATTAACTGGACTTCCTCCTCACCAACTAAACTGTCTTGTTCTCCAGCGCGCAGCAACAACAACTACTACTACTAATACTATTACTACTACTACTACTACTACCACTACTACCACTACTACTACCACTACCACCACCACTACTACCACCAGTACTACTACTACAACTATTAGTACTACTAGTCTTTTACTCCCTATCCTCAACGCTTGTTATAAATAGTCGAAGATCTGAATGTAACATTTATGTTGAACATCAAAATGGTATACAATACCGACAGGTTGTTAGGTAAGACACATATGCAACAGTTAGACAACTTTATTCCGAAACGTTTCGCCTACACAGTAGGCTTCTTCAGTTGAATACAGAAAGTAGGCAGGAACAGTAGAGATGTGAAGACGATGTAATCAGTCCATCACCCTTGAAGTCGAGGGACTGACAACCTCAAATTCTACGACTTCAAGGGTGATGGACTGATTACATCGTCTTCACATCTCTACTGTTCCTGCCTACTTTCTGTATTCGACTGAAGAAGCCTACTGTGTAGGCGAAACGTTTCGGAATAAAGTTGTCTAACTGTTGCATATGTGTCTTACCTAACAACATTTATGTTAGTAACGCCAAACACAGACATGCACCAACTAACAAAGATTTGAATGTAACATTTATGTTAGTAACGCCAAACACAGACATGCACCAACTAACAAAGATCTGAATGTAACATTTATATTAGTGACGCCAGACACAGACATGCAATAATTCAAGAGTAACTTAGAAGGTGACCTATGGTGACTCAAGTACACATCAACACCGCTAATGAATAAGATGTTCAACACCTGGATTTCTTTATTTGGAAAACGTTCCGCTCGCCACGGGGCTGTATTATTATGTATACAGTAAGTTTTTTATTTAAATACATTTTCGCTTACGGTTAAGCTTCGCAATGCGGTTAAAACACGTACAATGTCAGGTACCAAACTTCCGTTGAGAGCGAAAAAATAACTCAGTTTAAGTCTTATTGTGTTTGATTCACCGAGCCACACTTAAAATGTTAGGTTTCCACAAGTCGATGTCTTGGTTAAACTAGCTATTAATAGTGTGCCAGATGTAATTTTGGTCCGTCAAACAATAGTTTAAGAATACTTTTTTTAGCATGTGTATAATAATGTATAAATGTGTATCATAATGAATGATTAGACTCTGGATATCTAAGTTATCGTCAGTACTCTGGGCATACAAGTTATCACCAGTATCTAGAGTATCACCAGTACTCTGTTCACGCAAGATAACACCAGTACTCTGGGTACACAAGTTATCGCCAGTACTCTGATCACACAGGTTATCGCCAGTACTCTGGTCACACATGTTGTCATCAGTATTCTGGTCACACAAGTTATCACCAGAACTCTTTGCACACAAGTTATCACCAGTACTCTTTGCACACAAGTTATCACCAGAACTCTTTGCACACAAGTTATCACCAGTACTCTTTGCACACAAGTTATCACCAGAACTCTTTGCACACAAGTTATCACCAGTACTCTTTGCACACAAGTTATCACCAGTACTCTGGTTATCAGGCGTCAACTTGTGCTCATCTGAGGCCCTTCACGTGCAGCGCTAATTAGTAAGTATTCTCAACAAGCGTAATGAGCAGTTAAGAAGCGCAGATATGATCCGGGGTAATCAGCAAGTAGTTTATTCATGGGGGGAAGGGGGTGCTAAACCCTTAAGGGTCATACAGCGCCTGGGGAACGGCAGCTTATCAGGTTTGATCAATGGGAGGGAAAAACAGCTCTGTATGTTTCTAACACACACAGGTGTGTGTGTGTGTGTGTGTGTGTGTGTGTGTGTGTGTGTGTGTGTGTGTGTGTGTGTGTGTGTGTGTGAGTGTGTGAGTGTGAGAGAGTAATAGGGAGGGGGGGTAATGACTGTCAGATTCCAATTTAAAGTGTTGTTGTACGCTGTACTTCATGTAGAGATGTGTATCTCTTACCGCTACCTTAGGAATGTAGTGGGTCGAGTGTGGGTATATATTTCACAGATGTGGTTTAATGCTTTTATAGATGGGGTTATAAAAGCATTGAATACAAGAGTGTAGGATAGAGGCGCAGCCTTGTGAGATAATGACTCTGATATGAAGTGGTAGAGACATGTGATGCAATGCAAACTTTCGTTACAAACATCGTTCCCTCTAGATAAAATTTCACCGAGATTCGGTCTTCGCCAAAAGAAGAAGGTAAACGAGAAAGGTACATCATAATTTACACCTGGAAAATCCTGAAGGGACTGGTCTCAAACTTGCACATTGAAATCACTCCGCATAAAAGCAAGAAACTTGGCAGACGATGCAAACTACCTACAATAAAACAGTAAGAACACGACAACTACACTAAGGGAGAACTTGATGAGTGCCAGAGGTCCTCGACTTTCCAACTCCCTTCCCTCTGCATGCATAAGGAATTTACGAAGAAACCTCTGGCTGTCCTCAAGAGAGAACGTGACAAGTTCTTCATATCAGTTCGTACGTTGGACTGCACGCGGCCATAACATCTTCATTGATCAGGCCTTGATCCAACAGGAGGCCTGATCAATCAAGATGTTATGGGCCGCAGATGGCCAGCTAGCAAAAAACACGAAATCTGATGTGTTTATGTGTCGGTACTTTTGGAAGTTGAGGAGTTTGGGAGGGTGTGTTAAAGACTAAGTTGAAAGTGAATATAGAGAAGAGGAGAAGAAAGAAAAAAGGCTACAGAACTGAAGACTAAACAGTAAATGAATATGAAGGACTGAACGTCAGACTACCTTCGGCTGTCGATGTGTCAGCAGACGGTTCTAAGACAGACGAGATGAATCACAAAATAAATAATGGGGAAGCACTGAATCCTTAGGGGTTTTGCAACGGCTAGGTATTGGGAAGTAATTAGATATGATCCAAGGAAAGTAAAGGGCAGTTTCTCTTAACGATCAAGAATCCAGGACTAAGTGAACGATCTCATGCCGACGTTCAAATAATGATGTTTTCACGTTTCAAAAGACTTACGATCATTTTCTCCAGATTTCATAGCTTAACCCTAGCAAATTCTCTGGACTTCCTAGCTCAACACTAGTAATTTCTCCAGACCTCTTAGCTCAACACTAGCAAATTCAATGGATGATCCAGATTCTGGAAGTTTTATACAGAAAGGCCTAAAGGTATCCTTATCCGCCTCCCGTGGCTTTTTTGCACTAACAAGTGTCAGTAATGTCAGTTGCATGTGTACTATTAACAACTGTTAGAGTCAGGTATGCCATATTCACTCTTATAAAAGCGACACTATGTTAAGAGTTACAGCTAGCTGGAAACTGGTGGCCAGGACTGAGTCATACACTCAGTTGGAATCCTGGTGCTCAAGGAAGAGGACATATTATGCAAAGTTTGTCAGGAAACAAGACAAGTGTTTCCTGACGTGGGTCTCAGAGCTTTTGGTCATCTGACCGAGGCCTTCCGCTGGCTTACCGGTCCACCCCTTTAAAAATCAGGGTCATGGTTATAACTATTTAGTTAGTGAGGACATGTGAACTGCAACTCTCTCTCAGTGCGTATGCATCCCTCATCAATAAACGGTAGAAATGAGATCGTCTATCTAGTGCAATCCACGACATGCCCAGACGCGGGCATAACATAATGGTGGCAGCGGTGTATTCTGTTATGTCCTCGGTCTGGGCATCTCGTGGGATGCACCAGATGACGGAGAATGATAACCTCAGTTCTGCTATTTATTGTATAGATGTCTACACACTATCAATATACAACTTATGTCCTAGGCATAATACTACATACGACCGGGATCCCATCCTTCCTTTGACCTAAGTAGATCAATAGCTGCCTTGTACTTGGCTTCCTTTGATGCGTCTCTATGTGACTAGTTAGTGGTCCAAGTCGGACCGAAACGCTGTCATAAGTTTCATTCTCCTTTGTGCAGGTTATATGTGTATTGTGTATTCCTATTCAGATTTGAACCTGATACAGGGAGCATGTCCTACCTCGACTAGTAGGCCACGCCCACATATTACCACGTCTGTTACTTCTGCATCGTTTATTTCTTCCACTGGCCCCACTACTCGATTGATCACTGGCTGCTTTGTAGAAAACTAGAGGATACCTCTGCAACTTGACTGCTAAATCTCTGGCTCACCACTTGAGCCTGCACTGCGTCTGATAGTGGCTCCCTCCTACATGCGACCACGTCAATAACCAGAGCACTGCTCCATCACTTCCACTGGCTACATTATACATGGCTTCATTTTGTCTCCGTATTAGACTAGTGAAGTTTCTGGTGGGCGAAAGATCTCAATAAATATACCCAAGTGCTTCACTTGTCTTATTCATCAGAAAAGACAACCTTATCAGAAACTAGCACAATACACTGGAATTCTCACAAGCACTTAATAAATTGGAATCTGCACTCATCAGCATCTACAACAACTTCAACCATACAAACGATTTCTACAATACTGTTGAAAACTTCGTGAAAGTTGAGTAATCAAAGTGACATGACTGGCACCCCACTTGCACTATTTACATGCGAACTCTTCCTTATCAGGCCTAATTTGCTGTTTGTGGCTTGATCAAGCCCACTGCATGGACCAAACGTCAATAACGTTCCACACAACTTCAAATGTCTTCCATGACCATCATGTCGGTATCTCATACCATTACATTTATATATAAAAAGGTCAATTTTGATGTCAGGGCGGGATAGGACAGTGATAAAGAGAAGCGAGGGGCAGCCTGGACCTGGGACGTGCAGCCAGGGGCCTAGAACGTGTATTATTACTGCCAACACGACCACACCTACGAGGTGAGGATGATAATTTTACCTCAGTACCACAGGACTTAGCAGCACTACCACCAGGGCTCCTCCGACCATTACAATGCCACGACACCATACCAGGCTTTTTCTCAATTTGTCCAACAGTGGTTGGACTGTAAAGAGGAGGTCTGTCTGATGCGACATGAGCGCGACATTAGCAATTGACATAGGAAATTAGACTTATTCCACCTAACACGTAGTAATGATGTTATTTTGCGTTTTCTTGAAGGCAGGTTGAGTTACACAGTACTCCAGTGAACCTTAGTACCATTTACGCAGTACTTGAAGAACTTGCAGTAAAAGATGATCCCTGATAAACACGAGAGATGGAGACGAGCGCTCAACAGAGTAATCTTTTTTCCTCGAATGATTTAAGTTCTAACACTGCCACTTTTCTTTCCTAGGTCTGGAATCTGGAGAGCGTGAAGCACGGTCGGTGGGTTAAAGACTCGGCGTGCGGGACATGCCTTCTACTTGACCCTGGAGTCTTCTGGTTTTGCCTAGCATACCTTATTGAAGTTAATCCTTGTGTAGCTTTACGAATAAGTTCGACAAATATGTAGGCGACAATGGTTATGTGGCAAAAGACACTTACGTACAGTTCAGGACATTTATTAATGGAAACGTTTCGCCACGAGTGACTTCTTCAGTCCCAGAGATAACTAAGAAAAAGGGTATATATAGTGGCAGTAGTCAGGTTAAATATGTATATTCGTTTTCTTAGTTATTTCTGTATTAGGACTGAAGAAGTTACTCGTGGCGAAACGTTTCCTTTAGATAAATGTCCTGAACTGTACAAGTGTATTTTCCCACATATTGTCGGTATCACCATACCATTTCTGACAATGGTTGTATTTGATAAGGACCTGGCAAGTATGAGCCAGTAAGCCTGCAGCAGTGTTCGTCCTTTCATACGTAGAAGGTGACGATGGCCACGAGTGGTCAAGAACTCCACTATCATAATACGATAACATTAGTAATTCGAAGAAAAATAGGTATTGCAAAAACACTTGTGAATATTAGTGGCTATGACTTTAAGATTCACGATCATTAAAGTATTCCACACATTCCTAGAACCGAGCAACACTGCAGTAAACCTGATTGTTTATGTAGATAAATGGTCCAGCGAACCGCTAAGTTGATAAAGTAGACACATGTGCAACACCTAGATATATTTACTGATGAAAGGTTTCGCCATATAGTGGCCTCATTAGTCCAATACAAAAAAGAATGGTGAAGATGAGAAGGAGTTTGAGGTAATCAGTCCCTCAGCCTGGAGCCAATGTGTTCAGTCCATCAATCTTGACAAGAGTGTAGCATCTGCTCCACCTAATTTGATGACAGATGAGGTGGAACAATGGTAGGCGGAGTCACCAGCGGACAAAACCACTAGTAGCCGTGTCTATAAGTTAGAAAAGTTTTGAAGAAATCCCTGTATCAAGATCCCCAGATTTTGCCGTGTCATTTATCAACTTGCCAGTTTTGTAAACCATCATTCACATGTATGTTTTATGCTAGTGGTGTCCCGTTTTGAATGTTTGTGGTTAAGGTCCACTACCTATCCTCATGGTGCTCTGCTTTCAGAATTTGTGGTTACAAGAGTAGACCTATGCTCGTGATCCCTCGTCTTCAGTCTAAAAAACACAAGACAACAACGAACTTTGCGTCTGTATGTGCCCTTTATTAAGTCGATTACAATGATTCCAAATCTGTATCAAGACTTGACACACCATGTCAAAAATTTTAGTTGCAGAAAAACGTGTTTTTTCAAGCATGATTAAAAAATTCAAGTACACTGCACAAGTGACACATGAACATGTGTTCAACTGTCGCCAGCAATATTCAAAACATATGAACATTTTGAACACATATATGACATGCAATAAAATCACGGCATACAGATAATATCACCTGTTTAATATAAGAAATTACGAAAGCACTTGGCAGTTTTTCACAGTAGTTGTTTTGCATATATGTGACATGCATTTTTTTTCAGGAACTGTTTATTTAAATGTCAAACACCTTGTTCAAAGCTTTAATAATCTGTAGACGTATATGCAAGCTATTCAACTGTTGCCAGCTCGTTAACATTACTCAAAAGGAAATATTAATTTCTAGTTTTAAAGTGATGGACCGGTAAGCCAGTGGTAAGCTTTGATCAGATGACCAAAAGCTCCAGTGGTGGGTCATCATATGACTAAGACCCACGCGTCAGGAAACACTTGTCCTGTTCTCTAATAAATATTGCCTTACATAAGTACTAAAATACTTGAGACAATTTTATTTTCATTTTCCCAATAAAAAGCTCTGTGTTGGGTTAATTCCGATTTCAGATTCGAAGTAGGAATGTTTGAATTAATTTAAAACCTAAACTCTTATCTCAGTAGCAAATTTGCTGCCCAAGATAATCTATGATATACAGTGACCAGGAGGTCATGGTTGACTAAGGAAGTGGGCGAGGCAATCGTCTGAGCAGGCAGTCATGTGTGACTAACAACAAGCAAACACAATCACTCAAGCCGTCGTGTTCAAGGTGTGTACGATAGTGTGTGCACCTCAGGGTGCACCATCGTGAGGGTGAGGTGTCTGTACATTAGAGGGACTAAACCTTAGTATGTTGCCGATGTGTGGACATCAGAGGCCAACCTGTCCTGTGTTGCATGTGTGCACACACCAGAGAGGCCACGGGGTTGCACGGCAGGCCTTCCCGTTGGGGTATGCACGATGCAAGAGAGAAAGACGAGGTGGATAATGTATCATCAAGCTGAGGTACCATCTCCGCCCTCGTGGGCTCTCTCATTTGACCCACCCTCGCCAGGAATCACCCTCTGCACCAGTGATGCATCACGAGCGGCAGGTATAATCAAGCATTTTTTTCTTCCTGCTGAGGTTGTAAGGAGGAAGATGATGAGAAGTGTACTGGTTGCGACAATGCCAATTGAGAGCAAAAACTAATCTTATTTGATCTCAATTACTCCCACCTAGCTGCTCGCAATCTCTCTCTCCACAGGCCAGCTTTTTTTTTTTTTAGGTGATGTCTGCTGGTGCCCCTTTTTTTTTAACAGCAGACTCATCGCTTGCAACGACGTCTTTCAGCTCCTGTTCCGTCTTCTGATCTTTGACCTGGGAGGCGCGTGTCAAGGCTCAGGGGTCATTCTTAAAGACCTTTGAACCGAAGAGTGTGTCAAGATCCAATGATCGCCTATGACGATTTCCGACCCGGAGTGTCGAGGTTCAGTGATCATCCATGAGGATCTCTGACCCGGAGTGTGTGTCAAGGCTCAGTGGTTACCCATAAGAATCTCTGACCCGGAGAGTGTCAAGGCTCAGTGGTTACCCATAAGAATCTCTGACCCGGAGAGCGTGTCAAGGCTCAGTGGTTACCCATGAGGATCTCTGACCTGGAGAGTGTGTCGAGGCTCACTGGTTACCCATGAGGATCTCTGACCCAGAGTGTGTGTCAAGCCTCACTGGTTACCCATGAGGATCTCTGACCCGGAGAGTGTGTCAAGGCTCAGTGGTCACCCATGAGGATCTCTGACCTAGAAAGAGAGCACAGGTTAAGGCTCAGAGGATACTCTTGAAAGACTACCGAAAACAGACGAGAAATCAGAAGTGAGACTTGGTCTGGAGCCCCGGTCTGCCAGACCATCCTGGGGCACTGATCTACCAGTCCTTCCTAGAACACTGATCTGCCAGTGTTTCCCTAGGCATGCGTCTACCAGTCCTTCCTGTTATGTTTTTTTAAGTTAGGCTATTTACATAAACGAATAAAAACGCATATTTAACCACAAATAAATTAAAAACCGTTTGCGACATTTATACCAACGGGACGGCTAAGTACCATCAGGAAATTCAGAAATCTTCAAGAGCATCATATGAAATTAAAAAAAAAAAAAACTTTACATTTCCCAATATATTCACGATGTTTTTGGAGGGTTTTCAAGCACTTTATTTTTTCAACAAATTCCACTTTTTCCACTAAGATACTCTGATTACGACTCGATCCGTTGAGTGTTTGTTGTTCTGAGAGTAATCCTTCCGCTGGCTTAACAGTTCACCCCGTACAACAAAACACACAGCATAATACAAAGTGCTGTAATTTTATCCAGAATACCTGCACTCCAGAATACCTGCACTCAAGAACAACTGCACTCAAGAATACCTGCACTCAAGAATACCTGCACTCCAGAATACCTGTACTCAAGAACAACTGCACTCAAGAATACCTGCGCTCAAGAATACCTGCACTCCAGAATACCTGTAAACCAGAACACCTGTAAAACCAGAAAACCTGTAAATCAGAACACATGTAAACCAGAACACCAGCAAACCAGAACACCTGTAAATCATAACAAAAGGAAACCAGAACACGTAAACCAGAACACCTGTAAAACAAAACACCAGCAAACCAGAACACCTGTAAATCACAAAATAGGTTAAATAAATAAATGAGAGGGTGTGAGTTGGACCTGACTAGCTTGTGCTACTAGGTCAGATGCCGTGCTTCTTAAGTGAACGTAACCTGACCTGAATAGATTAGGGCATTTGCTTAAGCCGGTAGGAGAACTTGACCTGCCTCGCATGGGCCAGTAGGCCGGCTGCAGCGTTCCTTCTTTATGTTCTTATAACAAAAGGAAACCAGAACACGTAAACCAGAAGACCTGCACTTTAGAACACCTGCAATCTCTAAAATATCTACCATAATATTATAGTCAGTTGTCTCAAAAGTTCTCCGTACAGAGTGATTTTTTGTAAATGCATTTGAAAGAGGGCGTCCAATAATTGACCATCACGTGGGAAGGCTTTAATAGTGCCCGCTGGACAATTCTGGATATACCTTTTCTAATGAATTTGGAAAAAAAGTAGTCCTATGCAAAATAGCTTTAAAAGAGAGCCTATCGTACTAATTTGTTCCGAATTTCATGTCTATCGTGGACCTTAAAACAGCCCATTGAACTATTATTCTTTTAAATTTCATGTTTATCATGAACCTTAAAAGGGTCATACAGCGCCTTGGTAATGGGAAGTAATTAGGTCTGATCTGGGGAAGGAATGAGCAAGTCTTTTATATCCTGTGGACAGCAGCTTAGTTAGCGTTGGTGTCTCCGTAATTATACGAATTATTCAGCCTGACATAAGGATGACAGAAAAAATAATCAAAGAGACCGATATTATACATCATCTTGAGCTTCGACAGCGTATTAGGAAGTCTAAAATGTGTAAGGAAGTCAAAGTGTGTTAGAAAGTAAACACACAAAGCACAAAGAATCACAAATACAAAGCTCTTGTAAGAGGCAGCAAGACACTGCTGCCTCTTACAGCTGCTGCGTCAACACCACTGGTCATCATGCCTCTTCAGCAAGACACTCTTACAGTTTTGTAGATGAATGGTTCAGAGAACCGACATGTTGATAAATTAGACACATGTGCAACTCATGGGTATCTTTATTGAGGAAACGTTTCGCCACACAGTGGCTTCATCAGTCCATACGTAGGTGAAAGTTGAAGAACAGGAGAATGAGGTAATCAGTCCCTCAACCTTGAGTCGATGTGTTCAGTCCATCAATCTTGAATAAAATACGGCATATGAGCGGAGAAGCAGCTTATAAACCGTATGGCAGGAGAGGTGCAGCAGCCATAGGTGGTGTCACATTTGTTCAATGTGGAAGTAGGTCGTGCCCAAGAATTAGGCAAGCGAAGAATTCCTAAGTATTAAGATCCCAAGAAGTTGCAGTGTCTGACAGATTTGTAGATGAATGGTTCAGAGAACCGACATGTTGATAAATTAGACACATTCTCCTCCTGTTCTTCAAGTTTCACCTACGTATGGACTGATGAAGCCACTGTGTGGCGAAACGTTTCCTCAATAAAGATACCCATGAGTTGCACATGTGTCAATTTTCAATTACAGTTGTTACATGACACCATGGTCATGCTTCTATAGCAAGACATGGTCTTTACATGCAGCTCAATCACAGTATGCTTAAAGATACGCCTCAGCTGCTGCACATAACTGCTCTTCCTGCACTAACAAGACATAGTGTAATAAGTTGGTAGAATTACCGACATAGTAAGTAAGACACAATGCAACTAATGTTGACAATTATTCTGGCAACGTTTCGCTCTCTGACTTTATACAAGCCTTCAAAAAATACATGGCACAGGGTATAAAGATCAGAGTGAGTGAATATAGTGGTACATTTCGATGTCACTAGTGGTAGTATAGTATATGAAGTGACAAAAGTAATACAAATGGTAGAGCAATTATTGTATGAGTAAGGAATAAAAGTATTACTAGGGCTCTTTTCAGTGTTCAGCTTTATGCTTTGTGTAGTATAACAGGAGAGACTATGTGATGGCAGGGTTTACTGTTTTTTCAGGAGGATTCTTGCTAAGACTTCGGAGATGGTGAAGCTGCCGTTGTTTTTGTTTAATTGTATTCGAAAACAGCGATCATCGCTGTTTCGAATACAATTAAACAAAACAACGGCAGCTTCACCATCTCCGAAGTCTTAGCAAGAATCCTCCTGAAAACAGTAAACCCTGCCATCACATAGTCTCTCCTGTTATACTACACAAAGCACGGAGAGTGAACACTGAAACAAGCTGCCTCATAGTAATACTTTTATATCCTTTTACTCATGTACGAATTAATTGCTCTACCATATTGTATTACTTTTGTCACTACCACTACTACTACTACTACCACTAGTGAACATCGAAATGGTACCTCACTAGTATTCACCTCACTCTGATCCTATATATACCCTCTGTGTCCATGTATTGTTTGTAATGGCTTGATAAAGCTCCTGGAGAGCGAAACGTTGCCATAATAAATGTCACATTAGTTGCACTTGTGTCCTTTTACTTAACAAGATCAGTAGTATTGAAGCTGAGGGCATTACAGAATGGCAGGTGTTGCTCACAAACATGGCAGAAGGACGCTAGGTGCAGGGGACACGTTTACTGTAGATTGATTAAAAACAGTCACCAACCACCACAACCCCCCCCCCCCCAACACCACATCTACCACCAATTTCAACACCACCACAACCACTACCACCTCCGCTTCCACTTTCTTTCGACGCCACTATCTTCATTACTACCACCTCCAACACTACTACAATAACCACCATCACCATCACCTCCGCTACCCTACCTCCAACACCACCATCTTTACTATCACTACAATAACACCACCTCCAACACCTCTACAAGAACCACCGTCCCCACCACAACACGACCAATACCACCACCAACAATACGATCACTACCACCAACAATACGATCACTACCACCAACAATACGATCACTAGCACCAACAACAGGACCACTACCACCAACACGACCCCTACTACCACCAACAGCAACACGACCACTACCACCAACACGACTACTACCACCACCACCTCCACTACTACCAACAACAACACGACCACTACCACCACCACCCACACCACGACCACAACCACCACCTCCACTACCACCATCACCTCTACTATCACCAGAACCACCAACCACTATCACCACCACCCACACCACACACCACCACCACCTTCACTAACACCACCACCACAACCACCATCACTTCCACTATCACCACCACCATCATCATCTATGCTTCACCTGTGACCAGTTCTCAAGGTTCGTCAACCTTCACAGCCCCACGTAAGACCAGGCGGCAAGTGCTACGGGTCCGCAGACCCACATAACTATCACAGCCGGACTAGATCTGCACGTGTAGAAGGAAACTCTTCAACTTTCCTTTCAGACATACTTCTGACATCTGCAGGTAGTATGTGGAAGATTTTTGAGCCACAGATGTAACAGCGTTCTTTAACTATACCCATAACCTCTCTCTTCTTCACTAGGTTTATTCAACCTTTTTTTCCACATCTTTCAGTCCAGTAATATGTTACAGCAGTGTGTAGGTGAGGGACCAGGCCTCTAGTATCATGTATTATTAAATACGTCTCTTCTTCATTTCAGAGAGAACAATCCAAGTGCTTTAAGGCATTCCCAATAGTTTAAATGTTTTACTGACTCTATACGACCTCTGCACACGCTCCAACTCTGCTATTCGTCTTTCATCATAATATAAATGTTACACAATACCGACAAGTTGATGAGTAAGACATACGTGCAACACTAAGTATTTTCATTGCCGAAATATGTCTCCTGTTGTAGCAGGCTTCGTAAATGAATACATCACTGAAGACAGTAGAACTGGAGAGGTAACTTTTAGATGTATAGTCCTTCAGCTCTGATAGAATGTTGTGTGTCTTTAGCGTAAAGCAGATGCATGAGGCCAGAGACTTACTGGGGCTGTAAGTGAAGTGTAGGAGATGAAGTCTAACATAATTGTTCCTAAATCTTTTACATGTTCTTTAACTTCTATATGATATGATCTACCTTCGTTGTGTATACTGTGCTCGTTGAAGGTGTTATTCCTTCCATAATGAAGAAATTGAAATTTGTCACTAATTAACATCGTGAAATTTTCGTTTGTCCATTGGAAGACTATGATGATATCTGTTTGTAGTTTTTGTGTATTCTACTTAGGTGAATTTTATATTTATCTTGGTATCATCTGCAGATACGATAAGCTATGGTTAGTATTCTAGTCTATGCTTACAGTGAGGATGCGAAACAGTGATTCTGCTAGAACCGTGTCTTGGGGTGCTGAACATTTTACGTTGCCGAGACTGGACTTGGTTTACTTGCACTCTGTGATCTCTCTGTTAAAGATTTGAATCTTCATTCCCCTACTCTTCCTCTTATACTTGTTGATATCAGTGCGCGACCTGTTACTGCACGGTAACATCTGTCAAATACCTATACAAAACCGGCGTTGGTTATGTGGAAAATTGCATTTACTTGGATGTATAATTATATACATAACAGTAAATGAACAATGATAACCATTATTTATCAGTTAGACAAGTAGGAATTTGGAACACTTAGGTTGCAAAAAATGTCCCCCTTCGATACCTACCACTGTCATATCCACAAGTTGCTCAGGACCTATTGATTAAATGAAATATACATAAACCAGGAATACTGGTAAATATATAAATTTGTGGACTGTATATTAAAAATAATAAATGGTTATATATATACACAATTACATAACAGAAGGAAAATATATCTTAATATCACTCACCAATTTGACTGGAGATTAATGTGTATCATACTCAGAAAACCTCACTCTAACTAAATCTATGAAAATAATGCTGGCCAGAATTACACACAAATCAAGAGAGCTTATCTGAGGTTCCTGGAGCTGTCTTGTCCAGTCGTCTGATATCTCAAGT
>NC_069420.1:32357814-32413368 GCF_026875155.1 Cherax quadricarinatus
TCCGCTACCCACCTTTCCAACACCACCACTTTACTATCATTTACAAAAAACACCACCTCCAAACCCCTCTACAAGAACCACCGTCCCCCCCACCACAACACGCCCAATACCACCACCAACAATACGCCCTACCACCAACATTACATCACACCCCCAAAACAATACTCACTAGCACCAACAAAAGACCACTACCACCAACACGCCCCCTATACCACCAACAGCAACACAAACCATACCACCAACACGACTACTACCACCACCACCTCCACTACTACCACAACAACACGACCACTACCACCACCACCCACACCACGACCACAACCACCACCCCCACTACCACCATCACCTCTACATCACCAAAAACCACCACTATCCCCACCACCCACACCACACACCACCACCACCTTCACTAACACCAACCACCACAACCACCATCACTTCCACTATCACCACCCCCATCATCATCAAATGCTTCACCTGTGACCAGTTCCAAAGGGTTTTCGTCAACTTCACTAGCCCCACGTAAACCAGGCGGCAAGTGCTACGGGTCCGCAGACCCACATAAACTATCACAGCCGGACTAGATCTGCACGTGTAGAAGGAAACTCTTCAACTTTCCTTTCAGACATACTTCTGACATCTGCAGGTAGTATGTGGAAGATTTTTGAGCCACAGTTTGTAACAGCGTTCTTTAACTATACCCATAACCTCTCTCTTCTTCACTAGGTTTATTCAACCTTTTTTTCCACATCTTTCAGTCCCAGTAATATGTTACAGCAGGTGTGTAGGTGAGGGACCAGGCCTCTAGTATCAGTATTATTAAATACGCCCTCTTCTTCATTTCCCGAGAGAACAATCCAAGTGCTTTAAGGGCATTCCCAATAGTTTAAATGTTTTACTGACTCTATACGACCTCTGCACACGCTCCAACTCTGCAATTCGTCTTTCATCATAATATAAATGTTACACAATACCGACAAGTTGATGAGTAAGACATACGTGCAACACTAAGTATTTTCATTGCCGAAATATGTCTCCTGTTGTGTAGCAGGCTTCGAAAATGAATACATCACTGAAGACAGTAGAACTGGAGAGGTAACTTTTAGATGTATAGTCCTTCAGCTCTGATAGAATGTTGTGTGTCTTTAGCGTAAAGCAGATGCATGAGGCCAGGGGACTTACTGGGGCTGAAAGTGAAGTGTAGGAGATGAAGTCTAACAAAAATTGTTTCCTAAATCTTTTACATGTTCTTTAACTTCTATATGATATGATCTACCTTCGTTGTGTATACTGTGCTCGTTGAAGGTGTTATTCCTTCCATAATGAAAAAATTTGAAATTTGTCACTAATTAACATCGTGAAATTTTTGTTTGTCCATTGGAAACTTATGGATATCTGTTTGTAGTTTTGGTGTATTTTCTACTTAGGTGAATTTTATATTTATCTTGGTATCATCTTGCAAAATACGATAAGCTATGGTTAGTATTCTGTCTATGCTTACAGTGAATGCGAACAGTGTTTTCTGCTAGAACCGTTGTCTTGGGGTGCTAACTTTTTTCGTTGCCGAGATGGACTTGGTTTACTTGCATCTGTGATCTCTTGTTAAAGATTTGAATTTCTTCTTCCCCTACTCTTCCTCTTATACTTGTTGATATCAGTGCGCGACCTGTTACTGCACGTAACATCTGTCAATACCTATACAAAACCGGCGTTGGTTATGTAAAAAATTTGGGCATTTTACTTGGATGTATAATTATATACATAACAGAAAATGAACAATGATAACCATTATTTATCAGTTAGACAAGTAGGAATTTGGAACACTTAGGTTGCAAAAAATGTCCCCCTTCGAAAACCTACCACTGTCATATCCACAAGTTGCTCAGGACCTATTGATTAAATGAAATAAAACATAAAACCAGGAATACTGGTAAATATAAAATTTGTGGACTGTAAAAAATTAAAAAATAATAAATGGTTATATATTTTAACACAATTACATAACAGAAGGAAAATAAAATCTTAATATCACTCACCAATTTGGACTGGGATTAATGTGTATCATACTCAGAAAACCTCACTCTAACTAAAACTATGAAAATAATGCTGGCCAGAATTACACACAAATCAAGAGAGCTTATCTGAGGTTCCTGGAGCTGTCTTGTCCAGTCGTCTGATTTCTCAAGTTATGCAGGAATGCACATCCACCAATTTCGCCTCCTATTTGAGAGGTGTCAACACAATTTTAACCTCTAGAGCACGAAAAATTCTTCCCATTACAACCCAAAGTTTGTACAAAATTCAAAACCAAGATGGCGAGTCTCCTGCGCAGACGCAGGCTCAGTTTTCGATAAAATACTTCTTTTAAAAATATAATATAGGGCATCTATTTTAAACTATAAATTACCGTATTTCCGGAAAATATACAGTATTTTCCACAGGTTACTTCACCACTTTGTTTACCTTTGCAAGACCTCCAAAAATTTTCTCAGCTTTCATCTCTGCAACGGAAGGGTGACTCTAACGCTCTGGATTAGAGTTCTTCACCATCGAGACATCTTAAAATGTATACCACATTAAAAATAATAAGCGCTAATCACGGATGAGCTAACCAACCCCTGACAAGGCAGGCAAATGATTAGTAACTATGGTTGTGTTCACTGACTGGTGAGACTGGTCAGAGAGTCTGGTTAGAACAGGGGCTAGTCAGTTAAGGGCTGGTGAGAGACAGACTGGTCAGCGACAGATTAGTCAGGGCTAGTGAGAAACTGGTCAGACACAGACTAGTTGGAAAGAGAAATTTGAGATACTGAGCCATGAGTGGTACACGGAGGCTCCAGTCTACTTCCACTTATACTGAATTACCCCCACGGGTTTAAAGCTTTACATATCAAAAATAGCTTTCTAAGGAAAAAAAAATTGTTCCTTTGTATTACATCATTTTTAACTGGGTATTATCTCTAGCTGCTATGATGTAGCCAGGCTGGTGACTAATGGTGTTGACAACGATGATTCTGAAGGGGGCAGATTGTATTCCTGTCATGACGTGTGTGTGTGTGTGTGTGTGGTACTCACCTAATTGTGATTGCAGGGGTCGAAACTCAGCTCTTGGCCCCGCCTCTTCACTGAACGCTACTAGGCCCTCTCTCCCCCTGCTCCATGAGCTTCATCATACCTCATATTGAAGCTATGTATGGTTCCTGCCTCTACTACCTCACTTGCTGGACTACTACTACTCTTCCTGACTAATCTATGACTATGAATGTGTGTGTGTGTGTGTGTGTGTGTGTGTGTGTGTGTGTGTGTGTGTGTGTGTGTGTGTGTGTGTGTGTGGTGTGTGTGTGTTGTGTGTGTGTGTGTGTGTGTGCGCGCTGTGTGTGTGTGTGTGTGTGTGTGTGTGTGTGTGTGTGTGTGTGTGTGTGTGCGTATGTGCGCTGTTTTGTGTGTGTGTGCACTGTGTGCGTGTGTGCGTGTGTGTGTGCGTGTGTGTGTGCGGGGGTGTTTTGCGTGTGTGTGTGTGAGTGTGTGGGGTGTGTTTGTGTGCGTGTGTGTGTGTGTGTGTGTGTGTGTGTGTGTGTGGTGTGTTGTGTGTGTCTGTGTGTGTGTGTGTGTGTGTGTGTGTTTTGGCTGTGTGTGTGCTGTGTGTGTGCGTGTGTGTGTTGTGTGTGTGTGTGTGGGGTGTGTGTGTGTGTGTGTGTGTGTGTGTGTGTGTGGGGTGCACTGTGTGCGTGTGTGCGGTGTGTGTTTTGTTTGTGTGCGTGTGTGCGCGTGTGTGTGTGTGTGTGTGTGCGCGTGTGTGCGCTGTGTGTGCGCTGTGTGTGCGCTGTGTGGGGCGCTGTGTGTGCGCTGTGTGTGCGTGTGTGTGTGTGTGTGCGCGCGCGCGCGCGTGTGTGTGTGTGTGTGTTTTGGTGGGGTGTGTGTGTGTGTGTGTGTGTGTTTTGTGTGTGTGTGTGTGTGTGGGGTGTGTGTGTGTATACGTGTGTGTGTATGCGTGCGTGTATGCGTGTGTGCATGCGTTTGTGTGTGTGTGTGTGTGAAATAAAATCACAGTAAACAGGTGATATCACAATATGCAGAAAACCCACTGTCAAAATATCGTGAAATTCCAAGCGCTTTTGTGATTTATCACATTATCAAGGAACTATATGAAAGAAGTCGCGACTTAATGAAGCCATGATACGAAACGTATAGCCTGGGTTAAGACTCACATTCACTGGACTTCTGAACAAGGGGAGGCAGGTAATAATTACATCTGGCTACTCAGTTTCATTAATTGTTGATAAAGAAATATTAAATAGTAAAATGACAATCCTATTTAAAAAAAAATTAAGATTACCATTCAGCTTCTATTATCTTGTCTATTGTTGCAGGAAGTGTTCTCTGATGAATCAAACATGCAGTGCTGATGACAGTGTCCTGACTGTCAGAAACGGTCAGGGTGAGAAATTTATGCCTGAATGTCTGAAGAAGACGGTGAAATTTCCTGAGATGAATCATGGTGTGGGGATCCATTTCCGTTCATGGAAAAGTCGTTTGCACATAGTTGAGGGTACTATGAACCAGGTTGAGTATATACAAGTACGACAACGCCAATTAACTGCCTCATATAAGGCACGGGTATGGTGATGGACGTTGGATATTGCAACAACACAGGGTGAAGACATAGTGTGCACAAAATGGTGCTAAACCGCTAATAGGGACTGGAAATTTCTTTAAATTATCTCTATGAGAGTTTATGGTTTGTATTGAAGGATGAAATACATAAAGTTCCCATTACGACCAAACTGCACCTCAAAAGAACGCCTTATTAATTTTTAGTTTCATTCTGCCAAAATAAAGGAAGTGTCAGACACACACGGTAAAAACACGTAGGGTCGCTACAACGCTCAAACCAAATATTAATCAATGTAAAATATTTTGACGGGTTCTGGGTATAAAAAAAAAAATCCATTTTCTGTCAGTGAAATGGTTTAATTGACCTTTTAGTAGAAAAAGTTGAATTTAAAAAAAAATCCATAATTATACTAGTACTGTACACACATACAAAACACACCACACACACACACTATTTTATATATTTTAACAAGTCGCCCGTCTCCCACCGAGCAGGGTGACCCAAATTATATATATATATATATACATACATTTTGCCGAATAGGTAAAACTGGTCAATTAGCAAGAACTCATTTAAAGTTAAGTCCTCTCTAAAATTTTCTTTTTATACGTTTAAAGATATATTTTTCCATTTATGTTAATGCAAAAATTAATAATTTTTACCAAAATAACCTTAGAAACGTTACCTAACTTATTATAACCCAAACGCAATTTAATTTAGCCTAATCCAACTAAATATATTTTAGTTAACTTTACAATAATTTAATAATAGGCGAACACAATGAAATATATTTTTTCGTTAGGTTCAGAATGATTTCTGCGAAATTATTGCATACAAAAATTTTTTGTTTGCCTTATTGGGCATATTTTATATATATATATATAAAATATATATATATATATATATATATATATATATATATATATATATATATATATATTTATATATAATATATATATATATATTTTAATATATATATTTCTACTGACAAAACATTTATAGTAACTAGAAGTTAACTTTTCCTCCCACCCACGATCTCTGTTTTCTCTCTCACCAGAAAATAATAATAACACAAGTTCGCTAAGGGCAGGAAAATGTAAAACCTTCATTGCCGGTGTTTTTATTATTCAGAGGAAGCAATTTAAAAGTGAACTTCAACATAAACGAAAATTAACGTAATGTATCTGGACAACAAAAATGTTTAATGTGATTAGAGAATATTTGAAGATCAGGTAAACCGGAGAAAAAGTTTGACCAAAGACAATGAAGTGATCATTAACACACAAACCATTGTCTTAAGTCCTTCAACCAACCCCACAACGTTGGCATCTAGTGCCACCTGGCATGATATATTTTTTTTGTAGTGTGTGCAAAGTGGGGTTTTGTCATAGCTCCTGGCCCTCCTCCTCCTCCATGAGCTTTATCAAACCTCTTCTTAAAGTTTATGTATAGATACTGACAACTTTATGACTGAAGAAAAAATACTTCCTAACATCCCCGTAACTCATCTGAGTTTTCAACTTCCAGCTGTGATCCCTTTTTTCCTGTTAAACCCACCTCTGAATCATTCTGTCCTTACCACCTTGTAAATTCCTCTCAGTATTTTATATGTCGTTATGATGTCCCCCTTATCCCTCTTGTCCTCCAGTGTCGTCACATTGATCTCGCTTAATCTCTCCTTCGTAGACCATATCCCAAGCTACGGGACTAGTCTTGTTAAAAAACCTTTGCACTTTTTTTAATTTTTCCCAACGTGTTTGATCAAATGTGGGTTCCATATTGGTTTCTGTATACTCGAATATGAGCCTGACGTACACAGTACACAGTTTCCTTGAAGGTCTCCTTACTTAGATGTCGAAACACTATTCTTAGGTTTAACTAGGCGCCCATGTGCTGCAGCAGTTATTTGATTGATGTGCGTCTCAGGAGATGTGCTCGGTATGATGCTAATCCCAAGATCATTTTCCTTGGGTGGCTTTGCAGCCTTTGACCTCCTAGGCTATACTCCGTCTGAGTCTTTCTTTGTTCTTCCCATACATCATGACTTTGCATTCCAGAAGCTATTTGTCGAACCAGGCTTGCAGCCTATCCCGATCTTCTTGTAGGCTTACCTATCCTCGTCCACTTGTATTCTCATTAGCTTCACTCGTCTGCGAACAGGGACACCAATGAATCTATCCCTTCTGTTATGTAAATTTAATATACTAAAAACAGCACCGACCAGGGACTAACCCTTGTGAACACATGCACCCACTCTGACACCTCACGTATCAACACACATTGTTACCTTCCTGTCAGGTATTCCCTGATCCACTGCAGTACTTTCCCTGTTTTTCCAGCCTGCTCAAGTTTTTCAACCAGTTGTATTTGTACCCACCTAATTGTACTTACCTAATTGTGGTTTGCAGGGGTCGATTCACAGCTCCTGGCCCTGTCTCTTCACTAGTCGCTACTAAGTCCCTTCTCTCCCTCCTCCTTGATCTTTATCATACCTCTCCTTAAAGCTATGTGTGGATCCTGCCTCTACTACATCATTTTCCCGACTATTCCATTCCTGACAATTCTATGACTGAAGAAAAAACTTCCTAACAACCCTGTGGCTCATCTGAGTCTTCAGCTTTCAGTTTTTGACCCCTTGCTGTGTCCCATCTCTGAAACATCCCGTCCCTATCCACCTTGTCAATATCATGTCCCCCCCCCCCATTATCTCTCCAGTCCTCCAGTGTCGTCAGGTCGATTTCCCCTTTAACCTCTCCTCGAGGAGATGCCCCTTAGTTCCGGGACTAGTTTTGTTGCAAACCTTTTCATTTTAATTTCTTGACCAATATGGGCCTGACGTACACGGTGTACAGTCTTGAACGATACACACAAATGCATACCATTTCAGATACACACCTCAAAGTACGCACGCATGCACACACACACGGGCCCGGAGGTATGAAACGACCCTTGCAACCAAATTAGGTGAGTACACACACACATATTGTGTGTGTGTATGTACTCACCTAATTGTACTCACCTAATTGTGGTTGCAGGGGTCGAGACTCAGCTCCTGGCCCCCGCCTTTCACTGATCGCTACTGGATCCTCTCTCTCTGCTTCCTGAGCTTTGTCATACCTCTTCTTAAAACTATGTATGGTTCCTGCCTCCACTACTTCACTTTCTAGGGTTTCCACTTGCTGAAACTCTATGACTGAAGAAAAAACTTCCTAACGTCCCTGTGACTCGTCTGAGTCTTCAACTTCCAGTTTGGGCCCCTTGTCCCTGTGTCCCCTCTCTGGAACATCCTATCTCTGTCCACCTTGTCTATTCCCCGCAGTATCTTGTATTTCGTTATCATGTCTCCCCTGACCCTTCTGTCCTCCAGTGTCCCTCAGTCCGATTTCCCCTTAACCTTTCCTCGTACGACATTCCCTTGAGCTCTGGGACTAGCCTTGTTGCAAACCTTTGTACTTTCTCTAACTTCTTACGTGCTTGACCAGGTGTGGGTTCCAGACTGGTGCTGCATACTCCAGTATGGCCTAACATACACAGTGTACAGTGTCTTGAACGATTCCTTATTAAGGTATCGGAACGCTATTCTCAGCTTTGCCAGGCGCCCGTATGCTGCACCGAGCCATCACTCCGGTGATGTGCTCGGTGTTATGGTCACCCCCAAAGGTCTTTCCCTGAGTGAGGTCTGTAGTCTTTGTCCACCTAGCCTATACTCTGTCTGCGGTCTTCTTTGCCCCTCCCCAATCTTCTTGACTTTGCATTGGCTGGATTGAATTCGAGAAGCCAGTTGCTGGACCACATGTCCAGCCTGTCCAGGTCTCTTTGCAGTCCCGCCTCATCCTCGTCCGATTTAATTCTTCTCATCAACTTTTACGTCTCTGCGAACAGGGACACTTCAGAGTCTATTCCTTCCATCATGTCGTTCACATATATCAAAAATAGCACTGGTCCCAGAACTGACCCCTGTGGGACCCCGCTCGTAACAGGCGCCCACTGTGATACCTCTTCACGTACCATGACTTTGTTTGGTGCCTCCCCGTCAGGTATTCTCTTATCCATTGCAGTGCCTCCCCTTTTTCGTGCGCCTGATCCTCCAGCTTCTGCATTAATCTCTTGTGGGGAACTGTGTCAAAGGCCTTCCTGCAGTCTAGGAAAACGCAATCTACCCACCCCTCTCTCTCGTGTCTTATTATTATTATTATAATCAAAAAGAAGCGCTAAGCCACAAGGGCTCTCGTGTCTTACTTCTGTTACCTTGTCATAAAACTCCAAGAGGTTTGTGATACAAGATTTGCCTTCCATGAACCCATGCTGGTTTTCATTTATAATCTTGTTCCTTTCCAGGTGTTCGACCACTCTTCTCCTGATAATCTTCTCCATGGCTTTGCACACAATACATGTCAGAGACACAGGTCTGTAGTTTAGTGCCTGTTTCTGTTTCCTTTTCTTAAATATGGGGACTACATTAGCTGTCTTCCATTTCTCAGGTAGTTGCCCAGTTTCAAGGGATGTGTTGAAGATTGTGGTTAGAGGCACGCACAGCATCTCTGCTCCTTCTCTAAGGACCCATGGGGAGATGTCCGGTCCCATCGCCTTTGAGGTGTCAAGGGTCACTTAAGAGCTTCTTCACCTTCCTCCTCAGTTGTTCGTATGTCATCCAACACTTGTTGGTATATTCCCTCTTGATGTTCCCTTCTGTGCTATCTTCCCACAGCCCTTCCTGTCTCTACTGTAAAAACTTCCTTAAACTCCTGTTCAGCTCCTCACATACCTCCTGATCATTTCTTGTGAGTTCTCCACCTTCTGTCCTTAATCTGATCACCTGGTCTTTGACTGTTGTCTTCCTCCTGATTTTGGCTATACAACAGTTTCGGGTCAGTCTTGATTTTCGATTCTATGTCATTTTCATACTGTCGCGGGCCTCCCTCCTTACCTGTGCATACTCATTCCTGGCTCTGCGACTGATCTCCCTATTTTCGTGTGTTCTCTGCCTTCTGTACTTTTTCCATTCTCTATTGCACTTTGTTTTTGCCTCCTTACACCGTCGGGTAAACCAGGGGGTCGTTCTGGTCTTCCCGTTGTTACTGTTGCCCTTGGGAATAAAACCCTTTTCCACTGCCTCCTTGCATATTGTTGTTACATATTTCCATCATTTCATTTACTGGCTTTCCTGCCAGTTCTCTGTCCACTGGACCTCCCGCAGGAATGTGTGTGTGTGTGTGTGTGTGTGTGTGTGGTGTGTGTGTGCGTGGTGGTGTGTGTGCGTGTGCGTGGTGTGTGTGTGTGTGTTGTTGGGGCGTGTGCGTGTGTTTTGTGTTGTGTGTGGTGCGTGGTTGTGTGTGTGTGCGTGGGGTGTGTGTGCTGTGTGTGTGTTTGGTTGTGTGGTGTGTGTGGGGTGTGCGTGTGCGTGTGGTGTGTGTGTTTGTGTTTTTGTGCGGTGGGGTGTGTGTGTGGTGTGTGTGTTGTGTGCTGGGGTGCGTGCGGTGCGTGTGTGTGCGTGTGTGTGTGGGTGCGGGGGTGCGTGTGTGTGGTGTTGTGTGTGTGTGTGTTTTGCGTGTGCGTGGTGTGTGTGTGGTGCGGTGGTGTGTGTGGTTGTGGCGCGTGTCGTGTGTGTGTGTGTGTGTGTGTGTGTGTGTGTGTGTGTGTGTGGTGTGGTGGGTGTGTGTGTGTGTGTGTGTGTGGTGTGGTGTGTGCGTGTGTGTGTTGTGTGTGTGTGTGCGTTTTGGGGTTGTGTGTTGTGTGTGGTTGTGTGTGGTGTGTGTGCGGCGTGTGTGTGTGTTGTGTGTGTGTGTGGTTGTGTGTGTTGTTGTGTGTGCGGTGTGCGTGGCGTGTGGTGTGTGGTGTGCGTGTGCTGTGTGTGGTGTGTGTTGTGTGTGTGTGTGTGGTGTGTATGTTGTGTGTGTGTGTTGCGTGGGGTGCGTGGTACATCGAGGGAGTACTGGGATTGTGTGTTTTTTTTTGCATGAAAACGGCTTGCCTGCGGGGTCATGCATTGGGGAGAGAGAGTGAGAAAAAGGGAGAGAGAGAGAGAGAGAGAGAGAAGAGGAAGAGAGAGAGAAAGAGAGAGAGAGAGAATAATTATCATTTACATTTACAAGAGCAATTATCACTTTGCTATATAATATTCAAAAGGTTCCACGGGTTTTACATCTGCTACATACTCTTAGATCCCTCCCATCCACCCAATTTTTCGCTCAAAAAGGGGTTTTTTTTCGAGTCACATAAAGTTCACTTCAGCCAAACTTTGTTTAATGGAGACCTGCCCGCTATGTTTCGCATATTAAGGAATTTATAGCAACCTGCCTTTCATCCACCAATATAGTATGAAAGGTATGTAAAACAGTGTGTAAGAGACTTGCAGGAGGTGACAAAAAGGCACAATACCTGACTGGAACGATACACAAATAACCGCACATAAAAAAGAAACTTAGACAGTTTCGGTCCGACTTGGACCATTGACAAAGTCGCGTAAGCTTCTCTCTTTTATTGCGGGTTATTTGTGTATTGAGAGAGGTAAACGTGAGATGTAAGCAGACTTGTAGAGAGATAACAGTGAGAGTTAACAGAAAGCAGAGAGATAAACAGTGAGAGTGAAGCAGACTTGCAGAGAGATAAACGGAGAGTGTAAGCAACTTGCAGAGAGATAAACAGTGAAGGAAGCAGACTTGCAGAATAAACATGAGAGTGTAAGCAGACTTGCAAAAGATAAAAATGAGAGTGTAGCAGACTTGCAGGAGATAAAACAGTGAAGTGTAACAGACTTTCGAAGATAAACATGAAGTGTAAACAGACTTGCAGGAAAAAAACATGAGATGTAAACAGACTTCAGAGAGATAAACATGAGGGTAAGCAGACTTGTAGAGAGATAGACAGTGAGCGTAAGCAACTTGTGAGAGATAAAAAGTGAGGGTAAAACTTGCAGAAGATAAACAGTGGGGTGTAACAGACTTTCAGAGATAAACAGTGAGATGTAAGCGACTTGCAGAGAGATAAACGTGAGATGAAGCAGACTTGAGGAGATAAACATGAGGGTGTAAGCAACTTGCAGAGAGATAAACAGTGGAGGTAAAAAGACTTGCAGAGGAAAACAGTGGAGTGTAAGCAGACTTTCAGAGAGAAAAAAAGGAGAGTTAAGCAGACTTGTAAGAGATAAAAAGTGAAGGTAAGCAACTTGCAGAGATAAACAGTGAGAGTGTAAGCAGACTTTCGAGAATAAACAGGAGAGTGAAGAATTGTAGAGAGATAAACAGTGAGATGTAAGCAGACTTGCAGAGAGATAAAACATGAAGTGAAGCAGACTTGCAGAGAGATAACAGTGAGATGTAAGCAGACTTGCGAGAGATAAACGTGAGAGTGTAACGACTTGCAGAGAGATAAAAAAAGTGAGAGTGTAAGCAGACTTGCAGAGGATAAAAAAGTGAGAGTGTAAGAGCTTGCAGAGAGATAAACATGAGAGTGTAAAAAACTTTTAGAGATAAACTGAGAGGAAGCAGACTTGCAGAGGATAAACAGTGAGAGTGTAAGCAGACTTGCGAGGATAAACAGTGAGAGTGTAAGGACTTTTCAGAAGTAAACATGGGGTTTAAGCAGACTTACAGAGTAAACAGTGAAGGGGTAAGCGACTTTCAAAAGAAAACATGAGAGTGTAAGCAGACTTTCGAGAGATAAACATGGAGTGAACAACTTGCAGAGAGATAAACAGTGAGAGTTAAGCAGACTTGCAGATAGTAAACATGAGAGTGTAAGCAACTTTCAGAAGATAAACATAGAGTTTAAGCGACTTGCAAGAGATAAACAGTGAGAGTGTAAGCAGACTTGCAGAGATAAACAGTGAGAGTGTAAGCAGACTTGCGAGAGAAAACATGAAGGTGAAGCGACGCAAAGATAAACAGTGAGAGTGTAAGCGATTTCAGAGATAAACAGGGGAGTGTAAGCAACTTGCAAAGGGGATAAACGTGAGAGTGTAAGGCAACTTGCAGAAAAATAAAAAGTGAGGTGTAAGCAGACTTCAGAGAATAAACAGTGAGAGGTAACAGAACAGAGAGAAAAACAGTGAGGTGTAAACAGATTGAGAGAGATAAAAAGTGAGAGTGTAAGCAACTTTCAGAGAGATAAACAGTGAGATGTAAGCGACTTGCAGAAAGAAAACATGAGAGTGTAACAACTTGCAGAGAGATAAACAGAAGTGTAAGCAGACTTGCAGAGAGATAAACATGAGAGTGTAACAACTGCAGAGAGATAAAACATGAGAGGTAAGCAGTTTCAGAGAGATAAACAGTGAGAGTGTAAGGAGACTTGCAGAGAGATAAAAATGAGAGTGTAAACAACTTTTAGGAGATAAACGTAAAGGGGTAAGCAGACTTGCAGAGAGATAAACATGAGAGTGTAAGCTACTTTTTAGAGAGTAAACAGGGGGAAATGTAACAACTTGCAAGAGATAAACAGGGGAGTGTAAGCAGACTTGCAGAGAGATAAACAGTGAGGTGTAAGCGACTTGCAGAGAGATAAACATGAGGTGTAAGCAGACTTGCAGAGAGAAAACAGTGGGTTAAACGACTTTCAGAATAAACAGTGAGGTGTAAGCAGACTTGCAGAGAGATAACATGAGGGTAAGCAACGTAGAGAGATAAACAGTGAGAGTGTAAGCAGACTTGCAGAGAGATAAACTGAGAGTGAAGCAACTTGCAGAGAGATAACATAGAGTGTAAACAACTTGCAGAGAGATAACAGTGAGATGTAAGCAGACTACAGAGAGATAAACAGTGAAGTGTAGCAGACTTCAGAATAAAAGTGAGAGTGTAAAAGGGCTTGCAGAGAGATAAAAATGAAGTGTAACAAATTTCAGAAAGATAAACATGAGAGTGGAACAGACTGCAGAGAGAAAACAGTGAGATGTAAGCAGACTTTCGAGAGATAAACAGTGAGGTGTAACAGACTTGCAGAGAGATAAACAGTGAGAGTTAAGCAGACTTGCAGAAAAAATAAAAGTGAGAGTGTAACGACTTGCAGAGAGATAAAAAGTGAGAGTGTAAACGCTTTAAGAATAAACAGTGGAGTGAAGCAGACTTGCAGAGAGAAAAACATGAGGTGTAAGCAGACTTGCAAGAGATTAAACAGTGAGAGTGTGGAGATTGCAGAGAGATAAACAGTAGAGTGTAACAGACTTGTAGAGAGATAAACATGAGAGTGTAACAGACTTGCAGAGAGATAAAAGTGAGAGGGTTAAACAACTTTCAGAGTAAACGTGAGAGTGTAACAGACTTGCAGAGAGAAAAAACAGGAGAGTGTAAGCGACTTTCAAGAGATAAACAGTGGAGGTAACAACTTGTAGAAGATAAACAGTGAGAGGTAAGCAGACTTGCAGAGAGATAAAAAGTAGGTTAACAAATTGCAGAGAGATAAACAGTGAAGTGTAAGCAACTTTCAGAGAGTAAATGAAAGTAACAGACTTTGAAAGGGGTAAAAATGAGAGTGTTTTAAACAACTTGCAGGAGATAAACATGAGGTGTAAGCAGACTTGCAGAGAGATAAAAAAGTGAGAGTTAAGCGACTTTCGAGAGATAAAAAGTGGGTAAGCAGCTTGCAGAGAGATAAACAGTGAGAGTGTAAGCAGACTTGCAGGAGATAAACAATGAGAGTTAACAGACTTTCAGAGAGGGGAAAAAAGTGAGGTTAAACAACTTGCACAAATAAAAAGTGAGAGTGTAAACAGACTTGCAGAGAGGTAAAAGTGGAAATGTAAGCAGACTTTCAGAGAGGGAAAAAGTGAGGTGTAAACAGACTTGCAGAAGGTAAAAAGGGGGAGTGTAAGCAATTGCAGAGAGTAAAAAATGAGAGTGTAAGCAGACTTGCAGAGAGATAAAAAGTGAAGTGTAACGATTGCAGGAGATAAAATGAGAGTGTAAGCAGACTTTCAGAAAGGGTAAACGTGATGTAAGCAATTGCAGAGAGAAAACAATGAAGGTAAGCAACTTCAGAAGATAAAAAGTGAGAGTGTAAGGACTTGCAGAGAGATAAACAGGAGAGTGTAAGCAGACTTCCCGAGAGATAAACAGTGAGAGTGAAGCAACTTGCAGGAAAAAATAAACAGTGAGAGGTAACAGACTTTTCAGAGAGATAAACATAGAGTGTAAGCAGAATTTCAGAGAGAAAACGTGAGAGTGTAAGCAGACTTTCAGAGAGATAAACAGTGAGATGAAAACAGACTTGCAGAGAGATAAACATGGGGAGTGTAAGCAACTTCAGAGAGATAAACATGAGATTTTTAAAACAACTTGAGGAAAATAAACGTGAGAGTGTAAGCAGACTTGCAGAGAGATAAAAAATAGAAATGTAAACAGGGTTGCGAAGTAAACAGTGAGAGTGTAAGCAGACTTGCAGAGAGAAAACAGGGAAATGAAGCGACTACAAGAGTAAACAGTAGAGGTAAGCAACTTGCAGAGAGGAAAACAGTGAGAGTGTAAGCAGCTTTCAGAGAATAAACAGTGAGAGTGTAAGCAGACTAGCAGAAATAAACGTGAGAGTGTAAGCAGACTTGCAGAGAGTAAACAGTGAGAGTGTAGCGACTTGCAGAGAATAAACATGAGAGTGAAGCAGACTTCAGAGAGAAAACAGTGAGAGTGTAACAGACTTGCTGAGAGATAAACAGTGAATGAAAACAGACTTGCAGGTTAAACAGTGAGAGTGTAACAGACTTGTAGAGAGAAAAAAACAGTGAGAGTTAAGCAGACACAGAGAGAAAACGTGAAGTGTAAACAGACTTGTAGAGAGAAAAACATGATGTAAGCAGATTGCAGAGAGATAAACATTTAGTGTGTAAGCAGATTGAGAGAGATAAAACATGAGAGTGTAAGCGACTTTCAGAGAGATAAACGTGGAGTGTAAGCGACTTCAAAAGAGATAAACATGAGAGTGTAAACAACTTCGAGAGATAAACGTGAGAGTGTAAGCGACTTGCAGAGGATACGTGAGATGTAAGCAATTGCAGAGAGATAAACAGTGAGAGTGTAAGCAACTTTTTAGAAAAAACAGTGAGAGGTAAACAGACTAAGAGAGTAAAAAAGTGAAGTGTAAGCAACTTCAGGAAAATAAACGGAGTGTGTAAGCAACTTGCAGAGAGATAAAACGTGAGAGTGTAAGCAGGGGCTTCAGAGGATAAACAGTGAGAGTGTAAGCAGACTTCGAAGATAAACAGTGAGGTAAGCAGACTTTCAGAGAGAAAACATGAGAGTGTAAGCAGACTTGCAGAGGGGATAAACAGTGAGTGTAAGCAGACTTTCAGAGAGATAAACAGTGAGAGTTAAGCAACTTTTAAAATAAAACAGTGAGAGTTAAGCAGACTTGCAGAGAGATAAAAAGTGAAGTGTAAGCAGATTGTAGAGAGAAAAACAGTGAGAGTGTAACAGACTTGCAGAGAGATAAAAAGTGAGGTGTAACAGACTTCAAAAAAAACAGTGAGAGTGTAAGCAACTAGCAGAGAGATAAAAAGTGGAGTGTAAGCAGACAGCAAAGATAAACAGTGAGTGTAACAGACTTTCAGAAGATAAACAGTGAGAGTGAAGAGACTTGTAGAGAGATAAAAAAAGTGAGAGTGTAAGCAGACTTGCAGAGAGATAAACAGTGAGAGTGTAAGCAGACTTGTAGAGAGATAAAACAGTGAGAGTGTAAGCAGACTTGCAGAGAGATAAACAGTGAGAGTGTAAGCAGACTTGCAGAGAGATAAACAGTGAGAGTGTAAGCAGACTTGCAGAGATAAACAGTGAGAGTGTAAGCAGACTTGCAGAGAGATAAACAGTGAGAGTGTAAGCAGACTTGCAGAGAGATAAACAGAGAGTGTAAGCAACTTGTAGAAGATAAACAGGAGAGTGTAAGCAGACTTGCAGAGAGTAAAACAGTGAGAGTGTAAGCAGACTTGCAGAGATAAACAGTGAGAGTGTAAGCAGACTTGCAGAGAGATAAACAGTGAGAGTGTAAGCAGACTTGCAGAGAGATAAACAGTGAGAGTGTAAGCAGACTAGCAGAGAGATAAACAGTGAGAGTGTAAGCAGACTTGCAGAGAGATAAACAGTGAGAGTGTAAGCAGACTTGTAGAGAGATAAACAGTGAGAGTGTAAGCAGACTTGCAGAGAGATAAACAGTGAGAGTGTAAGCAGACTTGTAGAGATAAAACAGTGAGAGTGTAAGCAGACTAGCAGAGAGATAAACAGTGAGAGTGTAAGCAGACTTGCAGAGAGATAAACAGTGAGAGTGTAAGCAGACTTGCAGAGAGATAAACAGTGAGAGTGTAAGCAGACTTGCAGAGAGATAAACAGTGAGAGTGTAAGCAGACTTGTAGAGAGATAAACAGTGAGAGTGTAAGCAGACTTGTAGAGAGATAAACAGTGAGAGTGTAAGCAGACTTGCAGAGAGATAAAACACTTATGTCCATGTCAAGAACACTGACCTAAAGTTTTAATATACCAGACTACTAAACATACTGTGTATCAGGACTCTGGTTACTACGCTCTACATCTAATCAACTACTACTATAATGCACTAAATAATCTAGAAGTAATCTATATATGAACTAGTCATTAACAAAAGAGAAGAATATAATCTTAAATAGGTGATGAAATAATTGTATAGTTTTCATTTATCTTAAAGAGCAAGATAGGTCTATAATTCTACATCAACGCGGTCAATGTCACCTAATGTCAACAACATACTAATTCATAGCAATATACTATTTTTTTTTTAATTATCAAACCAAGCTTGGTTTTATAATACAACCAGTAACATGTTGCACATTTACTGACACACCATAATATAAATAAAATACCAATCACCAATCAAGGGCAAGCATACGACAAACCAAGGCTCCTCAAAACCTCGACAATAGAAACATATACTTTATATATACATACAACCAGTGTAGTATACAAAAGCAATCTGATCATGCAGATTTCTAGCATGAGATTAAACAACTGACTAAATCCAACACTTAATGAGTTGGTTTCACTTAAACTAGCAACCAACACACAGGTGTGATCGTCTGTGGCCCCATGTCTAATCTTTTCATTCCACGATCTTTTCAAAATACAATACTAAGCATATAATAGCTATTAAAATTGGCCTAGACACTGTATAGAGCAAAGGCTTTCCCATCTGGTTTATCTGGATACCTTCCATATAAGAAATATCTATTACGAAGTTAGATCAAGCAGGAAGTTGAGCTATAACTGAACATCCCATACTTAACACTGCCAAAAACCATTTTGACTGATAATAATAGGTCCCAAAGAGTACAAAATACAAATACTCAAAAGACCCAGAAACTCTTACTTTTCGCATTATAAACTACTCAGATGAGAAAACTGTGTTGGAAAGCACAGACCGTCTAGTAGACTGTGACAGTGGCAGAATTCTTCAACTGCATCAGACAAATGCAGATATCACAAGTGGCTTCAAGGGCCAATGGAATGAAATACTTGTGTCTGTATAACCACTACATCCAGTGTGTGGTACATGAACCTATGTAATTATTACATCCAGTCTGTGGTACTTGAACCTATGTAATTATTGCATCCAGTCTGTGGTACTTGAACCTATGTAATTATTACATCCAGTCTGTGGCACTTGAACCTATGTAACTATTACATCCAGTCTGTGGTACTTGAACCTGTGTAACTATTACATCCGGCCTGTGGTGCATGAACATGCGTATTCAAGCCAGGTTAATTGCGGGTTACCCTGGCTTGACTACTAGTCATCCTGACTTAACTACAGGTCATTCTGACTTGACTGCGGGTCACCTTGACTTAACTACAAGTCACCCTGGCTTGCCCCACGCCAGAAGACCCAACACCAACGTCCCCACGGTGTAACGAGACACTATTCATTTTTTCCCTATCAACTCTTGTGACGTCTTTCAGGAGCATGACTCCTGAAGGAGTCGTGGGGTCACGGGTGCCGAGGCAATGTGACCCTTGTGCCACGCGGGGGTAAAGGTCATAACGGCCAAGCACCTTCCCCCGGCCCACCTGCCTCAAGGTCATTAATATACCTGACGAGCTCGTTGCCAAATAATAAAAACATATTAATGGCACATAACCGAGGGCACTAAAGCGATCACCGGGACCACACGCACTTGGCTTCACCCTTCCCATTATTCTTGTACTCTCAAGGCAGGAGCGGCCAACATGCATGCTACTGCCTTCTGCTTTACTAGTCTTGCTTCAAACACCTTGATAATATACAAATAACCGTCCAAGTCGGACGTTTCAGTCACACTTGGCCCATTATAAAGTCACACTAACACAAAAGAGGGAGGGAGCCAGTATATATAGGCGAGGGTAATAAGGATGAGACCAAGAGAGGCAAAAAAATAGTGGTAGTGGTAAGGGTGGTAGTGGAAGTAGTAGCAGACGATAGTTCCTAATCTAGATAGAGGTAGATAGTTTTTCTCAGCAGATAACTTCATTATGGACTGCGAAGCCATAGGCTGAGGCAACAGACACATGTGCAACGCCTGGGTACCTTTATTTGAAGATGTCTCACTAATCAGTGGGTCTAGATGAATCTTGAATAATTCAAATTCCTCAAGATTAAGTTACTAAATATCGGCTTCCATGGAGCCAGAGGGGCTGATTAGTTCATCTCTTACTGTCTTCGTATATCATCTCTGTATTTTACTGATAAAGCCACTGGTTGGCGGAATGCTTTCAAATGAAGATACCCAGGTGTTGTACATGTGTCTAATTCCTAATCTTGTCTGTACTGTATACCAATATTGTAATTATCGGTTATATGTTTTCCCCGTATACTACCATGTACTACCTTCTACTTTTCTGATGGAGTGAGGTCCGCCTAATATTTTCAGTAAATTTATTTGCCTAATTAGTTTTACACATGAACTTTTGCGATTCAGGCATGTAGCCCACTACTGAAAAAAAAAGGTGGATACCCCATGCTCAAAGTCCTCAGCGTTAACGTCAACCTTGGTCACCTTTAGTAGCCGCTAGTAGTTTCAGGTCGCCGCCCCCGCGGCCCAGGTTTCATATCAGGCATTTTTCTTGATGGCCTGATCACTCAGGCTGTTGGTGTTGGCCGTATGCGGTCCAATGTAAGCATCACAGTCCAGCTGATCACAAATAAACTGGAGGAACTTACGAAGTTTCCTCTTAGGCGTCTGTATGAAGGTAGGATGCTGAAAATTCTTGATCTTTTCAAACTTAATATTTAGTTTATTTGTTAACTTTCCAGTCCTGTCGACTACACGCAAGTCTTTAAAGGCTACAACTCGCCTGTACACCAACAGACAACATAATCCCCAGAATTCTGTATGTGTACTGCATATAAAGAGAAATGCACCTCTCAGTCCCTTCAGCGCTCTCTCCTCCCTTCACTGACACTGTCCAATATTCCAGATATTCGTAATAAATTATTGTAACACAAGAGGGTGCGCTTCGAACACAAGGCAAGAGTGTTGAAACTAGAAAACCAGTACTGGAATCAGAAGAGAGTGCTGAAACTAGCAAGCCAATATATTGGAATCAGGAAAAGACAGTGTTGAAACTAGCAGGCCAATACTGGAATCAAAACACAAGAATGCTGAAACCAGCACGCCAGTATTGGAATCAGAACAAGAGAGTGTTGAAACTAGCAAACCAGTACTGGAATCAGAACAAGAGAGTGCTGAAACTAGCAAGCCAGTACTGGAATCAGGAAAAGACGGTGTTGAAACTAGCAGGCCAATACTGGAATCAAAACACGAGAATGCTGAAACCAGCAAGCCAGTACTGGAATCAGAAATAGTGTTGAAACTAGCAAGCCAGTACTGGAATCAGAAATAGTGTTGAAACTAGCAAGCCAGTACTGAAATCAGAACAAGAGAATGTTGAAACCAGCAGTCCAGTACTGGAATCAGAACAAGGTAGTGTTGAAACTAGCAAGCCAGTACTGGAATCAGAAACTGTGCGTTGAAACTAGCAAGCCAGTACTGCAATAAGAACAAGAGTGTGTTTAAACTAGCAAGCCAGTACTTCAATCAGGACAAGAAAGCCAGTACTGGAATCATCGACAGTGACACTGAAGAACGACCGTGGCACTGAGGGACGACCATGGCACTGAAGGGACGATTGTGACGCTGCAGGAACGACCGTGGCACTAAAGGAACAACCGTAGCACCGAAGAGACGACCATGGCACTGAAGGAACTACCGTGACACTGAAGAACGACTTTGGCACTTAAGAATGACCATCGCACTGAAGGACGATCGTGGCACTGAAGAACGACCATGGCACTGAAGAGACGACCATGGCACTGAAGAACGACCATGGCACTGAAGAGACGACCATGGCACTGAAGAGACGACCATGGCACTGAAGAGACGACCGTGGCACTGAAGGAACGACCGTGGAACTGAAGGAACAACCGTGGCACTAAAGAAACGACCATGGCGCTGAAGAACGACCATAGCACTGAAGGACGACCGTGGCGCTGAATAACGACCATGGCACTGAATAATGACCATGGCACTGAAAAACAAACATGGCGCTGAAGAACGACCATGATACTGAAGAATGACCATGGCACTGAAGAACGACCATGGTGCTGAAGAACGACCATGGCACTAAAAAAGTGATAGCCGAGGAACATGTAATGAACACTGAACAAAGAAATAATGAACAGGGAACAGCGAACAAAATGAACACTGAACAAAGAACGGACACCGAGCAGAGAATAAAATGAACGCTGAACAAAGAATGAACGCTAAAGTGAAAAAATCAACACTACCCAGTGAACAAAGAACAAATGTTGCAAAGAACAATGAAAAATGACTAAAGAATCAAGAACACTGAACAAATTACAACAAATAAACAGCGAACATTAAACGAAGAACAACGAACACTACCCAATGACTAAATAACAAATAATGAACGCTGTAAAGAACAAGGAAAACTAAGAAATTTACAACGAACGGCGAACATTCAACAAGGAACAATGAACAATGACCTCTGAACAATCACAATCAAACAAACAAACGCTTGACTAATAATACCTGGTTAACAGGGACTATCAACATGATAGTAGTCAGGGACTATCAACATGATAGTAGCCAGGGACTATCAACATGATAGTAGCCAGGGACTATCAACATGATAGTAGCCAGGGACTATCAACATGATAGTAGCCAGGAACTATCCTGATGATAGTACCAGGGACTATCAACTGATAGTACCAGGGACTATCAACATGATTAGTAGCCAGGGACTATCAACATGATAGTACCAGGGACTTCAACATGATAGATAGCCAGGAACTATCCTATGATAGTACCCAGCTCAAGAGATAGGACTATCAACATAATAGTACCCAGGGACTATCAACATGATAGTACCCAGAACTAATCCTTATGATAGTACCCAGGGACTATCAACATGATAGTACCTAGGCACTATCAACATGATAGAACCCAGAAACTATCAATATGGTAGTACCCAGAAACTATCCTTATGATAGTACCCAGGAACTACATGATAGTGCCCAGGAACTATCAACATGACAGTACCCAGGAATTATTAACATATTAATACCCACAAACTATCCTTATGATAGTACCAGGAACTACATGATAGTACCCAGGAACTATCAACATGATAGTACCCAGGAATTATCAACATAATAATGCCCACAAACTATCCTTATGATAGTACTCAGGAACTACATGATAGTGCCCAGGAACTATCAACATGATAGTACCCAGAAACTATCTTTATGAGTAGTACCCAGGAACTATCCATGGTAGTCAGGACTCTTTGGATAGTACCCAGGAACTATCAACATGATAGGTGCCCAGGAACTATCATAGAGTCCCAAGGCTACAATTCTTCAGGTTGTTGCCAGGCAGATGGCATGGTGAAGACCCAAACTCACAGGTTCACTCAGCAAGTTTTGTGTCAGAACTGACTGAGAGTGGGGATAGCAGATAGAATGTTCTCTCTGGTGTGAAAATCCTGGGTGCTGTGCATGTGGTGGTGGCTGTGGTGTGTGCTGTGGATGGTGTCTGTGGGTGTGTCTGTGGTGGTGTTCTGTGGGTGGTGTGCTGTGGGTGGTGTGCTGTGGATGGTGTTCTGTGGGTGGTGTTCTGTGGGTGGTGTTCTGTGGGTGGTGTCTGTGGGTGTGTGCTGTGGTGGTGTTCTGTGGATGGTGTCTGTGGGTGGTGTTCTGTGGTGGTGATGTGTGTTCTGTGGGTGTGTGCTGTGGATGGTGTCGTGGTGGTGTCTGTGGTGGTGTGCTGTGGGTGGTGTTCTGTGGGTGGTGTGCTGTGGATGGTGTTCTGTGGATGTGGTGTTCTGTGGTGGTGTGCTGTGGGTGTGTGGTGTGTCTGTGGGTGGTGTGTCTGTGGATGGTGTTCTGTGGGTGGTGTGCTGTGGTGGTGTCTGTGGGTGGTGTTCTGTGGATGGTGTCTGTGGTGGTTCTGTGGGTGGTGTCTGTGGGTCTGGTGGTGCTGTGGATGGTGTTCTGTGGATGGTGTTCTGTGGGTGGTGTGCTGTGGATGGTGTTCTGTGGGTGGTGTCTGTGGTGGTGTTCTGTGGATGGTGTTCTGTGGGTGGTGTTGGGGCTGGTGGTGGTGGTGGTTGCTGTGGGTGGTGTGCTGTGGGTGGTGTTCTGTGGATGGTGTGCTGTGGGTGGTGTGCTGTGGATGGTGTGCTGTGGGTGGTGTTGCTGTGGATGGTGTGCTGTGGATGGTGTTGCTGTGGGTGGTGTGCTGTGGGTGGTGTGCTGTGGTGTGTGCTGTGGATGGTGTTCTGTGGATGGTGTTCTGTGGATGGTGTGCTGTGGGATGGTGTCTTGTGTGTGCTGTGGATGGTGTTCTGTGGAGTGTGTGTGCTGTGGTGGTGTCTGTGGTGGTGCTGTGGTGGTGTCTGTGGATGGTGTTCTGTGGGTGGTGTTCTGTGGGTGGTGTTCTGTGGTGGTGTCTGTGGATGGTGTTCTGTGTGGGTGCTGTGTGGTGGTAGTGTCTGTGGGTGGTGTGCTGTGGATGGTGTTCTGTTGGCATGTGGTTCTGTGGTGGTGTGCTGTGGGTGGTGTGCTGTGGTGGTGTTCTGTGGATGGTGTTCTGTGGGTGGTGTCTGTGGGTGGTGGTTTGTGGGTGGTGTGCTGTGGTGGTGTTCTGTGGTGGTGTTCGTGTGGTGGTGTTGTGGGTGGTGTCTGTGGTGGTGTTCTGTGGGTGTGGGTGGTCTGTGGATGGTGTGTGCTGTGGTTGTGGTGTTCTGTGGGTGGTGTGCTGTGATGGTGTTTGTGGATGGTGTTCTGTGGGTGGTGTGTGCTGTGGATGGTGTTCTGTGGGTCTTGGTGTGTCTGTGGATGGTGTTCTGTGGGTGGTGTGGTGTGTGTCTGGGATGGTGTTCTGTGGGTGTGGTGCTGTGGGTGGTGTTCTGTGGATGCTGTGTGGTGTCTGGTGGTATGGTGTTCTGTAGTGTCTTGTGGATGGTGTTCTGTGGGTGGTGTGCTGTGGTGTTCTGTGTGTGGGTGGTGTCTGGAGTGGTGATGTTTCTGTGTGTTTGGTGGTGTGCTGTGGTGGTGTTTTGTGGTTGGTGTGTCTGTGGTGGTGGTGTGTGTGATGGGTTGGTGTGTCTGTGGTGGTGTGGCTGTGGAGTGGTGTGTTGTGGTGTTGGTGTGTCTTGGTGGTGGTGTCGTGGTTGTGTGTGATGTTGGTGGTGTCTGTTGATGGGTTGGTGTGTCTGTGAGGTGTTGTGTGTGGATGGTGTTCTGCTGTGGATTTGGTGTGGTCTGTGGGTAGTGTGTTGTGGGTTGTGTAGTGTGGTTGCTGTGGTGGTGTTCTGGTAGGTGGTGTTGTGGTGGTGTTCTGTGATGGTGTTCTGTGGTGTTGTGCTGGGTGGTGTTCTGGTAGGTGTTCTTGGTGAGTGTGTGTGTGTGGAGTGTGCTGTGATGGTGTTCTGTGATGGTGTTCTGTGGGTGGTGGTGTGTGGTGGTGTGTGTGATGGTCTGTGGTGGTGCTGTGTGGTGGTAGTGGTCGGTGTGGTGGTGGTTGCGGTGGTAGGTGTGTTGATGGGTGTTCTGGTAGTGTTCTTGTTGATGGTGTTCTGGTTGTGCTGTGGTGGTGTTGGTTCTGGTGGGGTCATGTGGTGTTGATGGTGTTCTGTAGTGTCTTGGATGGTGTTCTGTGGTGGTAGTGTTCTGGTGGTGTGTGGTGTTCTGGTAGTGTTCTGTGGTGTTGGTGTGTGGTGTGGTTGGTGTGCTTGTGTGTGTTCTGGTAGTGTCTTGGTGGTGTCGGGTGGTTATGTGTAGTGTGTTTGGTGTGTTCTGGTAGTTTGTTGTGGTGTTCTGGTAGTGTGTTGATGGTGTTTCTGGTAGTGTCTTGTTGATGGTGTTCTGGTAGTGTCTTGTTGATGGTGTTCTGGTAGTGTCTTGGTGGTGGTGTGCGTGGTAGTGTGTTGATGGTGTTCTGGTAGTGTTCTTGGTGGTGGTGCGGTGGTAGTGTGTTGATGGTGTTCTGGTAGTGTCTGTGGATGGTGGTTGTGGTAGTGTGTTGATGGTGTTCTGGTAGTGTCTTGTGTGGTGGTGCGGTGGTAGTGTGGGCTTGTTCTGGTGTTCTGTGTAGCGTGTTGTTGATGGTGTTCTGGTAGTGTCTTGGTGGTGGTGTGGTGGTAGTGTGTTGATGGTGTTCTGGTAGTGTCTTGTGGTGGTGAGTGCGTTGGTATGTGGTAGGTTGATGGTGTTCTGGTAGTGTCTTGGTGGTGGTGTGTGGTAGTGTGTTATGGTGTTCTGGTAGTGTCTTGTTGATGGTGTTCTGGTGTGTTTGGTGGTGGTGGTGGTAGTGTGTTGATGGTGTTCTGGTAGTGTCTTGTTGGTGGTGTCGGTAGTGTTTGATGTGTTCTGGTAGTGTCTTGTGTGGTGTTGGTAGTGTGTTGATGGTGTTCTGGTAGTGTCTTGTTGATGGTGTTCTGGTAGTGTGTTGAATGGTGTTCTGGTAGTGTCTTGTTGATGGTGTTCTGGTAGTGTCTTGGTGGTGGTGTCTGGTAGTGTGTTGTGGTGTTCTGGTAGTGTCTTGGTGTGGTGTTCTGGTAGTGTCTTGGTGGTGGTGCGGTGGTAGTGTGTTGATGGTGTTCTGGTAGTGTCTTGGTGTGGTGTTCTGGTAGTTCTTGGTGGTGGTGTTCTGGTAGTGTCTTGTTGATGGTGTTTGTATGTTGTAGTGTCTGTGTTGCTGGTGTTCTGGTAGTGTCTTGGTTGATGGTGTTCTGGTAGTGTCTTGGTGGTGGTGGGTGGTAGTGTGTTGATGGTGTTCTGGTAGTGTCTTGGTGAGTGGTCTGGTAGGTATGTGATGGTTTGTGTGTTTGTGGTAGTGTTTAGTTTTGATGGTGTTGCGTGGTAGTGTTGTGATGGTGTTCTGGTAGTGTCTTGTGTTGAGGTGGTGTATGTCTGGTAGTGTCTTGTTGATGGTGTTCTGGTATGTGTTGATGGTGTTCTGTAGTGTCTTGGTGGTGGTGGGTGGTAGTGTGTTGTGGTGTTCTGGTAGTGTCTGGTGGTAGGTTGTGGTCGGTAGGTGTGGTGGTGTGGTGGTAGTGTGTTGATGGTGTTCTGGTAGTGTCTTGTTGATGGTGTCTGGTAGTGTGTTGGTGTGTTCTGTAGTGTCTTGGTGGTGGTGGGTGGTAGTGTGTTGATGGTGTTCTGGTAGTGTCTTGTTGATGGTGTTCTGGTAGTGTGTTAATGATGTTCTGGTAGTGTGTTGATGGTGTTCTGGTAGTGTCTTGCTGATGGTGTTCTGGTAGTGTGTTGGTGGTGTTCTGGTAGTGTCTTGTTGATGGTGTTCTGCTAGTGTCTTGGTGGTGGTCGGTGGTAGTGTGTTGATGGTGTTCTGGTAGTGTCTTGGTGGTGGTGTTCTGGTAGTCTTGGTGGTGGTGTTCTGGTAGTGTGTTGATGGTGTTCTGGTAGTGTCTTGTTGATGGTGTTCTGGTAGTGTCTTGGTGGTGGTGTTCTGGTAGTGTCTTGGTGGTGGTGTGGTGGTAGTGTGTTGATGGTGTTCTGGTAGTGTCTTGGTGGTGGTGCGGTGGTAGTGTGTTGATGGTGTTCTGGCAGTGCTTGTTGATGGTGTTCTGGTAGTGTGTTGATGGTGTTCTGGTAGTGTCTTGGTGTGGTGTCTGGTGTGTCTGTGTGTTGTAGTGTGTTGATGGTGTTCTGGTAGTGTCTTGGTGGTGGTGCGGTGGTAGTGTGTTGATGGTGTTCTGGTAGTGTCTTGGTGGTGGTGGTGCGTTGGTAGTGTGTTGATGGTGTTCTGGTAGTGTCTTGTGTGTGTTGGTGTTGTAGATGTGTTGATGGTGTTCTGGTAGTGTCTTGGTGGTGGTGTGGTGGTAGTGTGTTATGGTGTTTCTGGTAGTGTCTTGTTGATGGTGTTCTGGTAGTGTCTTGGTGGTGGTGTGGTGGTAGTGTGTTGATGGTGTTCTGGTAGTGTCTTGGTGGTGGTGTGGTGGTAGTGTGTTGATGGTGTTCTGGTAGTGTCTTGTTGATGGTGTTCTGGTAGTGTGTTGATGGTGTTCTGGTAGTGTCTTGTTGATGGTGTTCTGGTAGTGTGTTGGTGGTGTTCTGGTAGTGTCTTGTTGATGGTGTTCTGCTAGTGTCTTGGTGGTGGTGCGGTGGTAGTGTGTTGATGGTGTTCTGGTAGTGTCTTGGTGGTGTGTTCTGGTAGTGTCTTGGTGGTGGTGTGGTGGTAGTGTGTTGATGGGTGTTCTGGTAGTGTCTTGTTGATGGTGTTCTGGTAGTGTCTTGGTGGTGGTGTTCTGGTAGTGTCTTGGTGGTGGTGTGGTGGTAGTGTGTTGATGGTGTTCTGGTAATGTCTTGGTGGTGGTGTGGTGGTAGTGTGTTGATGGTGTTCTGGTAGTGTCTTGGTGGTGGTGCGGTGGTAGTGTGTTGATGGTGTTCTGGTAGTGTCTTGGCGGTGGTGTGGTGGTAGTGTCTTGTGGGTGATCGTACGCGTGACGCATGAAGGCTTGATCCCAGGAAGGATTGATTGTACAAGTGAGTCATGAAGGATGGTGGTGGGCAGGGGTGTAGCGACTGCAAGGTGGAGAGCAGGGGTGTAGCTGCCGCGACCAAGGGTGTAGCGGCGGCAAGGTGGTGGAGTGCATCATGGGTGACGTGTGGCACGGGGTCGTCCAGTGTTGGTAGTCCCTACTCGTCTTTCGGTGGCTTTATAACCCTACGCATGTTGTTTTAATTGTCATTACTGGTAATTAAGTCTCATAATTGCCAGACGCGATATCAATGTTGCATTCTTAAATACACACACACACACGTGAATTGTGAAGGATTTGGAATGACTGTCGTGATGAGTCGTCAAAACCTGAGCTAGACTGGCAGCCTCGTCATGACATATTACCAGCATCACCTATCTCTATTCACTTTTATCAGTTGTCTTAGTTGATAAATAGTCTCCTCTTTCCCCTACATCATTAATACTTGGTTGTATGCAAAGCTTCATCACGACTTATAAAGGCCTACTCTCTACAAAGAGCGGAAGGCTATCTAAAGCAAAGCTCACTGAGCATTTGACAATGTAATGAGAAAGGATGGCATCTACAGACATAAAGCCAAGACTAAGATTCATATTAGGAAAGTTGTATATAAGGGATACTTCAACAAGACGGCATTTGCGAAGGCTAGAAGAGGGGTAGACAGTTTTAGCAGAGGACCAGTCAATAGGATGATATGCGTTTTCTTCAGTATCGTTGACAATAAATTATTTAGCTACAATCTCTCTATATATCTTCCATCATGTTTCCTAATACACTTTATCTTACATAAATATAAAGTAATGTACTTGTCTTTGATATAGGTCCCATATCAATCATACACTAACAGGCAAAGAGAATTACGAACAAGAGCTAGAAGAGACTATATTAAACAAAACTAGATAAAATAAAGACGTGGATCATGAGAATGGTGAATATTATATTTCCTGAGGGATATCATATAATAATAAGAGGGAGGTATGGAGAAGTACGTCACTCACTGTAGTCGGATATCTTTAGACTCAATTACCCAACCAACCAGCCCAAAAAACGAGGCAAATAATTATAACAGGAAAATGTATATTTAATTTTCTAATAAAACACAAACAGTAGCATTACTAAACCAAAATCAAACCTTAAAGTAAAACACAAAGTAACCTAACCCATGGCCCTGGCGCCTGTACTGTTTCTCAATCTTACAGTAGACACATCATTCTCGGCCACACGAAAACAAGCATGAATGTTGCTGTCGTAGAAGAAAAGAAACATTGTAGAAGATAATAAAGTCTTCCAGTGTCCAATGTAAAATATCTTGATGTTCAATGTTGACAAATTCCAACAACTCAGACATAATGAGAATCAAACCATACCCCCGGCCGGGATTGAACCCGCGGTCATAGAGTCTCAAAACTCCAGCCCGTCGCGTTAGCCACTAGACCAGCTAGCCACAATAAGATTCATCCAACTAGGTATATTTCTACGCGACGGGCTGGAGTTTTGAGACTCTATGACCGCGGGTTCAATCCCGGCCGGGGGTATGGTTTGTTTGCAATCGTGTCATTACGATTTTTTGAGTCATAATGAGAATGCAGAACTCGAAATACAGAGTAAAAAATACAAGAGCACCATCTTATGAACGAAAGGAACTTGTAAAAGACAAAGCACACAATAAGGTAAATGTCATGAATCCCAGGAAAATCATAGGGTGCATAGAGAGAACTTTCAAAAGAAGAGAAATATGGTTAATGGTGATAATATTTAAATCACTTGTGTTCTCAAGTCTAAAATATTTTTTTCCGTCCACAGCTCCATTCATGGCAGGAGATATATCCAAGATGGAAAATTTACAAAGATCTTTTACTGCCTACATAAAGCCAGCACTGTGTTAACATCAGTGACCCAAGACTCTTCATCATACTACCAGAAGGTATAAAAAATATTGCAGAACGAGTGTAGAAGTCTTCAAGAAGAAACTCGATCACTACCTCTGCAAAGTGCCAAATCTGGTAGGCTAGTGATGCTGCTATGTGAGCCATCAGGTCGCCATCAGCAACAACCAAGTTGAACAGGCAGTCAGCAAGGAAGAAACTGATATGCTTATTAAAACAACATAACTGATGTGACTATTAGATAACAACTGATGTAAAAAATACTTTTTCACGAACAATGCAGGTCTTGCTACATTAATAATCTTACACTGCAAGTAAATAGAGAGGACACGAACAATGCAGGTCCTGCTACTTTAATAATCTTAACTGAAATTATTCAGAGAGGACACAAACAATGTAGGTCTGCTACTTTAATCTTACACTGCAAATAAACGGAGAGGATACGAATAATACAGGTCCCGTTACTTTAATAATCTTACACTGCAATTAAACAGAGAGGACATGAACAATGCATGTTCAGATACCTTAACAACCTAACACTGCAAGTAAACAGAGAGGGCTCGAAGAATGCAGGTTTTGCTACCTTAAAAATCTTACACTGAAAGTAAACAGAAATGAGGCCACAAACAATGAAAGTACTGCGACACATTGACTTCAGCAGTCCTACGGTGCATTTTAAAGAAGGGCGTAACCACATATAGTACAAATACTGCCACCTTATCAACATTCCTCCTAGATGATACCTTCCATGAGGACCACACAAGCAGCTGCAAGGAAAGGCAGTCACCTGCCAACCCACCCTTCACCTGTCGCTCACCTCTGAACATCACCATCTCCACACCACAGATATCAGAACTCAATAGTTAATCACAAGCAAGATACGAAAGCTTAATTGCCAGTTGGGAGCACTATGAAGAGAGCCGTATAGTTCACAACTGAAGAGATTAAATAGGATTAACAGCTTGTCGTGAGCAGTTTCGTCTGGCCTAACAGCCAGCCACGGGATGCGATTTAAAGGATTATCTCAAAATTTTCTCAGTCCACTCACAATCCAAGAACAACAATGAAAAATAGTTATGTAATGAAAGAAAAGACACTCGTTGCAGAGCAAGTTTTTATTGGGACACCGTCTTGCTCTGTGCAGAGCTTAACCAAGCCACACTGATTGTTTCGTCAAAAACTGAGTCCTGACACGGGTCTGAAGATCTCGAAGATGTCTATATATATATAAATTCAGCTGTTCTGTGGCCGCGATCAGGGTCTTGCTGTAGTCCCTGTGCGTTCCACGGGAAAATATTTTATGTACAACAACGGATTAAGGCCATCAGGTCCCCATCCACCAAGCTACAGAGCGAAAACTTCTCAATTTAAAAGCTTGCTCTGCAACGGATGAAACATAAATTGCAAATAAATATCCAGAGTTACTCACCTTAACTCTGTTGGGGCCCTAGTGCCCACGCCTGGTGTGTGTCCATGTGTTCTTGCATGTAACCGTCCACAGGATGCTTACTGGGTGACCAACAAACTAACAGCCTCGTTGGCAAAGTCTAATCTAAATCTAAATCTGTCTTTCTCTTCATTGTGGCAGCAGTACGCTATCTGGATTCATAATCATGCAAATTCTTAGGTACTTTAGATGAACTAGTTCACATTATTTTACATATTTTTAGCGAGGTCAGGTCAGGCTGCTATTAACTTTCGGTGGAAAAAATGGGAAAAAACATATAACTGTATTTCACCGTTCTGTTTTACCTTGGCAGTGAAGCCTTTAAGTGGGGGAGGGGGGTGCCTTACTGCCAATGATCTTTTGATCTAATGAATTGGACCTACCTTCTCCATCCTTGAATCAAGTCTGATTATCTTTGGCTTCCCCAGACGTTCTATAACTCTTACAAGTCACGCACCTCTCCAGGAATATAACATTAAGAAGTGACGGCAAATATTCCGGATATTCACTTTATTAGTTTCCTGCAGAGGTAAGACTGAATCTCCTGCAGAAGACTGAGATTCCTGCAGAAGTAAGGCTTTGTTTTAGCAACATTACCTGAATGCAGAGTTAAGGATTTCTTAAGTAAGGTGTATGAGCACATGTTACCTGGCTAACTTAAGCAAGTGTCGTACCATTTAAAGTTAGAGAGAGAGAGTGAAAGAAAAAGAGAGAAATGTGCCGCGATCATTTACTGCCAAAATAGAGCCAATAAAACATTCAAACTACTGAGAGAGAGAGATACCCTTATAATATATACATATAAGATAGATACCTGATAAAATAATATATACATACAAGGTACTTCAGTACCTGGTCCTGAAAAAACAGGCGAGCTATGGGCACATATGTCAACATGCGAGGCCCAAGACTCTTCAACTTGCTACCAACAGATATCGAACATATCGCCAGAATGAAAGCAGAAATTTTCAAGATGAAACTGAGGCACTTCTTTCTCCAAGTACCAGATCAATAAGGCTGTATAGGCCAGCTGGTCACTAATAGCAATAACCTGGTAGAACTGGCAAGCAAGAAGGAAGCCTGGCCTCAAGCCTGCCTGGGACGGTAGGGAAACCCTTGAAATCGGCCACAGATAAGTTATGAGTGATATAGTGGTGGTGGCAGTGTGGTATTAATGGTGGAAGGTGGTGGTAGATGGTAGTAATGGTGTCAGATGGAGGAAAATAATGAAAGTGATGGTGGAAGATGATGATTTTTACCAGTGACCTGTTTCGAGAGTTTTTCCTACCCAGGTGGCTCGGCCTGCAACAGGCTTATAAATAAACTGTGGCATACTGAGTATGTTATATTTTATTCGGTGTATGTCACACACCCATACAGGTATGCCATCTCGACCAGCGAACTACACGCTAAGAGTATAACGAGCGGGGACCGTATGTTATACTAGCACCTTGGTTCAACCCAGCCAATCACAAGGAAGCCCGCCAAAGTTGCGAAGCGATGCTGGACATTCGTGAAGCAACACTGGCACACTTATCTCCGAGTCTAGTCGAAGACACCTCAACCACATTCCCCAGCACACTTCCTCAACCACCTTCCCCAACACTCTTTTTCAATCACCTACCCCAACACACCACTTCAACCACCTTCCCCAACACACCTCTTCAACCACCTTCCCCAACACACCTCTTCAACCACCTTCACCAACACACCTCTTCAACCACCTTCACCAACACACCTCCTCAACCACCTTCCCCAACACACCCGCCCAAGAAAGCGACCTCGGAATTCTTCTCAAATTGAATATTGAACTTGACATTTACAATGGTGGCTGCTCTCATCTGCATGAGTTAATAACATTTTCTCGTGCGTAAAACTGATCCCAGAGAGAGATAATCTCGAAACTTAACAGAATCTCCATGGAGATTCATATCTTACACCATTATTGTATGGCGGAAGGTAGAGGGAGGTGGAGTAAAGAAAGTGGAGGTGGAGTGGAGGATGGAAGTAGGGTGAAGGATGGAAGTGGGGTAGAGGATAATGAGTGGAGGATGGAAGTAGGGTGAAGGATGGAAGTGGGGTAGAGGAAATGAGGAGATGGAGGGTAAGGATAGGCAGAATGGAGACTGGAAAAAAGTAGATACATGAGGTCAAGGGAGATTAAGGGATGTCTCGTGGGCGACAGGAACAGAAAGACAAGGAAAAAAAAGACGAGGAGAAGGAGGAAGAGAAGGCAGCGTCGTGTAGAAGGGAAATGCGTCATATGTAGATGCAGGAGAAGGGAATAATTTTTAATAGTTACTGAACATTTTGACCTATGAGGTCATCCACGGCTGTTATCAATACATATGCATAGCCATTCATATATACACCAACATTCACAACCTAAATATTAACCCTCAAATACTAAAGCCAATCCCACTTACAAGTACACACAAAAAAATAAATGTTATCATACAAAGTCAATAAATAACATCACTAAACACGAATCGTTAACATCAAAAGACCCCTTAAAATTTCCTCGAGGTCCCTGCAGGTACCTCTGTAATTTATTATAATAAAAACACGGTGCGAGCGAAAAAGTTGAATCCATGCATACTTTAATTGTACTTCACAATCTCACAAGTCTCACACACATACATAGGGACAAAAGCACCTGCAAGCATGTAACTAAAGCTGAGACGTGTTTGTACTAGTCTTAAATTACAGAGAAGCTTTTAGTGACAACTCTTGTTACAAGAGGGAGGAGCACTCACATCCTGCTGAGCCCTATATAACTTGGCCATCTGCATGGATTAGGGGACCAACCTCTTCCCAAACTCATGCCAACATACTCGAAGTCACTACAAGGCTGTATGAGTTGTATCATGTACTTGCAGAAAAAAAGATTATTGGTAAACCATACCCCCGGCCGGGATTGAATCCGCGGTCATAGAGTCTCAAAACTCATTACGATTTCTTGAGTCAAGATTATTGGTATTACTGTTATTATTATTATTATACAGGGAGCTTGATACAGCAGCCTTCACTCAGCATGCGCTCTTTCATTACACGAACACGGCAGCTCATGGGCATCGACAGAGGCTAATTAACAGCCTTATGTCGGCCGTTTGGTTTATTTACACAGCACCAAGAACCACTTGGTTATTCAGTGCATTAAACATATTTTGTTTTCAATATTATCATTTACACAATCATTATCACCTTGCTACTGTCGCATTATAAATGATATACAATACCGACCTCATCTCCATGATATTACTGTACACCTCACTCTCAAGTACATAAGTATCTGGTCATATGCTTCTGCTTTAGGAAAGAGACTGATTTCACTCTGCACCAAAGCTGATGGACTTGTTACATCACATTACTTCTCTACCTCGTTTACTTTGTGTTCCACCAAGGCTGATGTCTCCTGTATTCGTTCGACTTATGGAGCCTGCAGCGCAGACGAAACCTTTCGTCAATAAAAATTCCTAGTGTTGCATGTGCGTGTCTTATTCATGCCATGGGTTCTAACCCCACCAGTACTGTGGTTCATTAAAATTATTTTTCACATTCTGCAATCCATATCCATAATTCTTTGTGGCACAGGCCGTGCCAGCAAATTTAGAGGAGCAAATAGCCCCACTATGCCGAAATAGTTGTTGTGTCCATAATAAGGCAAGCATTCTTCAGGGAGAGTGGCACCCCTCTCAGAGAAGTCCCTACCCCTAGGCAGAAACCACTCAAACCTCACCACCACGTTAACGTGACCCAGTGACTAGGGGTTGTGCTGGGCGTGGATACTAACAACTTCAAAGGAGGAGGCCAACATGGTATGAAAGATAAAATGAAGTAGGAAGCCAGTGTCTTATAGAGGAGAAGGGCAACGTAGTATGGAGGAGTAGGAGGAAGAGAAGGGAGTAGGCCAGCGTCATATAAAAATATAGGAGCAGAAGGAATAGAAAGGGGTATGCAGTGGCATATGGGAAAGCAGGAGCAGAAGGAAGAGAAGGGGTCAGAGCAGTGTCATATAGAAAAGTACGAGCAGAAAGAAGAATGAAAAATAGGGCAGTGTCCCATTAAGGAGTTTGAAGGAAGAGGAGGGAAACAATACAGCGTCGTAAGGAGGAGCAGGAGCAAGAGGAAGATGAGAGGGAAAATGCAGCGTCGTATGAAGGAGAAGGATGAGGAGGAGGAAGAAGAGAGAGCCAAGAGCAAGGACAACACCTGAAACAACAGACGTCAACCTACATGTCTCTCAACCCAGTAATTTCAATCCCTGAACCTCATCTGCATATTCAAGACTGCCAATTAGGAAAACCTAGAAGGCACTATTACGAGTGGCCAGGCTTCGTTATGTTCACTTTTCCATTGTCACATATCTTGAGGCTCTCACCTACAGGGTCATTACTTCACTTCGTAAACTCAAGAATGCTCATTACATCACTACCTCACTATGTTTAAGTCGGCGCCTTTTTCCTATTGAATTTTGTTTTTATTACCAACAAATTATAAACACTTGAAAGGTCGAAGTACACACAAGTCGTGTTGAGGGTTGAATACACTTCACTAGTGTCACTGATGCCTTCACTCGTGTCTTTAGATGATACCTCCACTCGTATCTCTGGTTGATATTTTCACTCGTAGCTCTGGTTGATATCCCCACTCGTATCTGGCTGATGCTTCCACTGTATCTCTGGTTCATACTTCTACTCGTATCTCTGGCTGATACTTTCATTTGTCTCAAGAAATCGTAATGACACGATTGCAAATAAACCATACCCCCGGCCGGGATTGAACCCGCGGTCATAGAGTCTCAAAACTCCAGCCCGTCGCGTTAGCCACTAGACCAGCTAGCCACAATAAGATTCATCCAACTAGGTATATTTCTACACCATAGGAAAGTTAGCACAGGCACCTCTGTGACCACAAATGCAAGTTTTTACAGACGAATCTCCAGCTAGCGTGGCCGTGACGAACTCTAGCTCAAGTCCCTTCACTGCCGTCAACATGACTCAAGAAATCGTAATGACACGATTGCAAATAAACGCGACGGGCTGGAGTTTTGAGACTCTATGACCGCGGGTTCAATCCCGGCCGGGGGTATGGTTTATGCTTTCATTTGTACCTCTAGCTGATATCTCCACTTGTATCTCTGGTTGATACTCCCACTTGTATCTCAAGCTGATATCTCTGCTTGTATCTCTGGCTGATATCTCCACGCGTGCGTCTATTTGACACCTGGACAAAAAACGTGTGAGGCCAGCACGACTTGATGAACTATACAGGCAGACGCCACACTAAACATGATAAGCCTCGTCGACTTCTGAAGCCACAAGTCCTCACTTATCGCCTGATACTTCAGATAAAAACAAAAGATCAAAGGAAAGGTAAGATAAAGGTAAATTGTCAAGACAAAATAATAAAAATGTGGTACATCTGTACTGATAAAATGAAGACACCGGCAAGATGCAGTAATAAAATTTATCTGTGGAGCTATCGACCAGGAAAGATAATTATTTACTGTGGAATCCAGATGCTGTACTATCGACATTAGTAAAGAACAAAATTCACTAAACAGAGCAAGCTTTTATTGGAACATTGTTTCGCACTGTGTACACCTTTATACAGCACTGTTAAAGTTATATACAAAGTGATGCTTCATCACACTCGAAGCTAATTACTTATTAACTGTAGAAAGAAATTAAATTTTTCTGACATTATACGTAGGAACATAAGGAAAAAGGAGCGCTGCAGCAAACCTACTGGCCCCACGCTAGGCACGTCGAAGTCACACCCACTCATGTACGAAGATAATCATGGTTTAGAAAAACACGTAAGCAAACACTAGGATATATTTATTAGAAAACGTTTCGGTCCTGAGACCTTGATCACTTCTAACATACAGAGATTAAAAGAGAGTGTATATAGGTGGAGAGTGAGGTGTGAGTGACGCATGATCACTATGCGTCACTCACACCTCACTCTCCGATTACATATACTATAGGAGTACTCTCTCGTCTCACTATAGTACACCCGTGCCACCACCCACCACAAGGTGGTCACCACCCACCATAAGGTGGTCACCACCCACCCCAGGGCAGTCACCACCCACCACAGGGTGGTCACTACCCACCACAGGGTGGTCACCACCCACCACAGGGTGGTCACCACCCACCACAGGGTGGTCACCACCCACCACAGGCTGGTCACCACCCACCACAGGCTGGTCACCACCTACCAGAGGGTGGTCACCACCCACCACAGGGTGGTCACCACCCACCACAGGGTGGTCACCACCCACCCCAGGGCAGTCACCACCCACCCCAGGGCAGTCACCACCCACCACAGGGCAGTCACCACCCACCACAGGGCAGTCACCACCCACCACAGGGCAGTCACCACCCACCACAAGGTGGTCACAACCCACCCCAGGCCAGTCACCACCCGCCCCAGGGCAGTCGCCACCCATCACAGGGTGGTCACCACCCACCACAGGGCAGTCACCACCCACCACAAGGTGGTCACCACCTACCCCAGGGCAGTCACCACCCACCACAGGGTGGTCACTACCCACCACAGGGTGGTCACTACCCACCACAGGGTGGTCGCCACCCACCACAGGGTGGTCGCCACCCACCACAGGGTGGTCACCACCCACCACAGGGTGGTCACCACCCACCACAGGGTGGTCACCACCCACCACAGGGTGGTCACCACCCACCACAGGGTGGTCACCGCCCACCACAGGGTGGTCACCACCCACCAGAGGGCGGCACCACCCACCAGAGAGCGGCACCACCCACCAGAGGGCGGCACCACTCACCAGAGGGCGGCACCACTCACCAGAGGGCGGCACCACCCACCAGAGGGCGGCACCACCCACCACAGGGTGGTCACTACCCACCAGAACGCGGCACCACCCACCAGAGGGCGGCACCACCCACCAGAGGGGCGGCACCACTCACCAGAGGGCGGCACCACTCACCAGAGGGCGGCACCACCCACCAGAGGGAGGCACCACCCACCAGAGGGCGGCACCACTCACCAGAGGGCGGCACCACCCACCAGAGGGCGGCACCACCCACCAGAGGGCGGCACCACCCACCAGAGGGCGGCACCACCCACTACCTAATATAAGAAGTATCATCCATGAATCACGGAAAATATCTACATATCAGAGCATTTTTTTGCGGCCGTAAATGTCACTGACAATAAGCCCAGGAGGCAGTGACTGCCACTGCCTCAGTGTCTAGCAAGGTGATAGGTATGGGACGTAAGTTATACGTGGGGAAGCAGGTGATAGGGAAGTGAAATGGGTGTCAGGGATGGTAGCGGTGACTTAATATGAAAAAAAAAAAGATTGGTGTCTGGCTATAACCAGACTATTGCTACACTCCATCACTACCACTACCCTCCAATACCATCACCACCCTCCATCACTACCACTACCCTCCAATACCATGACCACCCTCCAATATCATCATCAACCTCTATCACCATCACCACATCTCCATATTGTTTCATACTATGGAACAATGCTCTTCTCCAGACTGAGGGACTGACCACCTCAAAACTTTAAGGGTGATGGACTGATTACATCGTCTTCAAGTATCTTCTGCTTCTATCAACTTTTCTGTACTTGACTGAAGAAGCCTACTGTGTAGGCGAAACGTTTCATAATAAAGATACCTAACTGTTGCATATGTGTCTTACCTAACAACCTGTCGGTATTTTATACCATTTTAATGTTCACCACCCTCCATCACTACCACTACCCTCCAATACCATCACCACCCTCCATTACCATCACCACCCTCCCTCACCATCACCACCAAGACGTTTCACCAACCCGTGGGTTCAACAGTACAATACAAAGATGATATACTAGGAGAGTAGATCCTAGTACCTACGACCTATTTGCTTAGCAACGACCCAACACTTGTGCATGACCAACTTCCATTTGTGGGTCCCGTCCACCTATGAAGTGACTTGTAACTGCAGCACCTCATCTGACTCCAGTATATAATAGTACACTTTCCTGCCTATACTTCAGATTCATTAAGACTACCAAACTCATCTTCATCTGTGTAAAGTTCTGCAAAACTGAGGGACTAATTACCTGACCTTCCACTGTCTTCTGTGTAAAGTTCTGCAAAGATGAGAGACTGATTACCTCATCTTCTGTCTTCGCATATAATCTCTGTATTAAATAAAAAAAAGTGGCGAAATATCTTCAAATACCGATACACAGGTGCTGCACGTGTCTAATTCCTCTCCCTCAATTATCTCTTCCACACATGCACTCTCTTCCTCCTTCACCGCACTCCAAACACACACACACACACACACACACACACACACACACACACACACACAATGTACCAGCTGACTCCCTCAATCACCAAGATAATTAAAACATAAAAGCAAATATATGAGCTAAATTAACAACAAAAAATAAAAAAAAATAAAACAAAAACAGCGACATAAATTATCAATAAAATTAAGACAACCAACAACAAAAATAAAATATTAACAAAATATAACATATAAAAAACAAAAACATAGAAAATGTAACAAGTTACACCACAACCAACAACAATCTATTGTAGCAGCAGCAAATGTAAATAAATTCAAACTGAGAAAAGAGGAAGAAGACTGGACAGAGAGTATAGACTTGCGGGACAGCGGATAGTGACCTTACTCAGACCTCGGAGTGAACACAGTGACTGGCTTACCACCAGAGGCTCACATCAGCCAAACAACCAGTACAGAGAATGTTCTTTTGGCAAATCTAAGAACAGCTTTCACGAATCTCAACAAAGTCATTCACAACCCTTTATACAACACATGTCATCTTGGAGACTGCAGCACCAGAATGAAACCCTCCCCACTGATAAAATATGTCTAGAAACTGGAGAAGATGCAAAGGTATGAAACGAGACTAATTCCAGAGCTAATGGAACGAGCTATGATGAAAGTTAACGGAGCTTAACTTGACGACATAAGACGTCAGAAGAACCCGTACATATACCTGGAGGGGGGTTTCAGGGGTCAACGCCCCCGTGGCCCGGTCCATGACCAGGCCTCGCGAAGACATATCTCCATACAAAATACTCAGGGGACTTGACAGAATGAATACAGAGAGACTGTTCGAGAAACGAGACAAAGACACGAAGACAAAGCTGAAAGTTAAAGGCAGGTTCCATACATAATTTTAGGGACAGGCATGACAGCCCACGAGGCTCGGAGGGAGTAAATCCAGCAGGGTCAGGAGCGGAGATTCGACGCTATAAACACAAATCGCTGATTACAACTAGGTGTGCACACGCACACGCACACGCACACGCACACACGCACACGCACACACGCACACACACACACACAAACACACACACAAACACACACATATATCCACTATCACCTGCACCCCCCCCCCTTCCCTGGGTCCCTCAGAGAAGTGCAGAGTCACATCAGATAAGGAAGACAATGACAGTAGCTCGGCCATTCGTCACTATAACCGCAAAGAATGACCCTCTTATGAGGTTCCTTGAGGCTCCAAGACAATTGCCGGCCGCACACTACCTACTGCTTGACCCAAACTCCGCCGCCATGGACCACCAATCTTACTTCTTGTTTTTTTTTTTAATACCAACAACTTGATGGAACATATAAGATTACAAGCAGGATGAGACTGGCTTTGATTTGACCGTGGCAAAAACTGACCTTGGCTATGATGGAATGATTCAGGGTTAATTATGTTTAATATAGCTCTGGAACCGGCTTGATACTGATGACATAGATGAGTCTAGTAACTTCTGGTCTCCTTAATATAGCTCTGGAACCTGCTTGATACTGATGATACAGCTGAGTGTCATCTGACCTCTGGTCAGCTTAGTTTAAACAGTAGATATCAAGACTGCCAGTGGTTCCAGTAATGTCTGCAGGTGCACGACTGCCAGTGGTTCCAGTAATGTCTGCAGGTGCCACGACTGCCAGTGGTTCCAGTAATGTCTGCAGGTGCCACGACTGCCAGTGGTTCCAGTAATGTCTGCAAGTGCCACGACTGCCAGTGGTTCCAGTAATGTCTGCAGGTGCCACGACTGCCAGTGGTTCCAGTAATGTCTGCAGGTGCCACGACTGCCAGTGGTTCCAGTAATGTCTGCAGGTGCCATGACTGCCAGTGGTTCCACTGTCTGCAGGTGCCATGACTGCCAGTGGTTCCAGTAATATCTGCAGGTGCCATGACTGCCAGTGGTTCCACTGTCTGCAGGTGTCATGACTGCCAGTGGTTCCAGTAATGTCTGCAGGTGCCATGACTGCCAGTGGTTCCACTAATGCCTGCAGGTGCCATGACTGCCAGTGGTTCCACTAATGTCTGCAGGTGCCATGACTGCCAGTGGTTCCACTAATGTCTGCAGGTGCCATGACTGCCAGTGGTTCCACTAATATCTGCAGGTGCCATGACTGCCAGTGCTTCCAGTAATGTCTGCAAGTGCCATGACTGCCAGTGGTTCCAGCAATGTCTGCAGGTGCCATGACTGCCAGTGGTTCCAGTAATGTCTGCAGGTGCCATGACTGCCAGTGGTTCCACTAGTGCCTGCAGGTGTCATGACTGCCATTGGTTCCAGTAATGTCTGCAGGTGCCATGACTGCCAGTGGTTCCACTGTCTGCAGGTGCCATGACTGCCAGTGGTTCCACTGTCTGCAGGTGCCATGACTGCCAGTGGTTCCAGTAATGTCTGCAAGTGCCATGACTGCCAGTGATTCCAGCAATGTCTGCAGGTGCCATGACTGCTAGTGGTTCCATTAATGTCTGCAGGTGCCATGACTGCCAGTGGTTCCAGTAATATCTGCAGGTGCCATGACTGCCAGTGGTTCTAGTAATGTCTGCAGGTGCCATGACTACCAGTGGTTCCAGTAATGTCTGCAGGTGCCATGACTGCCAGTGGTTCTAGCAATGTCTGCAGGTGCCATGACTGCCAGTGGTTCCAGTAATGTCTGCAGGTGCCATGACTGCCAGTGGTTCCAGTTATGTCTGCAAGTGCCATGACTGCCAGTGGCTCCAGCAATGTCTGCAGGTGCCATGGCTGCCAGTGGTTCCAGTAATGTCTGCAGGTGCCATGACTGCCAGTGGTTCCAGTAATGTCTGCAGGTGTCATGACTGCCATTGGTTCCAGTAATGTCTGCAGGTGCCATGACTGCCAGTGGTTCCACTAATGTCTGCAGGTGCCATGACTGCCAGTGGTTCCAATGTCTGCAGGTGTCACGACTGCCAGTGGTTCCACTAATATCTGCAGGTGCCATGACTGCCAGTGGTTCCAGTAATGTCTGCAGGTGCCATGACTGCCAGTGGTTCCAGTAATGTCTGCAGGTGCCATGACTGCCAGTGGTTCCAGTAATGTCTGCAGATGCCATGACTGCCAGTGGTTCCATTAATGTCTGCAGGTGCCATGACTGCTAGTGGTTCCAGTAATATCTGCAGGTGCCATGACTGCCAGTGGTTCCAGTAATGTCTGCAGGTGCCATGACTGCCAGTGGTTCCAGTAATGTCTGCAGGTGCCATGACTGCCAGTGGTTCTAGCAATGTCTGCAGGTGCCATGACTGCCAGTGGGTCTAGTAATGTCTGCAGGTGCCATAACTGCCAGTGGTTCCAGTAATGTCAGCAGATGCCATGACTGCCAGTGGTTCCACTGTCTGCAGGTGTCATGACTGCCATTGGTTCCAGTAATGTCAGCAGGTGCCATGACTGCCAGTGGTTCTAGTAATGTCTGCAGGTCTCATAATGCCAGGTCTGGTGAAGCCAGCAGGCCAGGTCAAATGAATGTCAATAGTTCTAGTAGTTCATGAAGGTTTCATGAATGTTAGAAGCTCTAGTGACATCACCAGGCTTCAGCAGTGATGGTAAGTTTAGGAGTTCCTGCAGCCTCTAACACCACAACATGCAGGCTGCACTCAGGTCACGTCCCCACCAACTAACCTGCAGATGCAGCAACATGCAGGCTGCATTCACGTCACAGCCTCACATACATCATAACAGAGGTAAACACACATGTTTTAAAGCCACAGTGCAACTCAGGACACTCGCAACCAGAAGAGAAACAAGTGTTCCATTCTGTACTGTTTGTCCCTTGCATCTCCAAGCTACTCTACCAGAGAGAGAGAGAGAGAGAGAGAGAGAGAGAGAGAGAGAGAGAGAGAGAGAGAGAGAATGAATCTCTATCTCCAGTCAACGTCGCCCAAGTCATTACCTTCAAGGTCCTTCCCTTATGGTAGTGCATGATGGAGGTGAGTGCGTCAACTCCTCAGTCAGTGGCAGAGTAGCACGAGGAAATGCAATCACTCCCTGGCTAGGGAATGTCTCCTTCCACCAATTACTCTCCCTCAAGTCTAAGTAGCACCTAACTACAATGGTTGATCGACTAGGTTTAAATCTTATCGAATACACGAGGGTCATATAGACTGCATGGGACCTGCACACCACCAGTCACTGAAGCTTTAATATCTGATATAAGGATTAAGTAAATTCTCAAGTTATACATCTCTCGGTATATATACAGGGAGGGACGCACACCTATACATATATACATACATACACTTCCCAGTATATACATTGTGAGATACAGATATCTCTTGAAGCATGTATAATGAGAGATGCACACTTCTCGGTGTAGAGTGACGCACGCACGAACGCACGCGCGCACACAGACAGACAGACACACACACAGACAGACAGACAGACAGACAGACAGACACACACACACACACACACACACACACACACACAACACACACACACACACACACACACGCACACGCACACGCACACGCGCACACACACACACACACACAACTGCGTGAAGTTGATGAGAAGAATACACTCGATCGAAGACCAGGCAGAACTACAAAGGGATCTGGACAGGCTGCAGACCTGGTCCAGCAATTGGCTCCTGGAGTTCAATCCCACCAAGTGCAAAGTCATGAAGATTGGGGAAGGGCAAAGAAGGCCGCAGACGGAGTACAGTCTAGGGGGTCAGAGACTACAAACCTCACTCAAGGAAAAAGATCTTGGGGTGAGTATAACACCAGGCACATCTCCTGAAGCGCACATCAACCAAATAACTGCTGCAGCATATGGGCGCCTAGCAAACCTCAGAACAGCATTCCGACATCTTAATAAGGAATCGTTCAGGACCCTGTACACCGTATACGTTAGGCCCATATTGGAGTATGCGGCACCAGTTTGGAACCCACACCTAGCCAAGCACGTAAAGAAACTAGAGAAAGTGCAAAGGTTTGCAACAAGACTAGTCCCAGAGCTAAGAGGTATGTCCTACGAGGAGAGGTTAAGGGAAATCAACCTGACGACACTGGAGGACAGGAGAGATAGGGGGGACATGATAACGACATACAAAATACTGAGAGGAATTGACAAGGTGGACAAAGACAGGATGTTCCAGAGATTGGACACAGTAACAAGGGGACACAGTTGGAAGCTGAAGACACAGATGAATCACAGGGATGTTAGGAAGTATTTCTTCAGCCACAGAGTAGTCAGTAAGTGGAATAGTTTGGGAAGCGATGTAGTGGAGGCAGGATCCATACATAGCTTTAAGCAGAGGTATGATAAAGCTCACGGCTCAGGAAGAGTGACCTAGTAGCGATCAGTGAAGAGGCGGGGCCAGGAGCTCGGACTCGACCCCCGCAACCTCAACTAGGTGAGTACAACTAGGTGAGTACACACACACACACACACACACACACACTCTGGGACTTGCGACATCCAGCATAGGAAACAAAAACCAGCAAATCACAGTTTGGTCTTTTTAACGATCAATTAAGGTGGAGAAGTGGACCACCCCGGGGTGAACTAGTCCATCAAGAGAGAGGCTGGGGGAGGTGAGGAGGCTGAGGGAGGTGAGGAGGCTGGGGGAGGTGAGGAGGCTGGGGGAGGTGAGGAGGCTGGGGGAGGTGAGGAGGCTGGGGGAGGTGAAGAGGCTGAGGGAGGTGAGGAGGCTGGGGGAGGTGTGGAGGCTGGGGAACGTGAGGAGGCTAGGGAGGTGAGGAGGCTGGGGGAGGTGTGGAGGCTGGGGAACGTGAGGAGGCTGGGGGAGGTGAGCTGGCTGGGGGAGGTGAGGAGGCTGGGGGAGGTGAGGTGGCTGGGGGAGGTGAGGAGGCTGGGGGAGTTGAGGCTGAGGAGGTGAGGAGGCTGAGGAGGTGAGGAGGCTGGGGGAGGTGAGGAGGCTGGGGGAGGTAAGGTGGCTGGGGGAGATGAGGTGGCTGGGGAGGTGAGAAGGCTGGGGGAGGTTAGGAGGCTGGGGAAGGTGAGGCTTGGGGAGGTGAGGAGGCTGGGGGAGGTGAGGAGGCTGGGGGATGTTAGGAGGCTGGGGAAGGTGAGGAGGCTGGGGGAGGTGAGGAGGCTGGGGAAAGGTGGGAGGCTGGGAAGGTGAGGAGGCTGGGGGAGATGCGGAGGCTGGGGGAGGTGACGTGGCTGGGGAAAGGTGGGACGCTGAGGGAAGTGAGGTGGTTGGGGGAAAGTGGGAGGCTGGGGGAGGTGGTAGAATGGGGGGAGGTGGGAGGCTGGAGGAAGGTGGGAGGCTGGAGGAAGGTGGGAGGATGGGGGAAGGTGGGAGGCTGGTTTAGGTGGTAGACTGAGGGAAGTGATAGAATAGGGGAGGTGGGAGGCTGGGGAAAGTGTGGGAAGATGAGGGGGGGGAAGAAGATGGAAGGAGAGAAAAAACATGGATATGGGAAGAAATGTGGAGAGAAGAAACGTGGAGAGAAGAAAGGTAGAGAGAAGAGCATGAGGATAGAGAGGGTGAGGAAGGTGCAGAGGGGAATATAGGGGAGAATAGAAAGAAGGGAACAAGATGAGAGGGGAGAGGGGGGAGAATGAGGAGAGAGAAAGAGGAGGAATGGGAAGAAAGATGGGTATGGAAGCATTGAGGAGAAAGGTAAAGTGGTGGAGAAAGTACCGTGGAGGAGAGAGGTGGAGAGAAGCGCATAATGAGGAGCATGAGGTTAGAGAGAGAGAGAGAGAGAGAGAGAGAGAGAGAGAGAGAGAGAGAAAGGGGGGAAGGAGTATAGGGACAGAGAAGAGTATAGGGAGAGAGGGAAGTATATGTAGAGGGGAGCACGGAGAAGGTAGCATGGGGGTAGAAGGAAGCATAGAGATCATAGATATGAGTAACTTAGGGAAGGGGATATGGAAGGAGAGGTGCTACTATATACACTATTACCACGCCCATTTCTACTACTAGACTCGGTGAAAAGCAGGGGCGCCATGGGCATAGTAAGAGAACAGTGTATCAACATGCGTGGTCCAAGACTCATCATCCTACTTCTAGCAGATATTACAAATAGTGTCAGAACGAGAGTAGAAATTTTCAAGAGCAAACTGGATCTGTACCTCTGCCAATTGTCACACACACACACACTGCCAAGTGTGTGTGTGTGTGTGTGTGTGTGTGTGTGGTGTGTGTACAAGAGTGAGTGGTGGGTGGTACAGATAAGGATCAGATCTCGTGTAGGGTTAATGTCACCAGGGAGGCTAGCGGTCCGTATGAGCTACACCACCACCCACATTGGGAGGCAGACTCCCACATTCACCAGCTTCTGTGCTCACCTCACCTCACTCATTTGTGATTACAAGGGGTCGAGTCTCAGCTCTTGGTCCTGCCTCTTAACTTGCTGCTTGACGGATTTACTCCTAGCCTCGTGGGCCCTATCATACCTATTCTTAAAACTATTGAAGAATTGAGACACTTATGCAACTTATGGAAATCTTTATTAAAGAAACGTTTCGCCACACAGTGGCTTCATCGGTCCAATATAAAGCAGGAAGGTATAAGGAGAGGAGTAGTTTGAGGTAATCAGTCCCTCAGTCTAGAATCGATGTGTTCAGTCCATCACTCTTGTAGGAAGTAAAGCACAGGGCCAGAGAGGTGGCTTATATAGTGCAGTCAAGTGAGTCGAAGCAGGAGGCGGGGGGATAACAGTGGGACCATCCACTAGTGTAAGTAGGTCTTCGTCCAAAGGTTGGACAAGTGTTGAAGAATTCTTTATATCAAGATCTCATGATGTTGAATATTAAAATGGTATAAAATACCGACAGGTTGTTAGGTAAGACACATATGCAACAGTTAGATATCTTTATTTCGAAACGTTTCGCCTACTGTGTAGGCGAATCGTTTCGAAATAAAGATACCTAACTGTTGCATATGTGTCTTACCTAACAACATCTCATGATGTTGCAGTGTCTGACAGATGTGATGGTTTTGAAAACCGACAAGTTGAAGAATTGAGACACTTATGCAACATATGGACTGAACACATTGATTACAGGCTGAGGGACTGATTACCTCAAACTCCTCCTCTCCTTATACCTTCCTGCTTTGTATAAGACTGATGAAGCCACTTTGTGTCGAAACGTTTCTTCAATAAAGATTTCCATATGTTGCATAAGTGTCTCAATTCTTCAACTTGTCGGTTTTCAAAACCATTCATCACATTTAAAACTATTATATGGAGCCTACCTCCACAACTTCCTCGTCCAGGCCATTCCACTTCCCGATCACCTTGAGGCTGAAGACATACTTCCTGACATCCTTGTGACTCATCTGTGTCTAACGTTTAATTGTGCCCTGGTGTACCCATCTCTCGCCTCTCGAACAGTCTATGGCTATCCACCTTATCACATATTTTGCATGTTATCGTGTCTTCCCTGGTTCTTCTATCCTCTATTCTCGTGAAATTACCTTCCTTTAGCCTCTCCTCATTCGCATTCTCTCCGTACTTTCTCCAGTTTCTTAATATTCTTGCCAAGGCACCTGCTCGAGAAGAAATTTCTCGCTTAACTGTTAATAATAATACATCACAAATTATGTACATTAATGAATCTAAGCAGGAGTCTACTAGCAGGACTGCATATGCTCGTATTGCTTCCTCCCTAGATTGGAACTGTAGTAGCCATGATGTAAAGGGTTTAGAACACCGACAAGTTGAACATAATTTTTATTACGGAAACGTTTCGCCAGTTTCTTCAAAACATTACAAAGAACGGTGGAAGACGAGGACGAGTTGAGGTAATCAGTCCCTTAGCCTGAAGTCGACATGCTCAGTCCATTAATCTTGAGAAAAGTACAGCATATACATGCTGAGTTAGGCATAAGAATTAACTGGGCGTCCACTCTGCAAACTGAATTGTTTGCCATCCTAATGACCTCATTGAAGGCACCTGACTCGCATAATAACTAACATGCTCAACGCAGAAAACATGTATAAATTTAAAAAATAAGAGTAAAATTATGTACAATTCTTATGGATCCTATTCCACACTGAAGTAATCATACACGATAAAGCTGATAAATTAGCCAAATAAAGTACCTTGAAGGAAGAGTAGAATAAAACTTGGGCTATCTGTTTTAAACATTAGGAATATTAGGAGAGAGGTAAATATTGAACATAAATGTCATAGAAATGCAGTTAGAAGCCTGGGTAGATACATAAATCACTATGCAATAAAGTTGGTGATAAATTAGACACATGTGCAATTCTTGGGTATCTTTATTGAGGAAACGTTTCGCCACACAGTGGCTTCATCAGCCCATACAAAGGAGAATCTTGAAGAACAGGAGGAGAATGAGGTAATCAGTTCCTCAGCCTTGAGTCGATGTGGTCAGTCCATCAATCTTGAATAGAATACAGCATATGTGCGGAGAAGGTGCTTATAAACCATAGGCAGGAGAGGTGTAGCAGTCTTAAGTGGTGTCACATTTGTTCAATGTGGAAGCAGGTCGTGCCCAAGGGTTAGGCAAGCAAACAGATATACCTGGGTGAAAAGTACGTGAGTATTTATAGGATGAAGTCAGGTGGAGAATGCTGGGACAGGTGGAGAATGGTGCATATGACAATCTTCCGAGTAGGGTGATAGAGTCTAGAACCTTGGGTAGCTTTAAAAAGAGATTGGACAAGTATATGAGTAGACCTTCTGCAGTGTTCCTCCATTCTTATGTTATGTGGGATAGCGATGAAGAAGTTTCTTGGCAAGGGGTTCAGCTATGTTATAATAGCCGTTGTTTTGGTTGAAATTGTTGATATAGATAAATGATGATTTTAGGATTCTTTGGTATTGAGTGTTGTCTTCTCTGGCGATAAGTCTTGCGTTTCTGTAGTTGATTAAATAGCTGTGTGAATTTCAAGTACAGAAACACAAGACTTATCGAAGAATCTTCGCTTCGCTTCTAATGACCAGAGCTTTGGTAAGATGGGGAAGGAAGAAGGATGGGTAAGGATGGAAATATTGGAAGAGGGTTGGAGGGGGGGGTGAGGTAGGATATAAAAGGTAAGTGGCCCAACCACTTTGGTGTAATTTAAAAAGTGTATTTGAATTGATAAGATTATTTTTTAAGAGGTATAATACTAACCCATCAGAGTCACATAAATATAATAGGTATATAAGTACATGACTCTGAGTTGGTTGTAATTATACAAGTTGCAATTGCTTTTTTTTTTTTTTTTTTTTTTCGCGATTGCACAACGGATATTTATACGACAGGAAAGGCAATATTTTCTGGCCAGTTTATGAGCTCGTGACAATAGCTTCTTAATGGTGGTGTCCAACCATAGTCAATAGCATAATTTTACATTAGAAAGTTATTTAAGATGTCTCCCTAATTGGGGGCGATGATTTTTTCAGTATACATAAAAGGGGTTCTGGTAGTATCCAATCTTCTTCGTCAGGTAAAGTTGCTCAAAATCATGGGTCGAGGGTAATCATCTTTATGAATAAAACGACAAACCCCTCTGTGGGAGAGTCATTCTTTGAGTCCTGTGAGGTGGAGTATTGATGGTGTAATCGGTGGTATTTATCACTTGTATAGGATGTTCTCTATCTGGCATGTATAGTTCTTGCATTGTATAAAGTTGTTTCTTTTTTAGGGTGTCAAGGCGTACATTTATGGCAGTGATATCTTGTTGTGTGTGTAAATCTGCCATTTTAACTCTGTCTCTCCTCCTGGTATTGGTAATAAATCTTAGAGCTCTATTCTGGACCCTTTGTAACCGTAGCATGTTGGTCTTTGTTGTTAATGATTTGGACACAAGGGTATTCAAGATAGGTCTTATTATCATTTTATACAGATGTTTTTTGACATGTTGAGGGGCTTGATTGAATCGAAGGAATCTGCTAAGACCGGCTTTGGCTGTGTTGATCTTTTTAGTTACATGAGATGTTGAGTGGAGCAGCCTGTCTATTTCATATCCCAAGATCTTGTTAGGGTTTCTAATGGCTACAGGTGTACCTCTGATGGAGATACCCCCTTTATCTTCAATGGTTGATGCAAAACTCCTATCGTGCTAACAAGGACCTTGTCAGGATTTGTCGTAATTCTCCATTTCTTCTCCCAATCAGATGTTCGACGAAGTTCAATATTCATTTTTTCTATGACTCTCTCATACTTGTATTTTCCTGTTACTGGAGTTGATGAGACGACATGAATAACATCATCTGCAAACTGTGTCACAATTGTGTCATTAAACTCTGGTTGAGGAAGGTCATTCACATAAATGTTAAACAGAAGTGGACTGAGACAAGAACCTTGTGGGACACCAGCCGTCGGTATAAAAGGTTCTGTCGACTTGCCATGAAAGGTGGGAATGATTTTTCTTTGAGTTAAGAAATTATAAATTACTCTGAGAAAAGTCCAGTTATGGTCTGGTAGGTCAATGAGTTTGTATATAAGGCCATCATGCCATAAGCTATCAAAAGCTTTATGAACATCTCTGGTGGCAATTAAGGCAAGATTGCCCTGCTGTTTTAGACTTGCTACAGTGTCAAAAAATAACATTTATTGCATGGTTGGTAACCTCTATGTGTTCTAAAGCCAAATATGTTTTTCAGTAAACAAGTGATTAAACTCCATATAGTAATTCAATCTGTTGGAAATGACTTTCTCAAGAACTTTTCCAGTGACTTCAAGTAAAGATATAGGTCTATAGTTCCCAGGTTGGTGAATGTCTTTATTGGGCTTAGCAAGAAAGATCATCCTAGCAGTCTTAAAAACAACTGGAAAATATCCTGAGGCCAAGATGGCATTAAAGATATTTACCAAGGACTGTTTGCAATTTCTAGGTAGGTACTTTATTTTGTTTCATTGTTATTCCAGAGAGGCCAGGGCTCTATTTCTCATTCTTCCAATAACCTGACTTATCTCTAGTAATGTAATAGGTCTAGTAAGCGGGTGGGTATCTTCAAGAGTTGAAGTATCGATGGTAGGTAGTGGTTGTAGATCATCCAAGTTCTCATCTCTCCATTCATTTACTAACTGATAATGATTATTATTAAATTGACGACTGTTATTATGAGAGAGAATTTTCTCCCATACTTCACCCATCAAATTAGCCTGGTCCTGTGGATCGTCAAGTTTAATTTCCACATCTTCATCATCCTCATCAGTGAAGGTATGAACTAGGTAGTTAGGAGCCTTGTGCTTTGCCCCTAAAAGTTGTCGGATCTTACTCATCTTACCTCATCTTCTGTATATAGTCCTACTGTCTTCAAGTTATGTCCTAGAATTTGTATTGATAAAGCCACTGGATGGCGAAACGTCTACAATAAAGATACCCAGATGTTGCACATGTGTCTTAATTTCATCATAAATAAATGTCCTGAACTGTACATAAGTGTCTTTTTCGTTTGCTTGCAACTATAACATAAATTGCAGATATATAGCAATACGTGTGTGTGTGTTTGTGTGTGTGTGTGTTGTGTGTGTGTGTGTGTGTGTTGTGTGTGTGTGTGTGTGTGTGTGTACTTATCTATTTGTGCAAGACAGGTATACAATACCGACAAGATGAAAGTTAAGACACTTGTGCAACATCTGGTTATCTTTATTGTAGACGTTTCGCCATCCAGTGGCTTTATCAATACAGATTGAACATTGAACATTAAAATGGTATAAAATACCGATAGGTTGTTAGGTAAGACACATATGCAACAGTTAGGTATCTTTATTTCGAAACGTTTCGCCTACACAGTAGGCTTCTTCAGTCGAGTATAGAAAAGTTGATAGAAGCAGAAGATACTTGAAGACGATGTAATCAGTCCATCACCCTTAAAGTTTTGAGGTGGTCAGTCCCTCAGTCTGGAGAAGAGCATTGTTCCAAAGTCTGAAACAATATGGAGTTGAAGTGACAGGATGGAGCCTTATATAGCGCCAGGAGGTGAGACGTAGGTCACTAGAAGAGGTAAGAACGCAGATGTTGGGAGGTCAGGTCCCTCTCAAATGTGTCTTACCTAACATCAATACAGATTCTTGGACATAATTAGAAAACAGAAGAACTATATACAAAGATCTGTATTGATAAATCCACTGGATGGCGAAACGTCTACAATAAAGATAACCAGAGGTTGCACAAGTGTCTTAACTTTTATCTATTTGTGATTGTAGGGGTCGATCCATAGCTCCTGGCCCTACCTCTTCGCTGGTCGCTACTAAATCCACTCTCTCCCTGCTCCATGAACTTTATCGCACCTCTTCTTAAAGCTATGCATGGATTCTGCCTCCATTACATTACTCTCCAAAAATATGTGTGTGTGTGTGTGTGTGTGTGTGTGTGTGTGTGTGTGTGTGTGTGTGTGTGTGTGTGTGTGTGTGTGTGTGTGTGTGTGTGTGTGTGTGCGCGCGTGTGCGTGTGCGCGCGTGCGCGTGTGAGGTTGGTTTCAAGAAGGGGATCAAATCTCCAGTAGGATGAATGTCGATGAAAATAAATGGTATAAAATACCGACACTATGGAAACATAAACACATATGCAGTTTAATGTGATCCTTTATTGACAACGTTTCGCACACAGTGGGCTTTTTCAAGTCACAAACAGATCTACCTGGGGTGGAAGGTACGGGAGTATTTATAGTCAGAATGTTGAGGTCAGGTGGAGAATGCTGCATCTGAGGATCCACTGGGTGTTTATGTTTCCAGGATGAATGTCACCAGGAAGGCTGGCGGCCCGTGTGAGCCGCACCATCACATACACCAGCCTCTGTGCTTACCTCACCTCACCTCGTGGTTGCAAGAATCGAGTCTCGGCTCATGGCCATGCCTCTTAAGTTCCCGGGCTCACTCCCTCTTAGCCTCGTTGGTCTTACAATACCTATTCTTAATGCCATGTAAGGGGTTTGGCTCCACCACTTCAAGGTCATTCCACTCCCTGATGATCATGAGACTAAAGAAATAATTCCTGACATCCCTATGGCTCATTTGTATTTTTAGCTTCTAGCTGTTACCTCTCATAACTGTTTCCCGTCTGTCAAACATTCCACTGGCCACCCTATCAAGTCCCTCTAGTATTTTATAAGTTGATATCAAGGTCTACTTGGTTCTTTGTCACAAAGTTTAGTTCCTTAGTCTCTCCTATCGTTTTAATCCCCCTTAAAATTTGGAAGTATCTCGTTACAAACATCTTCACCTTCTCCTCTTGAAATTCTTTATCGAGGCTCCCAAGGTGGTGCTGCAACTCCAAGATGGGTCTGGCATTTGTTTGCGCATACGGGCGAGAATGACTTTGTTTTATATTTCCTGAAAGCTAATCATAGATTTGGCCAAACGCTCATTCAGTGTGCAGTTTACCCCTGAGCACCTGTATGATGTGTTTTAGTATTAGGTCCCCTCGAGGTCCTTCTCACTGACTGAGGTTGAAACCTCTGTTCCCCGAATTTTTCTTCGGTTTCCGGTCTTTTTCTTCCCTTACCCAATTTTCATAACTTTACATTTTCTGAGGATTATTCCAGTAGCTATTTTGCGAGTCCAAAACATATAGCTTGTTAGGAAAATGTTTTTGATTACTTATTTTTTTCTTTTTCGTTAGTGTAGCATCATCTGTAAACAGTAATACACTGGACTTATTTCTTCTGGCAATGCTGTTCACATATACCAAATCGTATCGGTCCCCAACACCAATCCTTATGACAAACCCCCCTAGTTACCCTGGCCCATGTTCATGAATTTTTTTTATAGTTTACTCTGTCCCCCGGTTAGATATTCTTTGATACACTTCTTGCAGTTTCAAGAATATGCAGTATGTCAACTTTCTATTTTTTTTAACCGCCTGCCTTACTTTTTGCTACCTTGCCATACAAGTGATACAGGTTTGCTAGTCAGGATTTTACATATATCTCAACCGAAGCTGGTGTTTAGGAAAATATTCTCCAGTGCTAAGTTCCTATTCTGATTATGTTCTCGATTATTTTATATAGAGTAGTATACATGTTAGCAATTTCGCTCGTGCGTGTACTCACCTCACCTAGTTGTACTCACCTAGTTGAGGTTGCGGGGGTCGAGTCCGAGCTCCTGGCCCCGCCTCTTCACTGATCGCTACTAGGTCACTCTCCCTGACCGTGAGCTTTATCATACCTCTGCTTAAAGCTATGTATGGATCCTGCCTCCACTACATCGCTTCCCAAACTATTCCACTTACTGACTACTCTGTGGCTGAAGAAATACTTCCTAACATCCCTGTGATTCATCTGTGTCTTCAGCTTCCAACTGTGTCCCCTTGTTACTGTGTCCAATCTCTGGAACATCCTGTCTTTGTCCACCTTGTCAATTCCTCTCAGTATTTTGTATGTCGTTATCATGTCCCCCCTATCTCTCCTGTCCTCCAGTGTCGTCAGGTTGATTTCCCTTAACCTCTCCTCGTAGGACATACTCTTAGCTCTGGGACTAGTCTTGCTGGCAAACCTTTGCACTTTCTCTAGTTTTCTTCACGTGCTTGGCTAGTGTGGGTTCCAAACTGGTGCCGCATACTCCAATATGGGCCTAACGTACACGGTGTACAGGGTCCTGAATGATTCCTTATTAAGATGTCGGAATGCTGTTCTGAGGTTTGCCAGGCGCCCATATGCTGCAGCAGTTATTTGGTTGATGTGCGCTTCAGGAGATGTGCCTGGTGTTATACTCACCCCAAGATCTTTTTCCTTGAGTGAGGTTTGTAGTCTCTGGCCCCCTAGACTGTACTCCGTCTGCGGTCTTCTTTGCCCTTCCCCAATCTTCATGACTTTGCACTTGGTGAGATTGAACTCCAGGAGCCAGTTGCTGGACCAGGTCTGCAGCCTGTCCAGATCCCTTTGTAGTTCTGCCTTGTCTTCGATCGAGTGAATTCTTCTCATCAACTTCACGTCATCTGCAAATAGGGACACCTCAAGTCTATTCCTTCCGTCATGTCGTTCACAAATACCAGAAACAGCACTGGTCCTCGGACTGACCCCTGCGGGACCCCGCTGGTCACAGTGCCCACTCTGACACCTCGCCACGTAACCATGACTCGCTGCTGTCTTCCTGACAAGTATTCCCTGATCCATTGTAGTGCCTTCCCTGTTATCCCTGCTTGGTCCTCCAGTTTTTGCACCAATCTCTTGTGTGGAACTGTGTCAAACGCCTTCTTACAGTACAAGAAAATGCAATCCACCCACCCCTCTCTCTCTTGTCTTACTGCTGTCACCATGTCATAGAACCCAGTAGGTTTGTGACACAGGATTTCCCGTCCCTGAAACCATGTTGGCTGCTGTGATGAGATCGTTCCTTTCTAGGTTTTCCACCACTCTTTCCCCCCCCCCTTTT
>NC_069420.1:32413868-32496368 GCF_026875155.1 Cherax quadricarinatus
CTCCCTCACCTACCCGTGGTTGCAAGAATCGAGTCTCGGCTCATGGCCATGCCTCTTAAGTTCCCGGGCTCACTCCCTCTTAGCCTCGTTGGTCTTACAATACCTATTCTTAATGCCATGTAAGGGGTTTGGCTCCACCACTTCAAGGTCATTCCACTCCCTGATGATCATGAGACTAAAGAAATAATTCCTGACATCCCTATGGCTCATTTGTATTTTTAGCTTCTAGCTGTTACCTCTCATAACTGTTTCCCGTCTGTCAAACATTCCACTGGCCACCCTATCAAGTCCCTCTAGTATTTTATAAGTTGATATCAAGGTCTACTTGGTTCTTTGTCACAAAGTTTAGTTCTCTTAGTCTCTCCTTATCGTTCAATCCTCTTAACTTTGGAAGTAGTCTCGTTACAAACATCTTCACCTTCTCCTCTTGAAATTCTTTATCGAGGCTCTAAGCTGGTGCTGCATACTCCAAGATGGGTCTGGCATTTGTTGCGCATACGGGCGAGAATGACTTAGTTGATATTCCTGAAAGCTAATCATAGATTTGCCAAACGCTCATTCAGTGTGCAGTTTACTCGACTGAGCACCTGTAGTGATGTGTTCAGTATTATGGTCACCTCGAGGTCCTTCTCACTGACTGAGGTTTGAAACCTCTGTTCCCCGAATTTTTCTTCGGTTTCCGGTCTTTTCTTCCCTTACCCAATTTTCATAACTTTACATTTTCTGAGGATTAGTTCCAGTAGCTATTTGCGAGTCCAATCATATAGCTTGTTAGGAAAATGTTTTAGATTACTTAGTTTTTCTTCTTTTCGTTAGTGTAGCATCATCTGTAAACAGTAATACACTGGACTTATTTCTTCTGGCATGCTGTTCACATATACCAGAAGTCGTATCGGTCCCCAACACCAATCCTTATGACACCCCACTAGTTACGCTGGCCCATGTTCATGAATTTTTCTGTATAGTTACTCTGTCCCCCGGTTAGATATTCTTTGATACACTTCTTGCAGTTCAAGAATATGCAGTATGTCAACTTTCTATTTTTCTTACCGCTGCCTTACTTATGCTACCTTGCCATACAAGTGATACAGGTTTGCTAGTCAGGATTTTACATATATCTCAACCGAAGCTGGTGTTTAGGAAAATATTCTCCAGGTGCTAAGTTCCTATTCTGATTATGTTCTCGATTATTTTATATAGAGTAGTATACATGTTAGCAATTTCGCTCGTGCGTGTACTCACCTCACCTAGTTGTACTCACCTAGTTGAGGTTGCGGGGGTCGAGTCCGAGCTCCTGGCCCCGCCTCTTCACTGATCGCTACTAGGTCACTCTCCCTGAGCCGTGAGCTTTATCATACCTCTGCTTAAAGCTATGTATGGATCCTGCCTCCACTACATCGCTTCCCAAACTATTCCACTTACTGACTACTCTGTGGCTGAAGAAATACTTCCTAACATCCCTGTGATTCATCTGTGTCTTCAGCTTCCAACTGTGTCCCCTTGTTACTGTGTCCAATCTCTGAACATCCTGTCTTTGTCCACCTTGTCAATTCCTCTCAGTATTTGTATGTCGTTATCATGTCCCCCCTATCTCTCCTGTCCTCCAGTGTCGTCAGGTTGATTTCCCTTAACCTCTCCTCGTAGGACATACCTCTTAGCTCTGGGACTAGTCTTGCTGCAAACCTTTGCACTTTCTCTAGTTTCTTCACGTGCTTGGCTAGGTGTGGGTTCCAAACTGGTGCCGCATACTCCAATATGGGCCTAACGTACACGGTGTACAGGGTCCTGAATGATTCCTTATTAAGATGTCGGAATGCTGTTCTGAGGTTTGCCAGGCGCCCATATGCTGCAGCAGTTATTTGGTTGATGTGCGCTTCAGGAGATGTGCCTGGTGTTATACTCACCCCAAGATCTTTTTCCTTGAGTGAGGTTTGTAGTCTCTGGCCCCCTAGACTGTACTCCGTCTGCGGTCTTCTTTGCCCTTCCCCAATCTTCATGACTTTGCACTTGGTGAGATTGAACTCCAGGAGCCAGTTGCTGGACCAGGTCTGCAGCCTGTCCAGATCCCTTTGTAGTTCTGCCTTGTCTTCGATCGAGTGAATTCTTCTCATCAACTTCACGTCATCTGCAAATAGGGACACCTCAGAGTCTATTCCTTCCGTCATGTCGTTCACAAATACCAGAAACAGCACTGGTCCTCGGACTGACCCCTGCGGGACCCCGCTGGTCACAGGTGCCCACTCTGACACCTCGCCACGTACCATGACTCGCTGCTGTCTTCCTGACAAGTATTCCCTGATCCATTGTAGTGCCTTCCCTGTTATCCCTGCTTGGTCCTCCAGTTTTTGCACCAATCTCTTGTGTGGAACTGTGTCAAACGCCTTCTTACAGTACAAGAAAATGCAATCCACCCACCCCTCTCTCTCTTGTCTTACTGCTGTCACCATGTCATAGAACTCCAGTAGGTTTGTGACACAGGATTTCCCGTCCCTGAAACCATGTTGGCTGCTGGTGATGAGATCGTTCCTTTCTAGGTGTTCCACCACTCTTCTCCTGATAATCTTCTCCATGATTTTGCATACTATACATGTCAGTGACACTGGTCTGTAGTTTAATGCTTCATGTCTGTCTCCTTTTTTAAAGATTGGGACTACATTTGCTGTCTTCCATGCCTCAGGCAATCTCCCTGTTTCGATAGATGTATTGAATATTGTTGTTAGGGGTACACATAGCACCTCTGCTCCCTCTCTCAATACCCATGGGGAGATGTTATCTGGCCCATTGCCTTTGAGGTATCTAGGTCACTCAGAAGCCTCTTCACTTCTTCCTCGGTGGTGTGCACTGTGTCCAGCACTTGGTGTGTGCCCCACCTCTCCGTCTTTCTGGAGTCCCTTCTGTCTCCATCTGTGAAACACTTCTTTGAATCTCTTGTTGAGTTCTTCACATACTTCACGGTCATTTCTTGTTGACTCTCCTCCTTCCTTCCTTAGCCTGATTACCTGGTCCTTGACTGTTGTTTTCCTCCTGATGTGGCTGTACAACAGTTTTGGGTCAGATTTGGCTTTCGCTGCTATGTCATTTTCATATTGTCTTTGGCCTCCCTTCTTATCTGTGCATATTCGTTTCTGGCTCTACGACTGGTCTCCTTATTCTCCCTGGGTCCTTTGCCTTCTTATTTCTTCCATTCCCTAGCACACTTGGTTTTTGCCTCCCTGCACCTTTGGGTAAACCATGGGCTCATCCTGGCTTTTTCATTATTCCTGTTACCCTTGGGTACAAACCTCTCCTCAGCCTCCTTGCATTTTGTTGCTACATATTCCATCATCTCATTAACTGGCTTCCCTGCCAGTTCTCTGTCCCACTGAACCCCGTTCAGGTAGTTCCTCATTCCTGTGTAGTCCCCTTTCTTGTAGTTTGGCTTCATTCGTCCTGGCCTTCCTGCTTCTCCCTCCACTTGTAGCTCTACTGTGTATTCGAAGCTAAAACCACATGGTCACTGGCCCCAAGGGGTCTTTCGTATGTGATGTCCTCGATATCTGCACTATCTAGGTGAATACTAAGTCCAGCCTTGCTGGTTCATCCTCTCCTCTCTCTCTTGTAGTGTCCCTTACGTGTTGGCACATGAAGTTTTCCAGTACCACCCTCCATCATCTTAGCCCCTCCATGTATCTTGGCCCCCATGTGGGTCCAAGTTCTCCCAATCTATCTCCTTGTGGTTAAAGTCACCCATGATCAGGAGCTTTGCCCTGCATGCATGAGCTCTTCTGGCCACTCTAGCCAGTGTATCAACGATCGCTCTATTGCTCTCGTCGTACTCTTGCCTTGGCCTCCTTCTGTTCTGTGGTGGGTTATACATCACTGCTATTACCACCTTGGGACCTCCAGAGTGAAGTGTTCCCGCTATGTAATCACTTTCTTCTCCGCTGTCTCCTCTCTCCAGCTCATCAAAATTCCAGCTATTTTTGATCAGCAACGCCACTCCTCCACCCCCCCCTGTTCCCTCTGTCTTTCCTCAGGATTTGGTATCCCGTTGGAAAGATGGCATCTGTTATCATACCTGTAAGCTTGGTTTCTGTGAGAGCTATGATGTCCGGTGATGCTTCTTTGACTCTTTCATCCCACTCCTCCCACTTATTTGTTATTCCATCAGCGTTTGTGTACCATACCTTCAGTTTCCTTTCCAACACTGTGGTTTGGGGGGCCTGTGAGGGTGGGAGACCTGGTGGCATACTGGTGGGATTCTATAGCTCGGTGTTGGGTGGAGGCTGTGGGTATGGATTGTAGTGTGTGTTGGGATGGTGTGATAGGTTGTATGGTTCTGAGAATAGTTGTGTGTGTGCTTGCCCTTGCTGTTCTGTTCTGCTCTGACTGACCTCTGCTGGTTCCATCCTTGTCTCTTTTCCTAGCTCCTTTCGCTTTTTTGTCCTCTCCTCAAGCTGCTGTCGTTCTGATTTTGTTCTGTCTCTGTCTAGGAACACCCTCTTGTACTCTTCCGAGTATTTCAATCGTGGTTTCTCTTGGGGGATCCTGTTCCGCACTGTTTCCATCCTGAGAATCAGCTTCTTTTGGTCGGTTTCTCCCCTTCGAGTACCCCCCTATTCTCTGAAAATTTACAATCTCGTCCATCTCTTCACCTATTCCGTGATGATTTTCTCAATCTCCTTTCTTCCTGCTGCTTTCAGTGTGTGTCCTTTCCTCTCTCTCCTGAAGCCCATGGAATAAACACTGATTTTGCCCTTTCTTCCTCCATTGCCTCACCTTCTGTGACTCTGGATCCTGCCTGTATGTGGTCAGTTTCTCCCTTGATTTTTCCAGTGGCTCTTGATAGCCTGGTTGTGCTCAGCAATCGACCTATCACCCCCCTCCATCTGCAACCAGCTGTTCTTCCCTTTCACTCCTTGGTCCTCCTTGGCAGGCTGATATGACCTTAGCATAATTCATAATTCCTTCCTTCCTGTTCGGCCTCACAGCTTCATATGCTGTGTCTTCTCTGGTCACTGTCCCTGTAACTCGCTTCAGCCTATTTATCTCAACTTCTAGGACCCTTAACTTGGCTACTGCAGTTTCGACTTGTGCCTCCCAATTCTTTGTCTCCTTCTCCAACCTCTTTTCCAATTTCACAGAGAGCTCTTTCTCCATTTTTTCAGAAAGCTCTCCTAATTTTCTCTCCCACTCTTGTTCCATCCTTTTCCACTGGTCCTCCATCCACTCCTCCCTACCAGAACCATTCTCATCTGATCCTTGGTTCCTGCGAGTCCCCACCTTTTTTTTTTTTTTGTGAGAGAAGAGAGAAGGGAAAGATAGAAGGAGAGAGAGAGGGGAAGAGTGAGAAGGGAAAGGGAGAGAGAGAGAGAGAGAGAGAAGGGAAGGTAGAGAGAGGGGGATAGTGAGAAGGAAAAAGGGGAAGAGAGTGAGAGTGAGAGAGAGAGGGGGAGAGTGAGGGGAAGGGTAGGAGAGGGGGAGAGTTAGAAGGGAAAATGTGGAAGAGAGAGAGCAGAGAGAGAGAGGGGAGAGAGGGAGAGAGGGAGAGAGGGAGGGAAAGTGAGAGAGAGAGGGGGAGGGAGAGTGAAGGGAAGGGTAGGAGAGGGGGAGAGTTAGAAGGGAAAATGGGGAAGAGAGAGAGAGCAGAGAGAGAGAGAGAGAGAGAGAGAGAGAGAGAGAGAGAGAGAGAGAGAGAGAGAGAGAGAGAGAGAGAGAGAGAGAGCAAGAGAAGGCAAAGAGAGGGGGAGAGAGGGGGAGAAGGGGGAAAGAGGGGGGAGATGGAAGAGCGAGAGGGGAGAGAGGCTAGGGGGAGATGGAGGGGAGGAGGGGAGAGAGATGGGGAAAGGGAGAGGGGAGAGATAATGGGAGGGGAGAGTTAGAGGGGGGGAGATGTTAGAGGGGGGAAGGTGTTAGAGGTAAGAGATGTTAGAGGGGAGAGATGGGAGAGGGAAGAGAGAGAGAGATAGGTAGAGAGAGAGATATAGGTAAAGAGTGAGAAAGGTAGAGATAGGTCTCTACCTAGGATAGGAAGAGGGGGGGAGAGGAGCAAGGTTCAGATGGTCAGTTCACAGGACGGTGTGAAATCCTGTGTATGTGTGTGTTTGCGTGTGTACTACAGCTTACAAGTGCTTGTTCCTGTGTGTGTGTGTGTGTATGTGTGTGTGTGTGTGTGTGTGTGTACGCACACGAGTGACCGTTTAAAAAAAACTGCCATCAGATTTAATTTTTTTTATGAAATGTCACAAATTTACCTACACATTTTCACAAAGAATATATTCCAAAACAGTATTAAAAAAAATTCTCCCAGCTTATCCAAAATTTTACCCATTTATGAATGACAAGAAATATTACCTCTAATAACGTTCAGCTGTAGTAAGTTAATCTGGTAACTACAGCCGAGATATATTCTAACTAACAGCGCCATTACAATCAACTAACAATGCCATTAATGTGAAGCAAACCAACATCTTGCTCTGACGCAACATTTCCTAAGATAATAACGCAGTATTTCTAAATATAATCTAGAAAATAAAAGATAGTTTCAAGGCGGACAGATGAACTGGCAGCTGCAAATACCCGTGGATAATGTACATTAGGTTAAACGCCGGACCATGCATAGCAATTGATGAGCAGCCAGTAAAAACCTACTGCTGACAGACAGATAACGAGGAAGCGTGATTGTAAGGTGTCAGGGCTGTCAGCTGCACCTCCATCCCTGAGGTGTCATCACCACCTCCACACCTGAGGTGTCAGCACCACAACCACACCTGAGGTGTCAGCACCGCATCCACACCTGAGGTGTCAGCACCACCTTCACATCTGAGGTGTCTGCACCACCTCCATACCTGAGGTGTCATCACCACCTCCACACCTGAGGTGTCAGCACCACAACCACACCTGAGGTGTCAGCACCACCTCCATACCTGAGGTGTCAGCACCACAACCACACCTGAGGTGTCAGCACCACAACCACACCTGAGGTGTCAGCACCGCATCCACACCTGAGGTGTCATCACCACCTCCACACCTGAGGTGTCAGCACCACAACCACACCTGAGGTGTCAGCACCACAACCACACCTGAGGTGTCAGCACCGCATCCACACCTGAGGTGTCAGCACCACCTTCACATCTGAGGTGTCTGCACCACCTCCATACCTGAGGTGTCAGCACCACCTCCACACCTGAGGTGTTAGCACCATCTTGACACCTGTGGTGTCAGCACCACCTTCACACCTGAGGTGTCAGCACCACCTCCACACTTGGGGTGTCAGCACCACCTCCACACCTGAGGTGTTAGCACCATCTTGACACCTGTGGTGTCAGCACCACCTTCACACCTGAGGTGTCAGCACCACCTCCACACCTGAGGTGTCAGCACCACCTCCACACCTGAGGTGTCAGCACCACCTCCACACCTGAGGTGTCAGCACCACCTCCAAACCTGGGGTGTCAGCACCACCTCCAAACCTGAGGTGTCAGCACCACCTCCAAACCTGAGGTGTTAGCACCATCTTTACACCTGAGGTGTCAGCACCACCTCCACACCTGAGGTGTCAGCACCACCTCCACACCTGAGGTGTCAGCACCACCTTCACACCTGAGGTATTACAACCCAGGATTCCAAATGGCCTGTTATCCCGGGTGTAATGGGAGCAAATAAACACAGTAGAAAAAGTTTAGACTTATATTATCCTTCACCAATTTATAACAGCAATATGTACACTATGTACAGTGATAAGTATAGTGCACTCCACGGTAAGCAAAGCAGAAATAGAAGCCACAAGATAGCAGACCGTGCTTCAACCAGCTCTAGAATGGGAATGACAAGGGCAGACAGGAGAGCGGTACCCACATAACCTCTGCGATTGCCAAAACCATCTTCTTATTGGCTAGAACCTGGTCACTAGTTGAACGACGGGGCCCCATCATCAACTCTTAGCAACCTGGTTCGCTGGTTGGGGGAGATAGCCTGTAAATGAGGGTGTGTACATGCGCCGAATAAAGGTTACGTACTCTTTGCATGCCACACCCCCACCCCGAGAAGGCTCAGGATTAGGCTGCCACCTCCCAGTGGTAACCGTGCCGCCATGGCACAAAATAATGGGACCGCCTTTCCTCTCCACCATCCAACTCTTTGATAGAGCTCAGCTTTTCTCGTGACCAAAAGTCAAACCCTAAACTTAGAGTGAGACAGCAGTCAGACAGGCTAGCATAGGTCCAAGATACAGGCACCTGAGGTGTCAGCACCACCTTCACACCTGAGGTGTCAGCAGGACCATCACACCGGAGGTGTCAGCACCACCTCCACACCTGAGGTGTCAGCACCACCTTCACACCTGAGGTGTCAGCACCACAACCACACCTGAGGTGTCAGCACCACCTTCACACCTGAGGTGTCAGCACCACCTTCACACCTGAGGTGTCAGCACCACCTTCACACCTGAGGTGTCAGCACCACCTTCACACCTGAGGTGTCAGCACCACCTTCACACCTGAGGTGTCAGCACCACCTTCACACCTGAGGTGTCAGCACCACCTTCACACCTGAGGTGTCAGCACCATCTCCACACCTGAGGTGTCAGCACCACCTTCACACCTGAGGTGTCAGCACCACCTTCACACCTGAGGTGTCAGCACCACCTTCACACCTGAGGTGTCAGCACCACCTTCACACCTGAGGTGTCAGCACCACCTTCACACCTGAGGTGTCAGCACCACAATCACAGCTGAGGTGTCAGCACCACCTTCACACCTGAGGTGTCAGCACCACCTTCACACTGAGGTTGTAGCACACAACACACTGAGGTGTCAGCACACCTTCACACCTGAGGTGTCAGCACCCCTTCACCTGAGGTGTGAGCCCACACCACACCTGAGGTGTCAGCACCACCTTCACACCTGAGGTGTCAGCAACCACCTCACACCTGAGGTGTCAGCCCACCTCCACACCTGAGGTGTCAGCACCACCTTCACACCTGAGGTGTCAGCACCACAACCACACCTGAGGTGTCAGCACAACCACACCTGAGGTGTCAGCACCTTCACACCTGAGGTGTCAGCACCACCTTCACACCTGAGGTGTCAGCACCACCTTCACACCTGAGGTGTCAGCACCACCTTCACACCTGAGGTGTCAGTACCACAACCACACCTGAGGTGTCAGCACCACCTTCACACCTGAGGTGTCAGCACCACCTTCACACCTGAGGTGTCAGCACCACCTTCACACCTGAGGTGTCAGCACCACCTCCACACCTGAGGTGTCAGCACCACCTCCACACCTGAGGTGCAGCACCACCTCCACACCTGAGGTGTCAGCACCACCTTCACACCTGAAGTGTCAGCACCACCTCCACACCTGAGGTGTCAGCACCACCTTCACACCTGAGGTGTCAGCACCACCTTCACACCTGAGGTGTCAGCACCACCTTCACACCTGAGGTGTCAGCACCACCTTCACACCTGAGGTGTCAGCACCACCTTCACACCTGAGGTGTCAGCACCACCTTCACACCTGAGGTGTCAGCACCACCTTCACACCTGAGGTGTCAGCACCACCTCCACACCTGAGGTGTCAGCACCACCTTCACACTGAGGTGTCAGCACCACCTTCACACCTGAGTGTCAGCACCACCTCACACCTGAGGTGTCAGCACCACCTTCACACCTGAGGTGTCAGCACCACCTTCACACCTGAGGTGTCAGCACCACCTTCACACCTGAGGTGTCAGCACCACCTTCACACCTGAGGTGTCAGCAGCACCTTCACACCTGAGGTGTCAGCAGCACCTTCACACCTGAGGTGTCAGCAGCACCTTCACACCTGAGGTGTCAGCACCACCTTCACACCTGAGGTGTCAGCACCACCTTCACACTGAGGTGTCAGCACCACCTTCACACCTGATGTGTCAGCACCACCTTCACACCTGAGGTGTCAGCACCACCTTCACACCTGAGGTGTCAGCACCACCTTCACACCTGAGGTGTCAGCACCACCTTCACACCTGAGGTGTCAGCACCACCTCCACACCTGAGGTGTCAGCACCACCTTCACACCTGAGGTGTCAGCACCACCTCCACACCTGAGGTGTCAGCCACTTCAACCTGAGGTGTCAGCACCCTTCACACCTGAGGTGTCAGCACCACCTCCACACCTGAGGTGTCAGCACCACCTTCACACCTGAGGTGTCAGCACCACCTTCACACCTGAGGTGTCAGCGCCACCTCCACACCTGAGGTGTCAGCACCACCTTCACACCTGAGGTGTCAGCACCACCTTCACACCTGAGGTGTCAGCACCACCTCCACACCTGAGGTGTCAGCACCACCTTCACACCTGAGGTGTCAGCACACCTTCACACCTGAGGTGTCAGCACCACCTCCACACCTGAGGTGTCAGCACCACCTTCACACCTGAGGTGTCAGCACCACCTTCACACCTGAGATGTCAGCACTACCTTCACACCTGAGGTGTCAGCACCACCTTCACACCTGAGGTGTCAGCACCACTTCACACCTGAGGTGTCAGCACCACCTTCACACCTGAGGTGTCAGCGCCACCTCCACACCTGAGGTGTCAGCACCACCTTCACACCTGAGGTGTCAGCACCACCTTCACAGAGGCAGGGTAACTTGTGGTAAGTTTTTTTAATGTACTCAATCATCAACCTTGCTGAAGTGGCTTACTGCCGCCAAGTCTGAAGTGGCTTACTGCTGCCAAGTCTGAAGTGGCTTACTGCTGCCAAGTCTGAAGTGGCTTACTGCTGCCAAGTCTGAAGTGGCTTACTGCCGCCAAGTCTGAAGTGGCTTACTGCTGCCAAGTCTGAAGTGGCTTACTGCTGCCAAGTCTGAAGTGGCTTACTGCTGCCAAGTCTGAAGTGGCTTACTGCCGCCAAATTTGAAGTGGCTTACTGCCGACAAATTTGAGGTGGGTTACTGTCGTAAAATCTGAAGCGGCTTACTGCCGCCAAGTTTGAAGTGGGTTACTGTCGACAAGTCTGAGGTGGCTTACTGCTGCCAAGTCTGAAGTGGGTTACTGTCGACAAGTCTGAAGTGGATTACTGTCGACAAGTCTGAAGTGGATTACTGTCGACAAGTCTGAAGTGGGTTACTGTCGACAAGTCTGAAGTGGATTACTGTCGACAAGTCTGAAGTGGATTACTGTCGACAAGTCTGAAGTGGATTACTGTCGACAAGTCTGAAGTGGATTACTGTCGACAAGTCTGAGGTGGCTTACTGCTGCCAAGTCTGAAGTGGGTTACTGTCGACAAGTCTGAAGTGGGTTACTGTCGACAAGTCTGAAGTGGATTACTGTCGACAAGCCTGAAGTGGGTTACTGTCGACAAGTCTGAAGTGGGTTACTGTCGACAAGTCTGAAGTGGGTTACTGTCGACAAGTCTGAAGTGGGTTACTGTCGACAAGTCTGAAGTGGGTTACTGTCGACAAGTCTGAAGTGGGTTACTGTCGATAAGTCTGAAGTGGGTTACTGTCGACAAGTCTGAAGTGGGTTACTGTCGACAAGTCTGAAGTGGGTTACTGTCGACAAGTCTGAAGTGGGTTACTGTCGACAAGTCTGATGTGGGTTACTGTCGACAAGTCTGAAGTGGGTTACTGTCGACAAGTCTGAAGTGGGTTACTGTCGACAAGTCTGAAGTGGGTTACTGTCGACAAGCCTGAAGTGGGTTACTGTCGACAAGCCTGAAGTGGGTTACTGTCGACAAGTCTGAAGTGGGTTACTGTCGATAAGTCTGAAGTGGGTTACTGTCGATAAGTCTGAAGTGGGTTACTGTCGACAAGTCTGAAGTGGGTTACTGTCGACAAGTCTGAAGTGGGTTACTGTCGACAAGTCTGAAGTGGGTTACTGTCGCCAAGTCTGAAGTGGGTTACTGTCGACAAGTCTGAAGTGGGTTACTGTCGACAAGTCTGAAGTGGGTTACTGTCGACAAGTCTGAAGTGGGTTACTATCGACAAGCCTGAAGTGGGTTACTGTCGACAAGTCTGAAGTGGGTTACTGTCGACAAGTCTGAAGTGGGTTACTGTCGACAAGTCTGAAGTGGGTTACTGTCGACAAGCCTGAAGTGGGTTACTGTCGACAAGTCTGAAGTGGGTTACTGTCGACAAGTCTGAAGTGGGTTACTGTCGACAAGTCTGAAGTGGGTTACTGTCGACAAGTCTGAAGTGGGTTACTATCGACAAGCCTAAAGGTGACGACAAAATTTGCAGAAACAGTTTTCACTATAGACGTCCTGATGGAGTCACCTGGTTTCTTCCATTCTTTTTGCGAGGTTTTACTTTATAACTTAAAAACGCTTCATCCGAGCAGTTTAAACTGTTCGCTGGTGGACTGTAACTAAGAAATGGTTCATGCAACTAGTGGCATGTGTAGGTGTCCACTGATCATGTCATTCCCCACTGTGGTCGCTGTCTGACAACCAGAAAATATATTTAAATCAGTATTGAAAATTTTTTTTGTTTAATTAAATCAGCATTGAAAATGTATTTGTTTAGTTAAATCAGCATTGAAAATGGGTTAAGCAAATATTCTGGTTAATGGGTTGGGTTTGAAAAAGACTTGTCTAGTATGGGCCAGTAGGCCTGCTGCAGTGTTCCTCCTTTCTTGTGTTCTTATGAATCATATAGCTGCTGGGGAATGGGAGACAGGTTCGATGCAAGTACAGGAAGGATAATTTGCAATTCCTTGGATCAAGATCTTTCACTGGTCCTTGAGGGTCAGTGATATCCTTCAAGCTTAAAACATTGGTGTAACCTACTCAGAACGCTGACATTATTCTAGCAGTGTGTAGCTCCTAATTTGTATATTTTATTTTTAAAACATTTAGTTTTTTTCGTGCAACAGCTGGAGTATGAGTCTTTTGAAAGGTGTGAACTTGAATGGCTGAGATATCTGGTAGATATTATGGTGCCCTGGAAGCTTAGGGAGGATAGCTGCGAGTTTTCCAATTTGCTGACATAATGAGCTTACAACTGTTGGATTCTGGGCAATAACTGGAGAATGATTCTTGCTATCGGCTTCCAACTTTTAGCCATGGTGATCTTTGCTAAATGGAAGTCTGACATTAATTTTAGGCTGTGCAAGTTTTAATTTGTCAATTTTATTAAACAAATTTGTTTCTGTGCAATAATTGGAAAATGCCTCTTCTGGTAGGCTTTAAACCTTAAGCGCTGGTGTATCTTACTTTGAGTAAGAGTTGGATTAATTTCGGGCTGTGTAGGTACCAACTTGCCGATTTCACCGAAAAAGCTGTGAAAACTGAAAAACTTTCTTCGATGCAATAATGTGAATGCCTCATCTGATCAGTTTCAAACCTGCGTAGAGCTTTATCAAATCATGACAACGAAACGTTGCTCCAATATAAGCTTGTTCTGCAGCATGTTTGTCTTCACGTCAGCCTTTACCCAGGTATTCATAATGCTTCTCTATGTGATCGCATCAGCACCTTAAGTGATGGTTTACTGACTGGTGTGTTTGTCAACACCTCAGGTATAGCATATTGTATTTAAATTTCCTGATGGCTGTTTTGGCAATTAGTTAATTTGATTCTGTCAAACGTGTTCACCTCCCATTCCCTAGTGACTTGATGTAGCATGCAAAGAGTATGTTACAATTTATTCGGCGTATGTCACACTCCCATATAGGCTGCCTCCCAACCAGCAAACCAGGTGCTAAGGGTCTAACGATCGATAGGGTACCCGTCATTAAATCAATACCTTGGTTCATTGACCAATCACAGGCAAGCCCGCCAAAGCTGAAGCAACGTGATTTACTTGCGGTAAGCGTTGGCAGACTTGCCTACCTGTTGGTTGAGTACGGTTAACTCTTTCTGACTTCTGCTTTGCCATCTGTCATCGTAGTGTACACTTAACATTCTATCTGTACATAATGTATATATCTGTATATAGTTGAAGGCAAAATATACATTATAGTCTACTGCTGAGTTTGTTTGCTCCAATTCCCATTACGACCAGGTCTCACAGGCGATTCATTACCTGTGTTCGTAATACTTGATATGTCTTTGCTTGGCAAATTTATTTTGTGGCCATCTGGCATTACGAAATCTTTTTTTTCGCCCCCCCCCTGAAAACACCATCGATGAAGCCCACACCACACTTTACTAACCTAGCAGAACTGTAGAGACGTGTAACAGAAGTCACGCTTAGTAAAGTGACTGCTGGTAAAATGAAAACGCAGTGAAGTCTTTATTGCTACTACGTTTCGCCCACGAGTAAACTTTACCAAGTACATACACTTGATAAGGCCCATTTGTGGGTAAAACGTTATACCAATGAAGATTTATACTGCATTATCTCTCTCGTCGGAGCTATGCCTTTTTCGTTTATAAAGTTACGACTGTTGATGTGTCGCAAAAGATAAGCCTCTTCAGGAAACTTGCCCCTCCCCCCACACACACACGCAAAAGAAAAGACAGAGAGAGGTGATTTAACACTCTTTCGTCCTATACACTTGAGGATTCCAAAGCAGAAGCACTCAGTCTGGGACTTTAGTTGGCTACCGGCATACGAAAACCTAATCATGAATTAGGACATCATTACCAAAGACCACTAATTCGGGGATAATGAATTCGGAAAGGGTTCATGGATGGTTTGATCGCTGCTGCCAGCTCAGTACCTAGCCAGCGTGACTACTACATCAGTCAGTCTGCTCGTATTACCAGTTGTTCTGCAAACATGCTTATCTACGTTCACGTTATAATAAATTATAGATCTACTCTACGCATTCCTATAACATCCACTTTCATTATATCCTCCTCTACTATTATTCCTAATGCATTGTACATTTTCCTTAAATTTATTTAGGCATAGGTACACATTAGTACGTTTATAATAAAGTAAATTACCGAGGATAACCCCAAAAAGTCACAGTGCTTTATTTCCACTGGGGTCTTTGAGTCCTTCAGGGCACTTTCTTTGGCTACCTTATCAACTGTATTATGAAAGAGCAATTCTGTGTGTAATCAAGAGTAGAAAGGTCATAAGTTTTAACGTAATGGCCTTGATCACAAACCTACCCATAGATCAACCTTCAAACCTCATCCGACACAATGTAAATGATAATTTTTACCTCACCATGCCAACCAAGATTTTACTGACCTGGTGGAACTATGCGCGAACTACAACTCATTTAGCATTCACATATACACATACGAACAATAATTTCGTTTCGCCATGGGCTCAGCCATTAGCGAAGTCCTGGATAAATACATGGAACATCCGAATTACATCTCCATCAAACCCCACTTTCTTAGCAGTATTAAATGGAAATGATGTATAGAAGACATCTTGGTCATCTTACCAAAAAGGCTAATCATGCAAAACATCCTAAACACTTTTATGTCTGCCTCGCCAACAGATTTTTTTGCCTTCAAGCTTCAAGGATTTCAGGTTAGCAATTCCTAGAATCAAGTTAATATCTTAAACAGGCTTTCCATCAAAGTTTCTCATCGACTGTTGGAAAAAAAACCCACGCACATCCTCAACAGGAATGACATAAGTGATGGTGTTTTATACCATTCATTATGAAAGGTATAGACAATTCAACATGACATAGACAATACAACATACCTCTCCCCTCACAAAATGCATGTTTTATTAGCTTGTAACGTGTCCACATCACTGCTAATAGATGGTTACATGAAAGTAGCCACCAAAGCCTCGACCTCCATCAAAGATAGTGAAAAATAAGAACACAGACAATTCCAGTTTCCAAGGTTGGCGTGTACAACATACCTTGCGAAGGTTGTGACAAAAGGTACTTAGGTGAAACGTCTAAAACACTAGAACGTAGACTTCTCGAAGACAAATATACCAAAGCCAGACTGATAATTCGAGAAAATGATATATGCTAACACAAGTATTCAGAAGCAGTTACCACAAAAGTCGGGAAGCTATGCTATATCCAGAACCTTGGCCATACAATGCTACCGCCAGAATAAATGATGCCAAGTTACACTTGTGAACACTACAAGAGGCCAACCAGTTAACCGCAGGCAGATGCTACCAACTTCACCTCTAATATGTTACCCACTATTGATCCATATTCACCTGACCTCTTGTTCTATTTTTACACTGCTTGTTATAGCTTCTCACTGAGCCGAGTGGGACTCCAACTCATTTCAAACCGGTTCTGAAAGTCGCAGGCTGGTGCACTATACAATGTACCAATCCGGCCTAACAAGATTCATTCAAAAGGAGGGGGATCCACTGTAACCAGAAAAGACCTTTTTTTTTTTTATACAGGCGAATCTCGCACAACCTGTATTTGTGGTCACAGTGGGGCTTATGCTAGTCTTTCTAGTGTGTACAACAACACACCTAGTTGAATTAATCTTATTAGTCCGGCATAATGCAGTGGACAGTATTTTAAAACTGGCTTGCCATGGGTTTGAATCCCACTTCGTTCAGATAGTTGTTTACAATCATGTTATTGCAATTTCGTGAGTTGTTCGAGTTGCTCTGTATTATAACTGAAGAAGACACTCGTGGCGAGACGTTTTCGAAGTAAATATCTTGATTACTGCACACGTATATTGTACCTGCACACTTTCTTTTGACATCTTGGGCAGTTTATGTTTGTGTTCAGGAATATATTCATTAATGACCGTCAGTTGCTTAGTTTGTGTTTGCTGGGGTTTGTGGTAATGTCAGGACTCCACTTATGTGTTTCAAATTAACGTTTCATAACTACAGTTGTATACAATAACGACAAGTTGACGAATTAGTCACATCTGCAACACCTGGGTACCGTCAATAAAGATACCACTCTCAATAAAGTGCCAAGCAGTACAACTTGAGTTTTCCCTTGGGATATGATTGGTCTTTCTGATAATGTGTTTCTGTTGGCACCTCAGAACTAATGTCAAAAGTAATACTACTAACTCCTGCAGACTCTCTCGATTTGTTTTCCATTTTTTTCTCACAAACTTCGATCTACAGGGAATTTCTTCTGCACAAATACCACACAACAATTCTGAACTCAAATTTGTTAATATTTGCAAGAATCCGCCACATTCGTCTTGTGGACCGCGCCATGAAGATAAAGACACAGGCACAGTTTAAGATAGGACATTTTATTATTTATCATCAATAAATGTCCATGAACTATGCATATGTCTTAATGTCAGTAGTATATATACTTGTGTAGTTTGTATACTAGGGTACCAGCTGAGGAAACCTAACCGTTAAACTGGTGACAGGGTACACTTCAAATATACTCTAAAATGCTGGCCCTAGCAGCTTCCCACACAGTCATTCCAACCCAATTCACTCATCAACGAACCCCTACGATAATAATAATAATAATAATAATAATAATAATAATAATAATAATAATAATAATAATAATAATAATATTTCTTTCTACAAGCACATGTACAACTTATACAGACCTAGCTGACATCAATGAGATACTATATAGAAAGCCTCTTGTTATGCGGAGTATTTCGGACAAATTAGGTTAATTTTGTCCCCAGGATGCGATCCACACCAGTCGGTTAACACTCACGTACCTATTTACTGCTAGATGAACAGGAACAACAGGTGTCTTAAGGAAACATCCAATGTTTCCCCCCGTACCGGGGATCGAACCACAGACCCCAATGTTTGAGCTGAGTGTGTAACCAACCGGGCTATGGGACATTAATCTACATCATATTGGTAACACAATGCCTGTCTACTACTGCTCTCTGGACCAAGTCCCATCCCAAATTTTCGTCCAGGTTGACGGCTCTCACAAAGCGTCAAACCTCTGTTCTCCCCGGCTTGTTCACAAGACAAGTTACCAACCTGACGAAACAAAATTGTCTTGATACACCTCAAAGATCTTGCACATTTTTTGCATTTTCGCAGAGGCATTTTCTGGAGTCAGTCTTCGGTTGGTCTGTGAACCTCTAGGAGCTAAGTTAACCTAGCCTTTATCTTTCATCTGATGTCAACTAGAGCATTGTACATCTTCCCAATTTAGTAAAAATTTGAAAGCCCTGGGACCCATAAAATTGTGCAAAACATATTTTTTTTTCTATCTAACTTGAAGGGTAACAGTCAAAACAAACACAGCCTATACGTTTTTTTTAAGCTGATTAATCCACTGTCAAAATCCCATTGAAATCTCATCAAAAAAAAAAAGTTGGTGATTATGCTCGCCCCTCACTTAAAGTGTGTCATCAGTAATCATAAAGGTAGGCGCACAGCCTGTTCTAAGGAAGTGAACATCTTCAATGAAGGCTGAGGAGTGATTTCCTCATGTTCCTCTCTCGATTTGAATGATATGAACCTTTTCTACTGAAGTATTACAAAGACACCTATAGCAAAGCACGGTTATAACTATAACCATAACTTTCAAAGGGGTGACCCGGTAAGCCTGAGGAAGACCTCGGTCAGATGAACCAAAAGCTCCAATGGCGGGTCATCATTTGACTCAGACCCGCGACAGGTAGCATTTGTCCTGTTTCCTGACAAACCTTACCTAACCTAACCTGTTCACTCACCACGGACATGCATGAACTGGAATGGACATACACAGACTGTTACCCATTCATTTTGTTTCTAGACTTTATGGTCTCCTTGACACAACATTAAGCGAGGCGATATATGCAAAAGCCTACTTGAGTTATCTTTTATATATGTAAGAGCTAACTTGATGTTATCTTTGATATATGGAAGGGTTAACTTGAAATTATCTTTCATATATTCATCCATATTTGCGCTATCAAAATCTACGTTATTAATATCGATATATAGTTGATTCATTTAAATGTCATCCGTATCTGTGACATCAGTATGTCAACATCATCAATATCTATGTTATTACCATCATCAATATCTACGTTGTTGTTGTCATCAATATCAATGTTATTACTGTCATCAATATCTACGTTATTACTGTCATCAATATCTATGTTATTACTATTTGTCATCAATATCTTTTTTATTACTGTAATCAATATCTGTCATCAAGAACTTAATCAGACTTGTGACTCCCACATGACAGAACCAGAAGATACACGGAACCAGAGGATACATGGGATCAGAGGGTACATAGAATAAGAGGATACATGGACGCTGACAGCCAGGCACAGAATATTAACATGTCATTCATCTATCTGTAGAGGTATGAGTCCTGCACCTGCTCACGTGGCCTGGACCTTCACACCTGTCCTGCACCTGCCCAGGTATCAGATCCTGCACCTTTCTAGTTAACAGTCTATACCTGCTGCGGTATGTGTCCTACACCTGCCCAGGTGAGTATCCTACACCTGCCTAGGACTGTCATACATCTGGCCAGGTATGTCATACCCCTGCCCAGGTAGTATGTCAAAACTTTGGCTATGAACTATTATGAACAAGTTTAGCTGATGAAACTGAAATTCTCGAAAAAAAAAACGGGTAAACGGCGAGCAGTGGATCTCATTGTATACTCTCGTCAAATGCCCGCATGTAATCCGCGTATGCTAAGTCAGCCATACCTATTACAACAACAAGTCTGAACTTCCTAATACATTCAGGGAGAAAAATGACACTGCTGCAAACAGGTTTTGTCATGGTACGTCACAATGTACGATCTGTTAGTGGCGCAATGGATAATCACGAACAGTTTTTGATGAAAGGACTTCACTGCAATGTAGGGACTCGCGGAGGTAAAGTTACGCAGTTGGCCCGTTACATAGCATATGGCATGCATTACACCTTTAAACAACGTTCATTGTGGTAGGCTCAAAAGAAGAAAGAAACAAGGCAGCACGCCTCATTCGATCATGAAGATCCTGTGAAGGCACAACTCTCAGCATACTGCCATTGCATGTGGTGATAATGGTACACTGTTTTCACAGCATGACTTCGACAGCCATGTACCAGATGTCTAAAATCTACAAAAATATGTCAGTCAAAACTATATCGTCAAGCACTATGGCAGCAGAGCATCAGTGGCCTTTAATGGTCATCCACCAACCACCAAAACTCAGAAACAAAATTGTCGAGCTTCCAAAGACGCCTCTGTTGAAGATGCAGTTGAAGAAAACGTAGCAACAACAATACTACAAGCAGATTTATTTAGTAAGATCTGTATTACCTACAGTCTGAGTGCATAATGGTTCATCAGACCAACCATGATGTTCATACATTGTTGAAACAGCTTAAAAATTAGAAGATGGACAGAACGGTGTACCCAGTACACCGTCGTGCATTAGGGTACCCAGTACACCGTCGTGCGTCTGGGTACCCAGTACACCGTGCGTCAGGGTACCAGTACACCGTCGTGCGTCGGGGTACCCAGTACACCGTCGTGCGTCGGGGTACCCAGTACACCGTCGTGCGTCGGGGTACCCAGTACACCGTCGTGCGTCAGGGTACCCAGTACACCGTCGTGCGTCAGGGTACCCAGTACACCGTCGTGCGTCAGGGTACCCAGTACACCGTCGTGCGTCAGGGTACCCAGTACACCGTCGTGCGTCAGGGTACCCAGTATACCGTTAGTGCGTCGGGGTACCCAGTACACCGTCGTGCGTCGGGGTACCAGTACACCGTCGTGCGTCGGGTACCCAGTAACACCGTCGTGCGTCAGGGTACCAGTACACCGTCGGGCGTCTGGGTACCCAGTACACCGTCGTGCGTCAGGGTACCCAGTATACCGTAGTGCGTCGGGGTACCAGTACACCGTCGTGCGTCGGGGTACCAGTACACCGTCGTGCGTCGGGGTACCAGTACACCGTCGTGCGTCAGGGTACCCAGTACACCGTCGTGCGTCAGGGTACCCAGTACACCGTCGTGCGTCAGGGTACCCAGTACACCGTCGTGCGTCAGGGGTACCAGTACACCGTCGTGCGTCAGGGTACCCAGTACACCGTCGTGCGTCAGGGTACCAGTACACCGTCGTGCGTCGGGTACCCAGTACACGTCAGTGCGTCGGGTACCAGTACACCGTCGTGCGTCGGGGTACCCAGTACACCGTCGTGCGTCAGGGTACCCAGTACACCGTCGTGCGTCAGGGTACCCAGTACACCGTCGTGCGTCAGGGTACCCAGTACACCGTCGTGCGTCAGGGTACCCAGTACACCGTCGTGCGTCAGGGTACCCAGTACACCGTCGTGCGTCAGGGTACCCAGTACACCGTCGTGCGTCAGGGTACCCAGTACACCGTCGTGCGTCAGGGTACCCAGTACACCGTCGTGCGTCCGGGTAATCAGTACACCGTCGTGCGTCAGGGTACCCAGTACACCGTCGTGCGTCAGGGTACCAGTACACCGTCGTGCGTCAGGGTACCCAGTACACCGTCGTGCGTCAGGGTACCCAGTACACCGTCGTGCGTCAGGGTACCCAGTACACCGTCGTGCGTCAGGGTACCCAGTACACGTCGTGCGTCAGGGTACCCAGTACACCGTCGTGCGTCAGGGTACCCAGTACACCGTCGTGCGTCAGGGTACCCAGTACACCGTCGTGCGTCGGGTAACCAGTACACCGTCGTGCGTCGGGTACCCAGTAACACCGTCGTGCGTCAGGGTACCCAGTACACCGTCGTGCGTCAGGGTACCCAGTACACCGTCGTGCGTCAGGGTACCCAGTACACCGTCGTGCGTCGGGTACCAGTACACCGTCGTGCGTCAGGGTACCAGTACACCGTCGTGCGTCAGGGTACCCAGTACACCGTCGTGCGTCGGGTAAACAGTACACCGTCGTGCGTCGGGTACCCAGTACACCGTCGTGCGTCAGGGTACCCAGTACACCGTCGTGCGTCGGGTACCAGTACACCGTCGTGCGTCAGGGTACCAGTACACCGTCGTGCGTCGGGGTACCCAGTACACCGTCGTGCGTCAGGGTACCCAGTACACCGTCGTGCGTCGGGTACCCAGTACACCGTCGTGCGTCGGGGTACCCAGTACACCGTCGTGCGTCAGGGTACCCAGTACACCGCGTGCGTCGGGGTACCCAGTACACCGTCGTGCGTCGGGTACCCAGTACACCGTCGTTGCGTCCGGGTACCAGTACACCGTCGTGCGTCAGGGTACCCAGTATACCGTCGTGCGTCAGGGTACCCAGTACACCGTCGTGCGTCAGGGTACCCAGTACACCGTCGTGCGTCAGGTACCCAGTACACCGTCGTGCGTCGGGGTGCCCAGTACACCGTCGTGCGTGAGGGTACACCCGTACACCGTCGTGCGTCGGGGTACCCAGTACACCGTAGTGCGTCGGGTACCCAGTACACGTCGTGCGTCCGGGTAACCCAGTACACGTCGTGCGTCAGGGTACCCAGTACACCGTCGTGCGTCAGGGTACCAGTACACCGTCGTGCGTCAGGGTACCCAGTACACCGTCGTGCGTCAGGGTACCCCAGTACACCGTTGTGCGTCAGGGTACCCAGTACACCGTCGTGCGTCAGGTACCCAGTCACCGTTGTGCGTCAGGTACCCAGTACACCGTAGTGCGTCAGGGTACCCAGTACACCGTCGTGCGTCAGGGTACCCAGTACACCGTCGTGCGTCAGGGTACCCAGTACACCGTCATGCGTCCGGGTAATCAGTACACCGTCGTGCGTCAGGGTACCCAGTACACCGTCGTGCGTCAGGGTACCCAGTACACCGTCGTGCGTCAGGGTACCCAGTACACCGTCGTGCGTCAGGGTACCCAGTACACCGTTGTGCGTCAGGGTACCCAGTACACCGTCGTGCGTCAGGGTACCCAGTACACCGTCGTGCGTCGGGGTGCCCAGTACACCGTCGTGCGTCAGGGTACCCAGTACACCGTCGTGCGTCGGGGTACCCAGTACACCGTCGTGCGTCGGGGTACCCAGTACACCGTCGTGCGTCGGGGTACCCAGTACACCGTCGTGCGTCAGGGTACCCAGTACACCGTCGTGCGTCAGGGTACCCAGTACACCGTCATGCGTCGGGTACCCAGTACACCGTCGTGCGTCAGGGTACCCAGAACACCGTCTGTGCGTCAGGGTACCCAGTACACCGTCGTGCGTCAGGGTACCAGTACACCGTCGTGCGTCGGGGTACCCAGTACACCGTAGTGCGTCGGGGTACCCAGTACACTGTCGTGCGTCGGGGTACCCAGTACACCGTCGTGCGTCAGGGTACCCAGTACACCGTCGTGCGTCAGGGTACCCAGTACACCGTCGTGCGTCAGGGTACCCAGTACACCGTCGTGCGTCAGGGTACCCAGTACACCGTTGTGCGTCATGGTACCCAGTACACCGTCGTGCGTCAAGGTACCCAGTGCACCGTTGTGCGTCAGGGTACCCAGTACACCGTCGTGCGTCAGGGTACCCAGTACACCGTCGTGCGTCAGGGTACCCAGTACACCGTCTGCGTCCGGGTAATCAGTACACCGTCGTGCGTCAGGGTACCCAGTACACCGTCGTGCGTCAGGGTACCCAGTACACCGTCGTGCGTCAGGGTACCCAGTACACCGTCGTGCGTCAGGGTACCCAGTACACCGTCATGCGTCCGGGTAATCAGTACACCGTCGTGCGTCAGGGTACCCAGTACACCGTCGTGCGTCAGGGTACCCAGTACACCGTCATGCGTCCGGGTAATCAGTACACCGTCGTGCGTCAGGGTACCAGTACACCGTCGTGCGTCAGGGTACCCAGTACACCGTCGTGCGTCAGGGTACCCAGTACACCGTCGTGCGTCAGGGTACCCAGTACACCGTCGTGCGTCGGGGTGCCCAGTACACCGTCGTGCGTCAGGGTACCCAGTACACCGTCGTGCGTCGGGTACCAGTACACCGTAGTGCGTCAGGGGTACCAGTACACCGTCGTGCGTCGGGGTACCCAGTACCCGTCTGCGTCAGGGTACCCAGTACACCGTCGGGGCGTCAGGGTACCCAGTACACCGTCATGCGTCCCGGTACCCAGTACCCCGTCGTGCGTCAGGGTACCCAGTACCCCGTCGTGCGTCAGGGTACCCAGTACACCGTCGTGCGTCAGGGTACCCATTTCCCACCGTCGTGCGTCAGGGTACCCAGTACACCGTCGTGCGTCAGGTACCCAGTGCACCGTTGTGCGTCAGGGTACCCAGTACACCGTCGTGCGTCAGGGTACCCAGTACACCGTCGTGCGTCAGGGTACCCAGTAAAACCGTCATGCGCCCGGGTAATCAGTACACCGCCCGTGCGTCAGGGTACCCAGTACACCGTCGTGCGCCAGGGTCCCCAGTACACCGTCGTGCGTCGGGTACCCAGTACACCGTCGTGCAGGGTACCAGTACACCGTCGTGCGTCAGGGTACCCAGTACACCTTCGGGGTCAGGGTGCCCAGTACACCGTCGTGCGTCAGGGTACCCAGTAAAACCGTCGTGCGTCGGGGTACCAGTACCCCGGTCGGCGTCGGGTACCCAGTACACCGTCCCGTGGGGTACCCAGTACACCGTCGTGCGTCAGGGTACCCAGTACACCGTCGTGCGTCAGGGTACCCAGTACCCGTCGTGCGTCCGGGTACCCAGTACACCGTCGTGCGTCAGGGTACCCAGTCACCGTCGTGCGTCGGGTACCCATTTACACCGTCGTGCGTCAGGGTACCCAGTACACCGTCGTGCGTCAGGGTACCCAGTACACCCGTCATGCGCCCGGGTAATCAGTACACCGTCGTGCGTCAGGTACCAGTACACCGTCGTGCGTCAGGGTCCCCAGTACACCGTCGTGCGTCAGGGTACCCAGTACACCGTCGTGCGTCAGGGTACCCAGTACACCGTCTTTGCGTCAGGGTACCCAGTACACCGTCGTGCGTCGGGGTACCCAGTACACCGGTCGTGCGTCGGGTACCCAGTACACCGACGTGCGTCAGGGTACCCAGAAACACCGTCGTGCGTCGGGGTACCAGTACACCGTCGTGCGTCGGGTACCCAGTACACCGTCGTGCGTCGGGGTTACCAGTACACCGTCGTGCGTCGGGGTACCCAGTACACCGTCGTGCGTCAGGGTACCCAGTACACCGTCGTGCGTCAGGGTACCCAGTACACCGTCGTGCGTCGGGGTACCCAGTACACCGTCGTGCGTCAGGGTACGCAGTACACCGTCGTGCGTCAGGGTACCCAGTACACCGTCGTGCGTCGGGGTAAACAGTTACACCGTCGTGCGTCGGGGTACCCAGTACACCCCCCGGTGCGTCAGGGTACCCAGTACACCGTCGTGCGTCGGAGTACCCAGTACACCGTGGGTTGCGTCAGGGTACCCAGTACCCGTCGTGCGTCGGGTACCCATACACCGTCGTGCGCCGGGGTACCCAGTACACCGTCGTGCGTCGCGGTACCGTACACGTCGTGCGTGGGGGTCCCCCAGTACACCGTCGGCGTCAGGGTACCCAGTACACCGTCGTGCGTCGGGGTCCCCCAAAGTACAACCGTGGTGCGTCGGGGTACCCAGTACACCGTCGTGCGTCGGGGTACCCAAAGTACACCCGTCGTGCGTCAGGGTACCCAGTAAAACCGTCGTGCGTCGGGTACCCAGTACACCGTCGTGCGTCAGGGTACCCAGTACAACCGTCGTGCGTCAGGGTACCCAGTACACCGTCGTGCGTCGGGTGCCCAGTACAACCGTCGTGCGTGAGGTACCCAGTACACCGTCGTGCGTCGGGTACCCAGTACACCTTTAGTGCGTCGGGTACCAGTACACCGTCGTGCGTCGGGGTACCCAGTACACCGTCGTGCGTCAGGGTACCCGTACACCGTCGTGCGTCAGGGAAACCCAGTACACCGTCGTGCGTCAGGGTACCCATTTACACCGTCGTGCGTCGGGGTACCATACACCGTTGTGCGTCATGGTACCCATTTACACGTCGTGCGTCAGGTACCCAGTGCACCGTTGTGCGTCAGAGTACCCAGTACACCGTAGTGCGTCAGGGTACCCAGTACACCGTCGTGCGTCAGGGTCCCCAGTACACCGTCGTGCGTCAGGGTACCCAGTACACCGTCATGCGCCCGGGTAATCATTTAACACCGTGTGGCGTCAGGGTCCCCAGTACACCGTCGTGCGTCAGGGTACCCAGTACACCGTCGTGCGTCAGGGTACCCAGAAACACCGTCGTGCGTCAGGTACCCAGTACACCGTTGTGCGTCAGGGTACCCAGTACACCGTCGTGCGTCAGGTACCAGTACACCGTCGTGCGTCGGGGTGCCCAGTACACCGTCGTGCGTCAGGGTACCCAGTACACCGTCGTGCGTCGGGGTACCCATTTACACGTAGTGCGTCGGGGTACCCAGTACCCCGTCGTGCGTCGGGGTACCCAGTACACCGTCGTGCGTCAGGGTCCCCAGTACACCGTCGTGCGTCAGGGTACCCATACACCGTCAGCGTCGGGTACCAGTACACCTCGTGCGTCAGGGTACCCAGAACACCGTCGTGCGTCAGGGTACCCAGTACACCTTTCGTGCGTCAGGGTACCCAGTACACCGTCGTGCGTCGGGGTACCCAGTCACCGTAGTGCGTCGGGTACCCAGTACACTGTCGTGCGTCGGGGTACCCAGTACACCGTCGTGCGTCAGGGTCCCCAGTACACCGCGTGCGTCGGGGAAACCAGTACACCGTCGTGCGTCAGGGTACCCAGTACACCGTCGTGCGTCAGGGTACCCAGTACACCGTTGTGCGTCATGGTACCCAGTACACCGTCGTGCGTCAAGGTACCCAGTGCACCGTTGTGCGTCAGGGTACCCAGTACACCGTCGTGCGTCAGGGTACCCAGTACACCGTCGTGCGTCAGGGTACCCAGTACACCGTCATGCGTCCGGGTAATCAGTACACCGTCGTGCGTCAGGGTACCCAGTACACCGTCGTGCGTCAGGGTACCCAGTACACCGTCGTGCGTCAGGGTACCCAGTACACCGTCGTGCGTCAGGGTACCCAGTACACCGTCATGCGTCCGGGTACCCAGTACACCGTCGTGCGTCGGGGTTTACCCAGTACACCGTCGTGCGTCAGGGTACCAGTACACCGTCATGCGTCCGGGTAACCCAGAAACACCGTCGTGCGTCGGGTATCCAGTAAAACCGTCGTGCGTCAGGGTACCCAGTACACCGTCGTGCGTCGGGTACCCAGTACACCGTCGTGCGTCAGGGTACCCAGTACCCGTCGTGCGTCGGGTCCCAGAAACACCGCCCGTGCGTCAGGTACCCGTACACCGGTCGTGCGTCGGGGTACCCAGTACACGTTGCGGTCGGGGTACCCATACACCGTCGGCGTCGGGTACCCAGTACACCGTCGTGCGTCAGGGTCCCCAGTACACCGTCGTGCGTCAGGGAAACCGTCACCGTCATGCGTCCCGGTCCCCATACACCGTCGTGCGTCAGGGTCCCAGTACACCGTCGTGGCGTAAGGTACCCAGTACACCGTCGTGCGTCAGGGTACCCAGTACACCGCCCTGCGTCAGGGTACCCAGTACACCTCGTGCGTAAGGACCCAGTGCACCGTTGTGCGTCAGGGTCCCCAGTACACCGTCGTGCGTAAAGGGTACCCGTACACCGTCGTGCGTCACGAGGTACCCGCAAAAACCCGTCATGCGCGGGTAATCGACACCGTCGTGCGTCAGGGTACCCAGTACACCGTCGTGCGTCAGGGTACCCAAGTACACCGCCCGTCGTCGGGGTACCCAGTACACCGCGGGGTCAGGGTACCCAGTACACCGCTCGTTGCGTCAGGGTACCCAGTACACCGTCGTGCGTCGGGTGCCCAGTAAAACACGTCGTGCGTCAGGGTACCCAGTACACCGTCGTGCGTCGGGGTACCCAGTACACCGTCGTGCGTCGGGGTCCCCAGTACACTGTCGTGCGTCAGGGTACCCAGTACACCGTCATGCGTCAGGGTACCCAGTACAACCGCCGTGCGTCAGGGTACCCAGTACACCGTCGGCGTCAGGGTACCCAGTACACAGTCGTGCGTCGGGGTACCCAGTACACCGTCGTGCGTCAGGGTACCCAGTACACCGTCGTGCGTCAGGGTACCCAGTACATCGTCGTGCGTCAGGGTACCCAGTACACCGTCAGCGTCGGGTACCCAGTACAACCGCGTGCGTCAGGGTACCCAGTACACCGTCGTGCGTCAGGGTACCCAGTACACCGTCGTGCGCCCAGGGTCCCCCAGTAACCGTCGTGCGTCAGGGTACCCAGTACACCGTCGTGCGTCAGGGTACCCAGAAACATCGTCGTGCGTCAGGGTACCCAGTAAAACCGTTGTGCGTCGTGGTTTACCCAGTACACCGTCGTGCGTCAGGGTACCCAGTGCACTGTTGGGCGTCAGGGTACCCAGTACACCGTCGTGCGTCAGGGTACCCAATACACCGTCGTGCGTCCGGGTAATCAGTACACCGTCGTGCGTCAGGGTACCCAGTACACCGTCGTGCGTCAGGGTACCCAGTACACCGTCGTGCGTCAGGGTGCCCAGTACACCGTCGTGCGTCAGGGTACCCAGTACACCGTTGTGCGTCATGGTACCCAGTACACTGTCGTGCGTCAGGGTACCCACTGCACCGTTGTGCGTCAGGGTACACAGCACACCGTCGTGCGTCAGGGTACCCAGTACACCGTCGTGCGTCAGGGTATTCAGTACACCGTCGTGCGTCAGGGTACCCGGTACACCGTCGTGCGTCGGGTACCCAGTACACTGTCGTGCGTCGGGGTACTGGGTACCCTGGACGCACGACGGTGTACCCAGTACACCGTCGTGCGTCAGGGTACCCAGTACACCGTCGTGCGTCAGGGTACCCAGTACACCGTCGTGCGTCAGGGTACCCAGTACACCGTCGTGCTTTAGGGCACCCAGTACACCGTTGTGTGTCAGGGTACCCAGTACACCATTGTGCGTCAGGATACACAATACACCCTCGTGCGTCAGGGTACGTAGTACACCGTCGTGCATTAGGGTACCCAGTACACCGTCGTGCGTCAGGGTACCCAGTACACCGTCGTGCGTCAGGGTACCCAGTACACCGTCGTGCGTCAGGGTACCCAGTACACCGTCGTGCATCAGAGCAGCCAGTACACCGCCGTGGCATCAACAACATCTGCTAGACCCGCCCTCACACAGGAACTAGTGTGAATGCAACATAACAGGTTGAACCTGATAATCAGTCAACCAGGTACAAGTTGTACACCAATTTCTTGTCGCGACCTTGCAATGTAGCAAGTAACCAGAGAAACGTGTTCAACACGCCTCAACCTGGCCTTGCTATTGCAAAATGTATTGGCCTAGTTGATACGACAAATCCTACTCCTGACGTTGCAAAACATGCTACCCTTAATATTGCGACACATCCTGACCTTGCAACAGGTAACCACAAGTAAGTGTAATTTAATATTACTATCATTATATCTATTATTATTATTATTATTCAAGGGGAAGCACAAAACCCGTAGTAGCCAGGCAGTGTAGGAGCATCATCATAACAAGGGAACATATCGAACGAAAGCACCAGCAATTGCTTCCCAAGTTATATATTGTCAATACATTTCTTTTATGCTGGAGATCAGTAACCCAGGTTATTCTGGGGGTCATTCTAATGACTGTAAATTATTTGAGCTTACCTTTCCCTCAAAGAAAGGTATTAGAAAAAACTGACTTCATTTGTATAAGATTAAAAACGGAACCAAGGTGAAAATTAATGGTGATGTAGCATGTTCCAGTGAGAAGCGTGGTCTATCTTTAATACAGTTAGGTCTCTTGTACATAAATAATAGATAAATAGCAAGCTGAAGAATGAGACACTTGTGCAACACTTAGAAATCTTTATCGAGGAAACGTTTCGCTAGCCTGTGGCTTCTTCATTCAATACAGAGAAAAACGGTGAAAGACGAGAGGGAGAAACGAGGTAATCAGTCTCTCAGCCTGGAGTCCCTCGACTCCAGGCTGAGAGACTGATCACCTCGTTCTCCTTCTCGTCTTTCACCGTTCTCTGTATTGGGTTGAAGAAGCCACTGACTGTCGAAACGATTCCTCAGTAAAGATTTCCAAGTGTCTCATTCTTCAACTAGTCGGTTTTATAAACCATTACATGACAAATAACAAGCTAATAATAAAACAGCTAACCAACACAGCCTCGAAGTGGTAACAGATTTATCCTTTGCTCTAGACCGCTGTCATGAAACAACTATGGTCTTTAGGTGAAATGACATCAAGACAATTTCCTTTAAAGAAACATCATTGATTTGACAATGTGCGTAATCATCACCCAGCAGCACTGAGGTGATTCTTGAATACTCCCAACGCTGCAGACAAATCAAGGTTGTAAAAATCATTCCTGAACAATGTCAATGTATGCAGATGACAACGTGAGGTGCATGGCCACAGACTTACAGGACAAAGTACTGCTGGACACTACTCTAGATGAAGACTGTGTTGCATTGAAATTTAAATGCAAAATATTGCCCGATTTACTTAACTAGGATTTGAAATTGCTATCGTCTTCTGTTGCCAACAATACAAGAAAAACAATTCAAGCAATGGCCTTTGTTGAACTCATCACCCACCTGGAAAACCCTATTGAAGATGGTACCTTCTACTTCAATTTTCTGAGTTGTACCAGCTCTATGGAAGACGGCTGAAAGATTTATTTGTTGACTAATAAATTTATAAGGCTGGTTTTAACGAATAGTTGAGGTACTCTCCTAAGACCAAGAGTAAAAAGTGTTAATAAAAATGCAGTTCTTATGTTCGACCAGGGAATGTAGCAAATACTAAATGTAAGCACTGAAGTCTGAGTACAAGAGTGATGCCCTGAATCTGGTTGAAGTTGCAAGGGTAGAGCGAAGAGATATCCTTTGCTAAGAGTTAGGTGATCTTTACTTCAATGATCCATTTCCCCCTGACTAGCAAAAGAAGCCTGCTTTCAATACCTAGAGATAACTCTTATCCATGATGCTGTTTTGAGATGACCTAATGTACCAAGGTTCAGTGAAGTTCCAAATGTACCTCACTGTCTTCCAGACTATCCTGCTCAATTGCAAGAGCCCCAACTGCTGCCAAAAGCAGATACTTAGTAAACCAGGAGCCACCGTTCCCATCATACACTGGCATGGCTGTTCATACACAAACCAGGTGGAAGCTGTTCAGACAGCTTTTCGACTTGGGTCTCAAAGTAATCTTGAAAACTGAATATCAGTTGACAACTACCGTTTTTTAGGACACCAGGAAGTAAGGTGCCGTATGCCTTCTCCCAACTTTCCTCCCCCCAAACTACATGGACAACCAAGTTCCATCATACACCACTGCCCAGCATTCCTCTCATGGAACAGCAATCATTCTTTTTCAGTTCCCGCCCAAGTACAAGATGAGTCTGCCAGGATGGAATAACCATACCACCCTCAGGCACAAACAGGGATCACTGGTTGCCTGAGATATTCACTACGGTACCAGATGTTGTCCTCGGGAAAACCACTATAGCTCTCCTTGAACCTCCTGGTACGGTGAATCTGTGATAGAGCATTAGAAGAAGGAAATTACTTTAATCTTAAAAAGGAAGATCTGGAAAAGTGGGATACAGCGGCTTTCTCAATCAACCATACATCTCAACAGGATGTATCAGATGAGATATGGGCAGCATTCACTCAGCTTTGCTCCTTGTTGTATGGCAGCACCAGCTGCCATGATAAGCATAGTATGGAAGTAAAACAATAATGGCACTGTATGTCCCATGATGTAGTACGTTCAGTGGAGTTGGCCCGAGGCCCTAAAAGAGGACCAGAATTTTATCACGATCGGAAATGGCGAAGTGAAATACATAGGGAGCCACCTCTGATTGGATCGCTGCACAAACACAAGAGGGAACCACCTCACCTGCCATTGCAGACTCGTTCCTCCGTGCTTCTCATGTCACGTAGACAAAACATTTCACGATAAGAACACAAAAGACTATGGTGAAAAATGTACATACAAGCAGCTCATATTGAATTACATGGAACGTTGTACATGTAGATGCCTCACATACACATTGAAGAACCATCAACATGAACATGTAGGTCCCGCAACTAAGATTTAATAAATGTAACACAACTGAGCAGTCATGTTAATTTTGAAGTCATGTGCTATTTAAGTGCTCTATCAATTACATTTGCTACATATGTAATATTTACAATACTCGTATAATATCTTGAGAACTACTAACTATATATGAAGTACACTATATAAAGAATTAAAGAGTTTTGTTAGTTTTATGAACAAGGGAGATTAATTTGTCCTTTACCCATTAATATCCAGAATATTTTAATTTTACTCTAATTTAGGTAGTTAAATTTTTGTTGTATTGTTAAATTACACAAATTAAATGTTCTATATATCAAATTTAATGGTCCGCAACGAAATATTCCATAATAAGATGTTACCAAATGGTCAAAAAAAAAAAATGATACCTTCATATTACCTTGTTTTTAATGTTGACTGACTAGAGGGTTATACAGTGCCTGAGGAACTGGATTTACTCAAGTTTGATCCACTGAAGTGGAAAAGTATCCGAAATTCCTTGGAACAAGAGCCCTTCAATATCATCCTCAACGAACCCATCCTTCCTCTCCTCCCGCCGTTGAAGAGAGTGTAGAGCACTGAACATGCCTGAGGGCGAACATGAACTGTGTTCTGTCGTGACTCACCCAGACACTAAGTTGTGTCCAACGTGACCAACTCGGTACTGAATATGTGTACCATTACCATAACACGAAGTGGACACGTGTTTTGAACACGTACTAGCACTTAGGCGTGTCAACGTCCTAACAGAGCACGGGTGGGCTGAACACATTAACACAGCCCTACCATAACATTTTTTCATTGTTCACTATGACATCATAGAGGTTATGCTGGGTTAATGTGCAGTTTAACATCGCTATCAATGTCACGTTGGGTTAATGTTCAGTTTAACATCGCTATCAATGTCACGTTGGGTTAATGTTCAGTTTAACATCGCTATCAATGTCACGTTGGGTTAATGTTCAGTTTAACATCGCTATCAATGTCATGTTGGGTTTAATGTTCAGTTTAACATCGCTATCAATGTCACGTTGGGTTAATGTTCAGTTTAACATCGCTATCAATGTCACGTTGGGTTAAGTTCAGTTAACATCGCTATCAATGTCAGTGGTTAATGTTCAGTTTAACATCGCTATCAATGTCACGTTGGGTTAATGTTCAGTTTAACATCGCTATCAATGTCACGTTGGGTTAATGTTCAGTTTAACATCGCTATCAATGTCACGTTGGGTTAATGTTCATTTAAACATCCATATCATGTATACTATGTTAGGTTAATCTTCATGTTAACATTCCTCTCTCACATATTATGTAAAACTGATGTTCATTTAAATATTTTTAACTTATTAACACCAACTATTTCTTGATGCCAATTAAGATGCCAATTATTTTAGTTAATTTATTAATACCAATTATTTTTCTTGATTTATTAATACTAACATATTGATTTATTAACACCAATTATTTTTCTTTATTAATACCAATTCTTCTTAAGTAACACCAATTATACTGATTTATTAATACCAATTATTTTTCTTAATTTATTAATGCTAATTATCTTAATTCATTAATACCTCTTATTTTATTAACTTATTAATACCAAGCATTTTAATTTAATACCAATTATCAATTATTCATTAATACCAATTATTTTCTTATTGTATTATCTTAATGTATTAATACAAATTTTATCTATAATAATTTCTTAATTTACTAAAGCCAATTATCTTAATAGTTACTTTTTAACTTTAATGCGAATTATTTCTCTTGCTTCAATAATATTATATATATATATATATATATATATATATATATATATATATATATATATATATATATATATATATATATATATATATATATATATGTCGTGCCGAATACGCAAACTTGCGATTTTGGTTATAAATAGCAACGCTCATCTTGCCATATAGGACAAGTGAAAATTTGTGTATGCAATAATTTCGCCAAAATCATTCTGAACCTAACGAAAAAAATATATTTCACTATGTTTACTTAGTATTAAATTACTGTAAACGTATCTAAAATATATTTAGTTGGGTTAGGCTAAAATAAATTGCTCTTGTTATAATAAGGTTAGGTAATTTTTCTAAGATTCTTTTGGTGCAAAATTAAAAATTTTTACATTAACATCAATGAAAAAAATATATCTTTAAACGTATAAGAGAAAATTTTAGAAAGGACTTAATTTTAAATGAGTTCTTGACTAATTGACCAGTTTTACATATTCGGTACGACATTATATATATATATATATATATATATATATATATATATATTTGAATAAACTTTAAATGTTATCTTTGATGAGTGAAACAGAGTTTGATGTAATTAGCTTGACTCCCACCTAGCAGAATTAAACAGATAATTGCTGGAATATAGCCACAATGTTAAAATAAACAGATAACTGTTATCCTGTACTAACACCTAAACAGTTGCGTTAGGTTATTCTTAAAGCGAACAGTTCACAGTTAATGCATTAACAATCCTTGTTATTATTATTATTAATTATTATTATTTATTAATTATTATTATTATACTGTTGCTATGCATATTTCTGCATTAACGTGAAGTTTATAAAATAAGACGTTGTAGTAAAAAAAAAAGCGCCCACAAATTGATGATATAAAATTACGGAGCACTTTTTTGTTACTATCAACAAGTTATTTTATATGGTTGGCACTAATGTATAAACCTGCATAACAACTGCCATGGAAGAGTTACATCCGCAAGGCTCATGCAGCGCCTGGGGAAATGAGAATCAATCAGATTTTCATCCGAAGGAAAGTTTCAGTTCTTTGGATCAAGAGCCCTCCTACAACATTTCTTGGAGGAAAATAATTGTGTATTATTTTATTTTCAAGATGACCTGAATAAGCCTGAAAAATGTTTTGAAGGTAATTTAAATAATCCTCAACTTTATTACAGACCCATTATTTTGAAAGTAATTTAAATAATTCTCAACTTTATTACAGACCCATTATTTTGAAAGTAATTTAAATAATTCTCAACTTTATTACAGACCCATTATTTTGAAAGTAATTTAAATAATTCTCAACTTTATTACAGACCCATTATTTTGAAAGTAATTTAAATAATCCTCAACTTTATTACAGTTCTAATATATGTGAACAAATGACTTAATCTCTTCTCTTAAATATGTAATATTTGTCCTTCTCTTTGACCCTCCTTCCCTCTCTGTTCTTCACTCCTTCCCTCTCTGTTCCTCACTCCTTCCCTCTCTGTTCCTCACTCCTTCCCTCTCTGTTCCTCACTCCTTCCCTCTCTGTTCCTCACTCCTTCCCTCTCTGTTCCTCACTCCTTCCCTCTCTGTTCCTCACTCCTTCCCTCTCTGTTCCTCACTCCTTCCCTCTCTGTTCCTCACTCCTTCCCTCTCTGTTCCTCACTCCTCCCTCTCTGTTCCTCACTCCTTCCCTCTCTGTTCCTCACTCTTCCCTCTCTGTTCCTCACTCCTTCCCTCTCTGTTCTTCACTCCTTCCCCTCTCTGTTCCTCACTCCTTCCCTCTCTGTTCCTCACTCCTTCCTCTCTGTTCCTCACTCCTTCCTCTCTGTTCTTCACTCCTTCCCTCTCTGTTCCTCACTCCTTCCCTCTCTGTTCCTCACTCTTTCCCTCTCTGTTCCTCACATCCTTCCCCTCTCTGTTCCTCACTCCTTCCCACTCTGTTCCTCACTCCTTCCCTCTCTGTTCCTCACTCCTTCCTTCTCTGTTCCTCACTCCTTCCTTCTCTGTTCCTCACTCCTTCCCTCTCTGTTCCTCACTCCTTTCCTCTCTGTTCCTCACTCCTTCCCTCTCTGTTCCTCACTCCTTCCCTCTCTGTTCCTCACTCCTTCCCTCTCTGTCCTCACTCCTTCCCTCTCTGTTCCTCACTCCTTCCCTCTCTGTTTCTTCACTCCTTCCCTCTCTGTTCCTCACTCCTTCCCTCTCTGTTCCTCACTCCTTCCCTCTCTGTTCCTCACTCCTTCCCTCTCTGTTCCTCACTCCTTCCCTCTCTGTTCCTCACTCCTTCCTCTCTGTTCCTCACTCCTTCCTCTCTGTTCCTCACTCCTTCCCTCTCTGTTCCTCACTCCTTCCCTCTCTGTTCCTCACTCCTTCCCTCTCTGTTCCTCACTCCTTCCCTCTCTGTTCCTCACTCCTTCCCTCTCTGTTCCTCACTCCTTCCCTCTCTGTTCTTCACTCCTTCCCTCTCTGTTCCTCACTCCTTCCCTCTCTGTTCTCACTCCTTCCCTCTCTGTTCCTCACTCCTTCCCTCTCTGTTCTTCACTCCTTCCCTCTCTGTTCCTCACTCTTTCCCTCTCTGTTCTCACTCCTTCCCTCTCTGTTCCTCACTCCTTCCACTCTGTTCCTCACTCTTCCCTCTCTGTTCCTCACTCCTTCCTTCTCTGTTCCTCACTCCTTCCTTCCTGTTCCTCACTCCTTCCCTCTCTGTTCCTCACTCCTTTCCTCTCTGTTCCTCACTCCTTCCCTCTCTGTTCCTCACTCCTTCCCTCTCTGTTCCTCACTCCTTCCCTCTCTGTTCCTCACTCCTTCCCTCTCTGTTCCTCACTCCTTCCCTCTCTGTTCTTCACTCCTTCCCTCTCTGTTCTCACCCTTCCCCTCTTGTTCCTCACTCCTTCCCTCTCTGTTCCTCACTCCTTCCTCTCTGTTCTTCACTCCTTCCTCTCTGTTCTCACTCCTTCCCTCTCTGTTCCTCACCTTCCCTCTCTGTTCCTCACTCCTTCCCTCTCTGTTCCTCACTCCTTTCCCACTCTGTTCCTCCTCCTTCCTCTCTGTTCCTCACTCCTTCCTTCTCTGTTCCTCACTCCTTCTTCTCTGTTCCTCACTCCTTCCCTCTCTGTTCCTCACTCCTTCCCTCTCTGTTCCTCACTCCTTCCCTCTCTGTTCCTCACTCCTTCCCTCTCTGTTCCTCACTCCTTCCCTCTCTGTTCCTCACTCCTTCCCTCTCTGTTCCTCACTCCTTCCCTCTCTGTTCCTCACTCCTTTCCCTCTCTGTTCCTCACTCCTTCCCTCTCTGTTCCTCACTCCTTCCCACTCTTGTTCCTCACTCCTTCCCTCTCTGTTCCTCACTCCTTCCCTCTCTGTTCCTCACTCCTTCCCTCTCTGTTCCTCACTCCTTCCCTCTCTGTTCCTCACTCCTTTCCTCTCTGTTCCTCACTCCTTCCTTCTCTGTTCCACACTCCTTCCCTCTCTGTTCCTCACTCCTTCCCTCTCTGTTCCTCATTCCTTCCCTCTCTGTTCCTCACTCCTTCCCTCTCTGTTCCTCACTCCTTTCCTCTCTGTTCCTCACTCCTTCTTCTCTGTTCCACACTCCTTCCCTCTCTGTTCCTCACTCCTTCCCTTCTGTTCCTCACTCCTTCCCTCTCTGTTCCTCACTCCTTCCCTCTCTGTCCTCACTCCTTCCCTCTCTGTTCCTCACTCCTTCCGTCTATGTCCTCACTCCTCCCTCTCTGTTCCTCACTCCTTTCCTCTCTGTTCCTCACTCCTTCCTTCTCTGTTTCCCACTCCTTCCCTCTCTGTTCCTCACTCCTTCCCCTCTGTTCCTCACTCCTTTCTCTCTGTTCCCCCACTCATTCCCTCTCTGTTCCTCACTCCTTCCTCTCTGTTCCTCACTCCTTCCCTCTCTGTTCCTCACTCCTTCCTCTCTGTTCCTCACTCTTTCCCTCTCTGTTCCTTATTCCTTCCCTCTCTGTCCTCACTCCTTTCTCTCCGTTTCTCACTCCTTCCCTCTCTGTTCCTCACTCCTTCCTCTCTGTTCCTCACTCCTTTCCTCTCTGTTCCTCACTCCTTCCCTGTCTGTTCCTCACTCCTTTCCTCTCTGTTCCTCACTCTTCCCTCTCTGTTCCTCACTCCTTCAATCTTTGTTCCTCACTCCTTCCTCTCTGTTCCTCACTCCTTCCCTCTCTGTTCCTCACTCCTTCCCTCTCTGTTCTTCACTCCTTCCCTCTCTGTTCCTCACTCCTTCCCTCTCTGTTTCTCACTCCTTCCCTCTCTGTTCCTCACTCCTTCCCTCTCTGTTCTTCACTCCTTCCCTCTCTGTTCCTCACTCCTTCCCTCTCTGTTCCTCACTCCTTCCCTCTCTGTTCCTCACTCCTTTCCTCTCTGTTCCTCACTCCTTCCCTCTCTGTTCCTCACTACTTCCATCTCTGTTCCTCACTCCTTCCCTCTCTGTTCCTCACTCCTTTCCTCTCTGTTCCTCACTCCTTTCCTCTCTGTTCCTCATTCCTTCCCTCTCTGTTCCTCACTTCTTCCTCTCTGTTCCTCACTTCTTCCCTCTCTGTTCCTTACTCCTTTCCTCTCTGTTCCTCACTCCTTTCCTCTCTGTTTCTCACTCCTTCCCTCTCTGTTCCTCACTCCTTCCCACTCTGTTCCTCACTCCTTCCCTCTCTGTTCCTCACTCCTTTCCTCTCTGTTCCTCACTCCTTCCCTCTCTGTTACTCACTCCTTTCCTCTCTGTTCCTCACTCCTTCCCTCTCTGTTCCTCACTCCTTCCCTCTTTGTTCCTCACTCCTTCCCTCTCTGTTCCTCACTCCTTCCCTCTCTGTTCCTCACTCCTTCCCTCTCTGTTCCTCACTCCTTCCCTCTCTGTTCCTCACTCCTTCCCTCTCTGTTCTTCACTCCTTCCCTCTCTGTTCCTCACTCCTTCCCTCTCTGGTCTTCACTCCTTCCCTCTCTGTTCCTCACTCCTTCCCTCTCTGTTCCTCACTCCTTCCCTCTCTGTTATTCACTCCTTCCCTCTCTGGTCTTTCACTCCTTCCCTCTCTGTTCCTCACTCCTTCCCTCTCTATTCCTCACTCCTTCCCTTTTGTTCCTCACTCCTTCCCTCTCTGTTCTTCACTCCTCCCCTTTCTGTTATTCACTCCTTCCCTCTCTGGCCTTCACTCCTTCCCTCTCTGTTCACTCCTTCCCTCTCTGTTCCTCACTCCTTCCCTCTCTGGTCTTCACTCCTTCCCTCTCTGTTCCTCACTCCTTCCCTCTCTGTTATTCACTCCTTCCCTCTCTGGTCTTCACTCCTTCCCTCTCTGTTCCTCACTCCTTCCCTCTCTATTCCTCACTCCTTCCCTCTCTGTTCCTCACTCCATCCCTCTGTTCTTCACTCCTTCCCTCTCTATTCTTCACTCCTTCCCTCTCTGTTCTTCACTCCTTCCCTCTCTGTTCCTCACTCCTTCCCTCTCTGTTCTTCACTCCTTCCCTCTCTGTTCTTCACTCCTTCCCTCTGTTCTTCACTCCTTCCCTCTCTGTTCCTCACTCCTTCCCTCTGTTCTTCACTCCTTCCCTCTCTGTTCTTCACTCCTTCCCTTCTGTTTTTCACTCCTTCCCTTTCTGTTCTTCACTCCTTCCCTCTCTATTCCTCACTCCTTCCTCTCTGTTCTTCACTCCTTCCCTCTCTGTTCTTCACTCCTTCCCTCTTTATTCCTCACTCCTTCCCTCTCTGTTCTTCACTCCTTCCCTCTCTATTCCTCACTCCTTCCCTCTCTATTCCTCACTCCTTCCCTCTCTGTTCTTCACTCTGTTTTTGACTCCTTCCCTTTCTGTTCATCCCTCCTTCCCTCTCTATTCCTCACTCCTTCCCTCTCTGTTCTTCACTCCTTCCCTCTCTGTTCTTCACTCCTTCCCTCTCTGTTCTTCACTTCTTCCCCTCTGTTGCTCACTCCCTCCCTCCCTCTGTTGTTCACTCCCTCCCGCCTGTTCCTCACTCCTTCCCCCTCTGTTCTTCACTCTTTCCTTCTATTCTTCACTCCTTCCCTCTCTGTTACTCACTCCCTCTATATTCCTTCCTCCCTCCCTCCTTCTCTCTCTGTTCTTCACTCCCCGTTCCTCGCTCCCTCTCTGTTCTTCACTCCTTCCCTCTCTGTTCTTCACTCCTTCCCTCTCTGTTCTTCACGCCTTCCCTTTCCCTCCCTCACCGACTGTCAGTGAGAGTGATAACTGGTCCTTCTGTCCACTGATAACTACTCCGTCTGGCCAGTGGTAACTACCGCTAGTTGTGCCCACCTGGCCAGTTATAACTGGCCATTCTTCCCACCTGGCCAGTTATAACTGGTACATCTAGCGAGTGATGACTGCTCCACTTGGCCAGTGATGACCAGCTCATCTGGCCAATGATGACTGGTCCATCTGACCAGTGATGACTGGTCCATCTGACCAGTGATGACTGGTCCATCTGACCAGTGATGACTGGTCCATCTGACCAGTGATGACTGGTCCATCTGACCAGTGATGACTGGTCCATCTGACCAGTGATGACTGGTCCAGCTGACCAGTGATGACTGGTTCTACCAACCCACCAGCAAATATTTAAGGTCGAGAAAACGATACCAGGCACAATATATATTAATGCAGCCATAGTACCATTATACAGTTTAACAGCAAGTTTGTCAGAAACAGTGTAGCAGATCAAACATTGCAACAGAAGTATCATCAACAGAGGTTGTAGGAGCAGAAGCAGTAGCATCAATATCAACAGCAAAAGGAGCAGTAATAGTAGCAGTATCAGCAGCAAAAGAATCAGTAATGCTAATAGTATCAGCAGCAGCAGTCGTAGTAATAGTAGTAGTCGTAGTAGTAGTAGTAGTAGTAGTAGTAGTAGTAGTAGTAGTAGTAGTAGTAGTAGCAGGAGTAGTAGTAAGAGTAGTAGCAGCAGCTGTAGCAGCAAAGTGCAAATTGCGAGCAAAGCAGCAGGTGGCAAGAGGCCGGAGCTGACCACAGGGACAAGAACCAGATTTATGAGATAGGAACGGCAGGAGGTTCTCGCCCACAGGCACAGGACAAGGAGGATCTGCCAGAGAGAGAGAGAGAGAGAGAGATCGTGTATCAGCAAGGTGTGTTTGCTGTTAGCACAAATCGGGTGCAGAAAGCACTGTGTATATTTACCTGTGTGATGCATCCAGTAATGGATTCTCTGGTATTTACATTTAAAAGTTTGCAAGGAGTTTGTCTCCGTTAGTGCCTCCGCCAGTGTGTTCCCCCTTGTTCACTGTCCCTACACTGCCTCCACCAGTGTTCCCCTTGTTCACTGCTTCTACCAGTGTGTTCCCCGTGTTCACTGTCTCCACCAGTACGTTCCCCTTGTTTACTGCTTCCACCAGTGTGTTCCCCGTGTTCACTGTCTCCACCAGTCTGTTCCCCGTGTTCACTACTTCCACCAGTGTGTTCCCCGTGTTCACTACTTCCACCAGTGTGTTCCCCGTGTTCACTACTTCCACCAGTGTGTTCCCCGTGTTCACTACTTCCACCAGTGTGTTCCCCGTGTTCACTACTTCCACCAGTGTGTTCCCCGTGTTCACTACTTCCACCAGTGTGTTCCCCGTGTTCACTACTTCCACCAGTGTGTTCCCCGTGTTCACTACTTCCACCAGTGTGTTTCCCTTATTCATTATCTCCAGTGACAGGTTTCATGGGATTCTCCAGCTGAACCAGAGTGCTGGTATTAGCAACTCGCAGGAACACATAGACATCACAGTCTGGTTGATCAGTTTCCGTCACTACAACAAAATGCTTGAACACCAAACTGCAAACTCACTCAGCATTTAGGGAACATTCTGGAAATTGGTGAAGGGTTTTGATCCGCGAAACTGTAGTTTCCCTTCCCCTTCCTCGAAACAAACTAATTACCATCCCTTCCCTACTAGGGTCTTACCAGGCACTGTATGACCCATACGGGTTCAGTGTTTCTCTATGAATGATAATAGTATTCACGCTATTACTGCTGCGACTATGACTACCCCTGCTATTAATACTGCTACTACTACTACTGCTCCTAATACTATTAGTACTACTATTAATACTATTACTACTATTCTACTATTACTACTATAATACTACTAAATAATACTACTAGTACTATTAATACTACTGCTGTTGCTGCTGCTACTGCTGTCACTGCTACTACTACTACTACTACTGCTAGTAATACAGTACTAGTACGAATACTATTACTACTACTAATACTAGTACAAAAGTATGCAAATAACGTGAAGGTTGGCTGGTGGGGGCTTGAGATCCAGCAGAGATCATGATTCACTAGCCACAATTAGCAGATCTTAGATGCTTTAATTGTCTCATTTATGTTTGCGGTCATCTAGCCTCGGCGGAATATTTCCCTGACATCTCTAATACAGACACACCGAAGGGTACGGCAGCAGGCTCAGCTGTTAAGTGACTGTTTATACTTCTGATATCATGGCCCCCGCGGCTCGGTTCCGTCAGAGGCTTATTTGTTGGCAAGCTGATCATTTAAGCGACTGGTGGTGCTCGCAGCACAAAGTCTGACATAAGCACCATAGCCTGTCTGACCAGGTTGCTTGTCAGGCTCCCTCTTGTAAATGTGGTCATAGCCACTTGGCACTAGTTAAGTGGCCACAGTGGGTAAGATGTTTGCCTCGTTGCTTCCTATCGCTCTTAACTTACCTGATTGTAATAACAAAGCAGCCTCTCTACTAGCTGTTTCCTTGTTCATATTTCAATATGTGCTACCTAACTTGAAGTACTGCAGCCAATATTTTCTCTGTCAGTTACGTTTATAATTGTTTGTCTGTCTCTTTATGCATGCACTCAAGTGTGCGCACACACACACACACACACACACACACACACACACACACACACACACACACGCAGATAAATGTGCTAAAGAAAAAGGAACTAGAGATATATACGTCAGAAGCAGCCATAAAGATGTATCAACACTCAGCTTCACGAGTGAGCGAGCACAAAGATGATTGCAAATGATCATGTTTAAACTGGTGTGTTATAATCCTTCCTCCTTAGGCGCAGCCCTCAGCCTTGCCTAGCATGCAATTATTGTTCTGTCTCTCAGCGGCGGTCGCTAGGAGTAGGAGAGGAGGAGGCGAAGGAGGTAAAAGACAAGGAGCTGAAGACTGAAGGAAAACTGGTAGATGCAGTAAACAAAATAACCTGTACGACATTACTAGTTCAAGGTCGAATGTACACACACACACACACACCGCAATAGATCAGAGAATATCTGACGGGATGACATCATCGAGTCATGATACGTGATGAGGTGTCAAAGTGGGCGCCTGTGACGAGTAGGGTTCCACAGGGGTCAGTCCTAGGACCGGTGCTGTTTCTTTTATATGTGACTGACATGACTCAGAAGTGTCCCTGTCTGCAGACGATGTGAAGTTAATGAGAATTCAGTCGGAGGAAGATAAAGCAGGACTACAGAGAGATCTGGAGAGGCTGCAAGCCTGGCCCAACAACTGGCTCCTGGAGTTCAACCCCACCAAGTGCAAAGTCATGAAGATTGAGGAAGGGCAAAGACGACCTCTGACAGAGTACAGTTTAGGGGGCCAAAGACTACAAAACTCACTCAAGGAAGAGGATCTTAGGGAGTGTATAATACGGAGCACATCTGAGGCGCACATCAACCAAATAACTGCTGCAGCATATAAGCGACTAGCGAACCTAAGAGTAGCTTTCCGACATCTCAGTAAGAAGTCGTTCCGGATCCTGTACACCCTGTACGTCAGACCCATATTGGAGTATGCAGCAAAAGTTTGGAATCCACACCTGGCCAAGCACGTCAGGAAATTAAAGAAAGTGCAAACCTTAGCACTTTCTCTAATTTCCTACGAGGAATGGTTAAGGGAACTCGATCTGACGACACTGGAGGACAGGAGGAATAGGTAAGGGGGACATAACGCCATATAAAATAGTGAGAGGAATCGACAAGGTGGATAAGGACAGAATGTTTCAAAGATGGGGCACAGCAACAAGGGGTCACAATTAGAAGTTGAAGACTCAGATGAGTCACATGGAGGTTGGGAAGTATTTCTTCAGTCACAGAATTGTCAGGAAGTGGAATAGCCTGGAAAGTGAGGTAGTACAGACAGTTACCATACCTAGCTATAAGAAGAGGTATGATAAAACCCATGTAGAAGGAAGAGAATGGACCTAGTTGCGACCGGTGAAGAGGCGGGGCAGGAGCTATGAACTGACCCCTGCGACCACAATTAGGTGAGTACACACAAACACACACACACACAAACAGGTCAGGAGCTGTGACTCCACCCCTGGAACCACAACTAGGTGAGTACACGCCCACCCACACACACACATACACCTCTACACACACGCACACACCTCTACACACACGCACACACCTCTACACACACACACACATATACACACACACATATACACCTACACACATATTCACCTACACACACATATACACCTAAACACACACACACACACACACACACACACACACACACACACACACACACACACACACACACACACAAAATAGGTCAGGAGCTGTGACTCGACCCCTGGAACCACAACTAGGTGAGTACACACCCACACACACATACACCTCTACACACACACACACCACTACACACACACACACACACACACACACATGTAGTGGAGGCAAGACCCATACACAGCTTTAAGAAGAGGTATGATAAAGCTCATGGAGCAGGAAGTGACCTAGTAGCGGCTAGTGAAAATGACGGGGCCAGGAGCTGTGAATCGACCCCTGCAACCACAACTAGGTGAGTATAACTAGGGTGAGTACACACACACACACACACAACTACAGAGCGATCTTTACATGCTGCAGGCCTGGTCCTGCAACTGGCTCCTGGAGTTCAACCCCACTAATTACAAAGTCATGAAGAGTGGGGAAGGGCAAAGAAGACCACAGACGGATTACAGCCTAGGGGCCCAGAGCCTAAAAACCTCACTCAAGAAAAAGGATCTTGGGGTGAGCATAACCCTGGGCACATCTCCTGAGGCGCACATCAACCAAATAACTGCTGCAGCATTCCGACATCTTAATAAGGAGTCACTCAGGACCCTGTACACTGTGTACGTTAGGCCCATATTGGAGTATGCAGCGCCAATTTGGAACCCTCACCTAGTTAAGCATGTAAGGAAACTAGAGAAAATTCAAAGGTTTGCAACAAGACTAGTCCCGGAGCTAAGGGGTATGTTCTACGAGGTGAGGTTAAGGGAAATTGCCTGACGACACTAAGACAGGAGAGGTAGGGATGATATGATAACGACATATAGAATACTGAGAGGAATCGACAGGGTGGACAGAGACAGGATGTTCCAGAGATGGGACACAGCAACAAGGGGTCACCGTTGGAAGCTGAAGACTCAGAAGAACCACAGGGATGTTAAGAAGTATTTCGGCAGTCATAGAGTTGTCAGGAGCTGTGACTTCACCCCAGCAACCACAACGAGGTGAGTACTAGGTGAGTACACACACACACACACACACACACACACACACACACACACACACACACACACACACACACACACACAGGGACAGGAGCTGTGACTCGACCCCTGCAACCACAACTAGGTGAGTACACACACACACACACACACACACACACACACATACACTGCAAAGTCATGAAGATTGGGGAAGGGTAAGGAAGACCGCAGACGGAGTACAGTTTAGGTGACCAGAGACTACAAACCTCACTCAAGGAAAAGGACCTTGGGGTGAGTATATCACCGGGCACATCTCCTGAGGCGCACATCAACCAAATAACTGCTGCAGCATATGGGAGCCTAGCAACCCAAGAACAATATTCCGACATCTTAATAAGGAATCGTTCAGGACTCTGTATACTGTGTACGTTAGGCCCATATTGGAGTATGCAGCACCAATTTGGAACCCACACCTAGCCAAGCATGTAAGGAAACTAGTGAAAGTGTAAAGGTTTGCAACTAGACTGGTCCCGGAGGCAAGGAGTATGTCCTACGAGGCGATGTTAAGGAAAATCGACCTGACGACACTGGAGGACAGGAGAGGTATGACAACGACATACAAAATACTGAAATGAATGGACAAAGTGGACAGAGACAGAATGTTCCAGAGACGGGACACAGCAACAAGGGGTCACAGTTGGAAGTTGAAGACTCAGATGAATCACAGGGATGTTAGGAAGTATTTCTTCAGTCACAGAGTTGTCAGAAAGTGGAATAGTCTGGGAAGTGATGTAGTGGAGGCAGGATTCATATATAGCTTTAGGAAGAGGTATGATGAAACTCATGGAGCAGGAAGAGTGACCTAGTAGCGACCAGTGAAGAGGCGAGGCTAGGACTGTGACTCGACCCCTGCAACCATAACTAGGAGAGTACAACTAGGTAAGTACACACACGCACGTCTCGCATAGGTCACAGTCCAGTGCTCACACACACGCCTGTCTCAGGTCAATCACTCCCACTTGTCTCACTCAGAGGTCAAAATCAAACACACCGACTCCTACTTATATCTCTCAGTGGTCAAGGTCAGATACACCAACCTGTCTTTCTCAGACGTCAACAAGGACCACTCACACTGCCACCTGTTTGAAAGGTCAAGGAGGAGCACTCACACAGGAACACTCACACAAAGAAAGATAGAACAAGAACAAGAAAACACGGACGGAAATTATACACCTCAATGAGCCACAGGGATGTTAGGAAGGTTTTCTTCATTGTAAGAGTGGTATATAAATGGAATGAGCTGAGTAATGACACAGTGGAAGCTACCTCTATACATGGCTTCAAAAATAAGATACGACTTAATGTCAGTCGGTGGACAGTTAAGAGGCGGGACCAAGAGCTGGTGCTCATCCTCACTCAGCAAGCTTAATTACACACATTCTCACACCCCCATCTTGAACCCTCTCCATCACCTGACCTTCCCCTCTTCCCCATCCACCACTCTCAGAGCATTCCCCTCCTCCTCTTCCTCCTCCCTTTCCCCCAACCTTCCCCCTCCTCCTCCCCATCCCCCAACCTACCCCCTCCTCCTCTCCCCAACACCCACCCTCCCCAAGCTTCCCCATCTCCCAACACACGTATATTAGATTTCCTCTCTGAATACATCCCACAAACAGTCCCAGTGTTTACACCTTAAAATAACAGAGGAGTTACATAATATCTTACATAACACATAATTTCTATGTATATAATCTAAATTATTTTCATTTTTACTTGTACAGATTGAAGACAATCAACTACCACAAGATCATTAAGACTGTCACGTGTGCACAACCAGTCAAGGACATTCCATGGTGTGGGTGAAGGGTGAGGGTGTGGGTGAAGGGTGAGGCTGTGGGTGAAGGGTGAGGCTGTGGGAGAAGGGCGAGGGTGTGGGTGAAGGGTAAGGGTGTGGGTGAAGGGTGTGGGTGAAGGGTGTGGGTGAAGGGTGAGGGTGTGGGTGAGGGTGTGGGTGAAGGGTGAGGGTGTGGGTGAGGGTGTGGGTAAGGGTGTGGGTGAAGGGTAAGGGTGTGGGTGAAGGGTAAGGGTGTGGGTGAAAGGTGAGGGTGTACCTGGAGGTTATTCCGGGGATCAACGCCCCCGCGGCCCGGTCCACGACCAGGCCTCCCGATGGATCAGGGCCTGATCAACTAGGCTGTTACTGCTGGCCGCACGCAGTCCGACGTACGAGCCACAGCCCGGCTGATCCGGCACCGACTTTAGGTATCTGTCCAGCTCTCTCTTGAAGGCAGCCAGGGGTTTATTGGCAATTCCCCTAATGCTTGATGGGAGGCTGTTGAACAGTTTTGGGCCCCGGACACTTATGGTGTTTTCTCTTAGTGTACCAATGGTGCCCCTACTTTTTATTGGCGGCATTTTGCATCGCCTGCCCAGTCTTTTACTTTCGTAGGGAGTGATTTCTGTGTGCAGATTTGGGACCATTCCTTCCAAGATTTTCCAAGTGTAGATTATGATATATCTCTCCCTCCTGCGTTCCAACGAGTACAAGTCAAGTGCTTCCAAGCGTTCCCAGTAGTTAAGGTGCTTGACAGAACTTATACGTGCAGTAAAGGATCTCTGTACACTCTCTAGATCTGCGATTTCACCTGCTTTGTATGGAGATGTTAATGTACAGCAGTATTCCAGCCTAGAGAGAACAAGTGATTTGAAAAGGATCATCATGGGCTTGGCATCTCTCGTTTTGAAAGTTCTCATTATCCATCCTATCATTTTCTTTGCACGTGCGATCGTGGCACTGTTGTGATCCTTGAAAGTGAGATCCTCAGACATTACTACTCCCAGGTCCCTTACATTATTTTTCCGCTCTATTGTATGGCCGGAGTCAGTAGTATACTCTGTTCTAGTTATTATCTCCTCCAGTTTTCCATAACGGAGTAGTTGGAATTTGTCCTCATTGAACATCATATGGTAAGGGTAAGGGTGTGGGTGAAGGGCGGGGGTCTGGATGAGGGTGTGGGTGAAGGGCGGGGGTCTGGATGAGGGTGTGGGTGAAGGGTAAGGGTGTGGGTGAAGGGTGAGGGTGTGGGTGAAGGGTAAGGGTGAGGGTGAAAGGTGAGGGCGTGGGTAAGGGTAAGGGTGTGGGTGAAGGGTAAGGGTGTGGGTGAAGTGTGAGGGTGTGGGTGAAGGGTGAGGCTGTGGGTGAAGGGTGAGGCTGTGGGAGAAGGGCGAGGGTGTGGGTGAAGGGAAAGGGTGTGGGTGAAGGGTAAGGGTGTGGGTGAAGGGTAAGGGTGTGGGTGAAGGGTAAGGGAGTGGGTGAAGGGTGAGGGTGTGGGTGAAGGGTAAGGGGTGGGGTGAAAGGTGAGGGTGTGGGTAAGGGTAAGGGTGTGGGTGAAGGGTAAGGGTGTGGGTGAAGGGTGAGGGTGTGGGTGAAGGGTGAGGGTGTAGGTAAGGGTAAGGGTGTGGGTGAAGAGTGAGGCTGTGGGTGAAGAGTGAGACTGTGGGTGAAGGGTAAGGCTGTGGGTGAAGGGAAAGGGTGTGTGTGAAGGGCGAGGGTCTGGGTGAAGGATGAGGGTGTGGGTAAGGGTGTGGGTGAAGGGTAAGGGTGTGGGTGTGGGTAAGGGTAAGGGTGTGGGTGAAAGGTAAGGGTGAGGGTGTATGTAAGGGTGGGGTTGAAGGGCGAGGGTGTGGGTGAAAGGTAAGGGTGTAGGTGAAAGGTAAGGGTGAGGGTGTGGGTAAGGGTAAGGATGTGGGTGAAGGGTGAGGGTGTGGGTGAAGGGTGAGGGTGTGGATGAAAGGTAAGGGTGTGGGTGAAGGGTGAGGGTGTGAGTAAAGGGTGAGGGTGTGAGTGAAAGGGTGAGGGTTGGTTGAAGGTACAGGTTGAAGGGGTGAGGGTTGTGGGTGAAGAGTAAGGGTGTGGGGTGAAGAGACGAGGGTGTGGGTGAAGACTGAGGGTGTGGGTGAAGGGTGAGGTTGTGGGTAAGGTATAGGTGAAGGGTAAGGGTGTGGGTGAAGAGTAAGGGGGGTGTGGATGAAAAATGAGGGGGGTGGGTAAAGGGGTGAGGGTATTGGTAAAGGGGTGAAGGTGTGGGTGAAGGGTAAGGGTGTGGGTAAAGGGTATAGGTGAAGGGTTTGAGGGTGTGGGTGAAGATTTAGGGTGTGGTGAAGGATTGAGGGTGTGGGTGAAGGGTGAGGGTGTGGGTAAAGGGGTGAGGTTGTGGGTGAAGGTACAGGTGAAGGGTGGGGGTGTGGGTGAAGGGTGAGGGTGTGGGTGAAGGTGAGGGTGTGGGTGAAGATGAGGGTGTGGGTAAAGGGTGGGGGTGTGGGTGAAGGGTGAAGGTGGTGGGGTAAAGGGGTGTGGGTAAAAGGGTACAGGTGAAGGGTGAGGATGTGGGTGAAGAGTAAGGGTGTGGGTAAAGGTGAGGGTGTGGGGTGAAGGGTGAGGGTGTGGGTGAACGGTGAGGTATAGGTGAAGGTTGAAGGTGTGGGTGAAGGTAAAGGACGAAGGTGAGGTGTGGGTGAAGGTACAGGGAGGGGTAAAGGGTGGTGGGCGAAGTGTAAAGGTGTGGGTGAAGAGAAAGGGTGTGGGTGAAAGGTGAGGTGTGGGTGAAGGGTGAAGGTGTGGGTAAAGTGGGGGTGGGAAGGGTGAGGGTGTGGGTGAAATTACAGGGGAAGGGGTGAGGGTGTGGGTGAAAGTATGGGTAAAGGGGTGAGGGTGGGGTGAAGGACGGTGAAGGGTGAGGGTGTGGGTGAAGGGTGGGGGTGTGGGTGAAGGGAAAGGGGTGTGGATGAAGAGTGGGGGTGTGGGTGAAGACGAGGTGTGGGTGAAGTGGGGGGGTGAAAAGTGTGTGGGTGGAAGGGTGAGGGTGTGGGTGAAGGTATAGGTAAAGGGGTGAGGGTGTGGGTGAAGGTACAGGTGAAGGGTGAGGGTGTGCTTGAAGGTATAGGTGAAGGATAGGTGAAGGGTGAGGGTGTGGGGTGAAGGTACAGGTGAAGGGTGAGGGTATGGGTGAAGGTGAGGATTGGGGTGAAGGTATAGGTGAAGCGGAAGGTGTGGGTGAAAGTATAGTGAAGGGTGAGGGTGTGGGGAAGGTACAGGTGAAGGGTAAGGGGTTTGGGGGAGAAGAGTAAGGGTGGGTGAAGGACGAGGGTGGGGGTGAAGGTATAGGTGAAGAGTGAGGGTGTGGGTGAAGGTACAGGTGAAGGGTGAGGGTGTGGTGAAGAGTAAGGATGGGATGAAGGCGGGGGTGTGGATGAAGGTATAGGTGAAGGGTGAGATTGTGTGTGAAGGTACAGGTGAAGGGTGAGGGTGTGGTGAAGGAAACAGGTAAAGGGGTGGGGGTGTGGGTGAAGGTATAGGTAAAGGGTGAGGTGTGGGTGAAGGTACAGGTAAAGTGTGAGGGTGTGGGTGAAGGTACGGGTGAAGGGTGAGGGTGGGGTAAAGGTACAGGTGAAGGGTGAGGGTGTGGGTGAAGGTAAGGTGAAGTGTGAGGGTGTGGGTGAAGGTACAGGTGAAGGGTGAGGGTGGGGGTGAAGGTATAGGTGAAAGGGTGGGGGTGAAGGTATAGGTGAAGGGTGAGGTGTGGGTGAAGGTACAGGTGAAGGGTGAGGGTGTGGGTGAAGAGTAAGGGTGGGGGTGAAGGACGAGGGTGTGGTGAAGGGTGAGGGTGGGGGTGGAAGGTACAGGGGGAAGGGTGAGGGTGTGGGTGAAGGTACAGGTGAAGGGTGAGGGTGTGGGTGAAGGTACAGGTGAAGGGTGAGGGTGTGTGTGAAGAGTAAGGGTGTGAGTGAAGGATGAGGGTGTGAGTGAAGGATGAGGGTGTGGGTGAAGGGTGAGGGTGTGGGTGAAGGGTGAAGGTGTGGGTGATGGTGTGGGTGAAGGGTGAGGATGTGGGTGAAGGTACAGGTGAAGGGTGAGGGTGTTGGTGAAAAGGGTGTGGGTGAAGGATGAGGGTGTGGGTGAAGGGTGAGGGTGTGGGTGAAGGTACAGGTGAAGGGTGAGGATGTGGGTGAAGAGTAAGTGTGTGGGTGAAGGACGAGGGTGTGAGTGAAGGATGAGGGTGTGGGTGAAGGGTGAGGGTGTGGGGTGAACGGTGAGGGTATAGGTGAAGGGTGAGGGTGTGGGTGAAGGTATAGGTGAAGGGTGATGGTGTGGGTGAAGGTAAAGACGAAGGGTGAGGGTGTGGGTGAAGGGTGAGGGTGTGGGTGAAGGGTGAGGGGTGAGGGTGTGGGTGAAGGGTGAGGGGTGAGGGTGTGGGTGAAGGGTAAGAGTGTGGGTGAAGGGTGAGGGTGTGGGTGAAGGTGTCGTAGGGGTTCTTAAAAGGAGATATCGAGGGTTGAAGATAGACACACTTGTTGGATGGTAATGCTATATTGTCAGACTGTGGTAATGGGAGATGGAGCCCAGCCTTGCCGTGTTAACGCCTGGATGTCTATGCGCCGACTGAGAAGGAGGCAGAGGTACGAACGTACACATGCGCACCCCGTGACGTCACACAAACAGTCACTCGGCCTAAGGGGTCTTCTATATAAACACATGGATGGTACTATGATATGCTATACAACACATATAAGGGGATTCAGCAACTATGCTGACAAAGGGGGAGGGTGTGGGTGAAGGGTGAGGGTGTGGGTGAAGGGTAAGAGTGTGGGTGAAGGGTGAGGGTGTGGGTGAAGGGTAAGGGTGTGGGTGAAGGGTAAGGGTGTGGGTGAAGAGTAAGGGTTTGGGTGAAAGGTGAGGGCGTGGGTGAATGGTAAGGGTGAAGAGGAAGGGTGTGGGTGAAGGGTGAGGGTGTGGGTGAAGGGTGTGGGTGAAGGGTAAGGGTGTGGGTGAAGAGTAAGGGTGTGGGTGAAGAGTAAGGGTGTGGGTGACGGGTGAGGGTTTGGGTGAAGGGTGTGGGCGAAGGGTAAGGGTGTGAGTAAAGGGTGAAGGTATAGGTGAAGGGTGAGGGTGATGGTGTGGGTGAAGGGTGAAGGTGAGTGTGATGTATCATATTACTGCCACTGTCCTCTCTGGGTTCTGTAAGTGGAATTAAGTTCCATCTAAAGACATCTAAGGGTTGTCTCTAGTATTAATCGCCTCGATCCAGTGTCTTGCTGAGAAATAATATGGTAATACCAACAGGTGTGGAAAAAGACACTTAGGTACAGTTCAGGACATTTATTATAGGAAACTCTCCGCCACGAGTGACTTCCTCAGTCCTAATACACAGATAAGTAAGACACGAGTATATATAGTGGCAGGAGTCAGGTGGAGAGCTTCATTCTTTTGTATGGCGTATAATATGTCAGATCTAGTAGAGTATACATAGTTGATTATATTGTGTATAATATGCCATTTCTAGTAGAGAGTATACATAGTTGATTAGAAGTGGAGGCTCCTAATCGGCGATGCATAATTAACGTCTTCGTCTATTTTTATCAAGTTTCAACGAGATCAATTAGCCACTGTATTCTAAATACCTATATTGTCACACACTTGCGTTCTCACAAGAATAATTATGTGTGGTGATCTAAGATGAGGAGTGAGGGGCATGGGTGATGGAGAGGGAAGGTGTGAGGGAGAGGAAAAGGGTGAGGGCTTGGGCGAGGGGAGTAGACGTGGGTGAGAATGTATGAGCATCAGTCACTACAGTGGGTGACAAGCACTAGCTAGATGAGTGTTTGTTATAAGGTAGTGCAGTCAGAGCTGAGGTATGAGGTAATGGTGTCTTTCACTTCCTGTCTACACACCTGCCCGGCCCGGGGCACCCACGCACCCCCGCCCCGCAACAGAACCCACCCCAGGGAACCCGCTCTCAACTGCCCAAGGATCCACCCGGGAGCACACATGTTCCCCCGCCTCAGGACGCTCGCACGCGCATGAAGGCATGCACGCACGCATGCGCACACACACACACACACACACACACACACTTGACAACTGGTAACTAACCCAATATGTGCCAACAGATTTTCTCAATATAATGACAAGTGTTTTATGCATCAGCATATAATGAAGCAACAAGACGTAGAGGCAGCAATACAGCGGTAAAATTAGTTTTTGTGTAGATAAATATTTAAGAGAACCTATACATGATGAATTAAGACTCTTGTGCAGCACTTGGGTACCTTTACTGTGGAAACGTTTCGCCAACCAGTGACTTCATCAGTCCAATACAGAGAAGAATGGTTGAAGCTTCGAAGAGTTTGAAGTCATCAGCCCTTCTGCGTGGAGTCGATCAGTCCATCAATCTTGATAAGAGTACAGCATATGTGCAGAGGAGTTAACATACTGTAGACACGTGAGGTGAAGCAGTCCTGTGTCGTGTCACCTTGGACAAATCCACAGGTGGAAATAGGTTATGCCTAAAGGTTACACAAGCGTAGAGTTCCCTATATCAAGATCCCAAGATGTTGCTGTGTCTGCAACATCTTGGGATTGCAGATAAATGGTTCAGTGAACCGACAGGATGATGAATTAGACACTTGTGCAATACTTGGGTATCTTTATTGTGGAAACGTTTCGCCAACCTGTGGCTTCCTCAGTCCAATCAAAGCTCCTTCTTCGCATATATGTTTGAGGGACTGATTACTTCAAACTCCTTCTGACCTTCAACCATTCTTCTCTGTATTGGACTGAAGAAATCACAGGTTGGCGAAACGTATCCACAATAAAGATACCGAAGTGTTGCACAAGTGTCTAATTCATCATCAGATTTAGTACTTACTAGAACAGTGAGAGGAAATTTTCACCACAACCTACTTGAACCCACCTGGAAAGAGTGATCTTGTTATACTGGAAATATTTCCAATGGAACATGACTAAAAATATGAAAAAGTAATTAGTAAACAAGAATTATTAGATTATAAGAAAAGAAATTATAATGCTGTAAACCGCATTTTAGAGAAATTAAATGGAACAGTGTACAACAAGGGACAGATGTAAATAATTATATAATCTGTACCAAGAGTTCTGTAGTGTTTGTGAAGATGGAATTAAACACCTTATTACAAACAGGAATATAAGACTGAATAATAAAGAATGGCTTAATGGAAGGTGTAGGAGAGCTGTGGAAAAAAAAAGGCTTGTAATTCATATAGGAAGCAGGCCAGTCCAGAAAGCTTGGGATTCAAGGTTAGAAATGAATATAAAAAACTGCAAGAGGAAGACATGCGAGTGTGAGGGAGGTGCGTGAGGCTGTGTAGAACGAAAGAGGGTAAAGCAGCTGGGATTGATGGGATAAAGACTAAAATCTTAAAAGCTGAAAAGGAAATAGACAATTGTAAAGTAGAACCAAAGCTTTTAAGTTTTGCTTCTACTTTAGAATAAATGACAATGGCAAAAATCACTGAGATAGATGAGGAAATGTGTAAAGTATTGAATATAAAGTTTCAGACAGTGTTGACAACACAAGATATATTTTCATGTTGGGAATTTTAGTACCAGACAGAGAAATAAATTAGAGGATATCGTAATAACTAATTGGAGATAAATAAATTGTTGCGGGATGCTGATAAGAAAAACGCCCTTACACCACTGTGAGATGGGTTAGGTTATCCATTTTTGGAAAACTTTCGATTTTACTACAGGAAGGTAAATTAGTAAATATATGGTAGATGACACATACTGTAACTATATTTTAAAAAGGTAACAGGGAAGACTCTTTAAACTATAAACCGGTTTTGTTGAAAAATGTTGTAAAATTATTAGAAAAGCCATTAGAGTAAGGTGGATCCAGCAATACGAGAATATCAACATACTCGCTGGTAAACAATTTGATTTTCGATCTCCACATTCTTTATATGAAATTTGTTAAGTTATTATGACAAGGTTTTGTTCAATGTTCAAGAAAGAAATGATGGGCTGATTATATTTATCTATAATTTTAGAAAACCTTTGATAGAGTTCACATGAAAGACTAGTGTGGAAACTGCCAAAATATAGGAGGAATTAAAAGTAAGTTATTAGAAAAGATGAGATACTTTCAGAGAAAAATGCATACAGTTGAAAATAAAATATATCCGAATGGGGTACCACAAGGCTCTATACTTGCCCAATAATGTTTCTAATTTATATAACTGATTTACCAGAAGTAAAAAAAAAAATCTGAATATGTTTGCAGACGATACAAAACTCTTACGAAAAATTAATAAAAATGACAGTAAAGCCTTGCAAGAGGATGTGGATAAATTGAGCACACGGAGTGATGGATGATGAAATTTGATGTAGATAAATGCTACTATGTACTGGAAATGAGCGAAAGTGAAATCAGGACACCTGATTGAAAGCATCAGATAGAGAAAAGGATCTATAAAATATTGCTATCAAAACGAACTGTCATCGGAAGATCATATAAATGTGAGAAACTCGCCTGCTACACTGACAAACTACAAAATAGCTTGCAAATACATGGATGGTTAAATGTTTAGAAAGTTGTTCATAACTTTTATTAGGCCAAAATCGGGATATTCAGCGGTTGTGTGGGCACCAGACAACCGCTGAAAAACAGAGATAAACTAGAAAATATTCAGAGAAACCCTCCATAATAGCTGCCAGAGTTGAGCAAAATGAACTATGATTAAAGGCTGAAAACATTAAGGGTACTCATGTTGGCTGATAAGAGGAGATATGATAATCACTTATAAGGTCTTGAAAAGACCTGAAGTAGATAAAGAAGATTTCTTAGTATCTGCAACAAGGATAACAAGAGACCACAGTTGCAATTTAAAAAAAAAAAGAAACAGAAACGACTGAATTTTTTCTTCTCAAACAGAGTTACTGATAAGTGGAATACATTAAAGGAGGAATTAGCTAGTGCTGCAACCACAGGAAATTAAAAAAGAAAATATGATGAACGGAGTACTGAAGACGAGACACCACGAACATCACTCTGCTACTGAGGCTATAAATAGGTAATTACACACACACACACACACACACACACACACACACACACACACACACACACACACACACACACACACTATATTTTAAAAAGGTAACAGGGAAGACTCTAGGTGAAGTAGAGCTTGATCATACAGAATGTGAAAAGGACTTTGGAGTCATGGTGAGCAGAAATCTAAAGCCAAGACAGCAGTGCCTTAGTGTGCGCAACAAGGCGAACAGATTACTTGGATTTATCTCAAGAAGTATAAGTAACAGAAGTCCAAAAGTTATTTTACAGCTCTATACATCACTAGTGAGGCCTCATTTAAAAAAGGAGACAGTCATGAAGCATTAAACTACAGACCAGTGTCACTGACATGCATAGTATGCAAAGTCATGGAGAAGATTATCAGAAGAGTGGTGGAACACCTAGAAAGGAATGATCTCATCAACAGCAGCCAACATGGTTTCAGGGACGGGAAATCCTGTGTCACAAACCTACTGGAGTTCTATGACATGGTGACAGCAGTAAGACAAGAGAGAGAGGGGTGGGTGGATTGCATTTTCTTGGACTGCAAGAAGGCGTTTGACACAGTACCACACAAGACATTAGTGCAAAAACTGGAGGACCAAGCAGGGATAACAGGGAAGGACTACAATGGATCAGGGAATACTTGTCAGGAAGACAGCAGCGAGTAATGGTACGTGGCGAGGTGTCAGAGTGGGCACCTGTGACCAGCGGGGTCCCACAGGGGTCAGTCCTAGGACCAGTGCTGTTTCTGGTATTTGTGAACGACATGACGGAAGGAATAGACTCCGAGGTGTCCCTGTTTGCAGATGACGTGAAGTTGATGAGAAGAATTCATTCGATCGAAGACCAGGCAGAACTACAAAGGGATCTGGACAGGCTGCAGACCTGGTCCAGCAATTGGCTCCTGGAGTTCAATCCCACCAAGTGCAAAGTCATGAAGATTGGGGAAGGGCAAAGAAGACCGCAGACGGAGTACAGTCTAGGGGGGCCAGAGACTACAAACCTCACTCAAGGAAAAAAATCTTGGGGTGAGTATAACACCGAGCACATCTCCTGAAGCGCACATCAACCAAATAACTGCTGCAGCATATGGGCGCCTGGCAAACCTCAGAACAGCATTCCGACATCTTAATAAGGAATCGTTCTGGACCCTGTACACCGTGTACGTTAGGCCCATATTGGAGTATGCGGCACCAGTTTGGAACCCACACCTAGCCAAGCATGTAAAGAAACTAGAGAAAGTGCAAAGGTTTGCAACAAGACTAGTCCCAGAGCTAAGAGGTATGTCCTACGAGGAAAGGTTAAGGGAAATCAACCTGACGACACTGGAGGACAGGAGAGATAGGGGGAACATGACAACGACTTACAAAATACTGAGAGGAATTGACAAGGTGGACAAAGACAGGATGTTCCAGAGATTGGACACAGCAACAAGGGGACACAGTTGGAAGTTGAAGACACAGATGAATCACAGGGATGTTAGGAAGTATTTCTTCAGCTACAGAGTAGTCAGGAAGTGGAATAGTTTGGGAAGCGATGTAGTGGAGGCAGGATCCATACATAGCTTTAAGCAGAGGTACGATAAAGCTCATGGTTCAGGGAGAGTGACCTAGTAGCGACCAGTGAAGAGGGGGGGCCAGGAGCTTGGAATCGACCCCTGCAACCTCAACTAGGTGAGTACAACTAGGTGAGTACACACACACACACACACAATGTAGTGGAGGCAGGATCCATACATAGCTTTAAGCAGGGGTATGATAAAGCTCATGGTTCAGGGAGAATGACCCAGTAACGACCAGTGAAGAGGCGGGGCCAAGAGCTATGAATCGACCCCTGTAACCACAACTAGTGAGTACAACTAGGTGAGTACAACTAGGCGACTACACACACACTTGGGGGTCCTGAAACACGGAGAGCAAGATGATGGATGTGGTACAGGAAAACCTCATGCACCAACATGTTAAGGACACTACCAGAGAGAGAGGGGAAGATGAACCAGCAAGACTGGACCTTGTGTTCACCCTAAGTAGCTCAGACATCGAGGACATCACATATGAAAGACCCCTTGGAGCTAGCGACCACGTGGTTCTGAGCTTTGAATACATCGTAGAGCTACAAGTGGAGAAGGCAACAGGAGTAGAAAGGGAAAAGCCAAACTATAAAAGGGGGGACTACACAGGTATAAGGACCTTCCTGCAAGAGACTCAGTTGGAGAGAGAGTTGGTAGGAAAGTCAGTAAACGAAATGATGGACTGCGTAACAACAAAATGCAAGGAGGCAGAGGAAACGTTTGTTCCCAAGACTCACAGAAATAATGGAAAGACCAGAATGGGCCCTTGGTTTACCCGAAGGTGTAGGGAGGCACGCATATATATATATATATATATATATATATATATATATATATATATATATATATATATATATATATATATATATATATATATATATATATATATATATGTCGTGCCGAATAGGCAGAACTTGCCATTTTGGCTTAAATAGCAACGCTCATCTTGCCATATAGGACAAGTGAAAATTTGTGTATGCAATAATTTCGCCCAAATCATTCTGAACCTAACGAAAAAAATATATTTGATTGTGTTTGTTTAATACTAAATTATTGTAAACATATTTAAAATATATTTAGTTGGGTTAGGCTAAAATTAATTGTTCTTGTTATAATAAGGTTAGGTAAGTTTTCTAAGATTCTTTTGGTGCAAAATTAAAATTTTTTACATTAACGTTAACGAAAAAAATATATCTTTAAACGTATAAGAGAAAATTTTATAAAAGACTAATTTTAAATGAGTTCTTGCTAATTGACCAGTTTTACATATTCGGCACGACATTATATATATATATATATATATATATATATATATATATATATATATATATATATATATAAATATATATTTATATTATTTATAATATAATTTTATAAATATATAATTTTATAAATTATATAATATTTTATATACAAAAATATATTTCGTGGGTTTTGGCTTAAATAGCAACGCTCTTCCTGAATAAGGCAAGCTAAAATTTGTGTATCCAACAATTTCGCAAAAATCCTTCTGGACCTAACGAAAAAAATATATTTCTTTGTGTTTGCTTATTATTAAATTGTATACTTGTATAAAATATATTGAGTTGGATTAAGCTAAACTAAATTGCGCTTGTTATAATAAGGTTACGTTTTCTAAGGTTCTTTTGATACAAAAATTATTAATTTTTACATTAATATACATTAAAAAATATATATCTTTAAACGTATAAGAGAATTTTTTAGAAGTATATATATGACATATATATATGAAGAACAACAACTCTGACTGGCCGAGACTCGAACCCGAAATTTTAGGAAGTCTCCCAATAAGCCAGCTAAACTCTCGGCGCTATAAAACAATAAACCACCATGGTGTGTGGCATAGGTACTGTGTACTTGATGCGGAGTACGCGGGTTCGAGTCCTGCTCTGGGTTGAGATTAGGTTTATAAATAATTTCGCTCGTTCGCAAATTGTTAAGTGCACACACGCACGCACATACACACGCACACCGCTGAATTATATACTGATCTTGGAAGCCTATGATTATGCGAGTGGCCAGGGCCTGCAAAAACTTACAGTAAATCCTTCCCAATTTCAGTGACATCATTGTTTACCTGTGAATGAAAGAGTGAACATACTCTGCTTATCTCACTGGCTAAATTGAACACAATTATTGTGCTCACAACATTCAGGCAGTGGGCGTGTTCTTTGTCACAATCCCAAAATCATGCAATTTTTTTTCAGGACTAGTTGTGCGCAACGTATTATGGCAAGCAAGGCAAGAAATTCATAGGTGATTTTGTGAGAAACTGAAGAATGTTTGTATGTGTAGTTCTGTGAATCTGAGGGCGCTTTGTGTTTTCTTGTAAGGAAACAGAATAGACAGACAGGAAGAGTCAACTAAGACAACAGTTCAAGGCAGGGTTCAGGTGACCTAGTACGTATTTCTCGCTCATATGAAGCCCTGTCTCACCCCTGCAGACAGGTCTAGGGGTTGTTTTACAAGGGCAGCCCTAACCGGAGTTGCAAATTATCTGAATACAATGATAACACGAGCATAAATACATCACACGTAACAAGATTTAATTGTAACAATGTGTCGCTCAGGGTAGAGCTTCATCAGGTATGGCTTAATAAAGTTCTACACAGAGTGAAACATTGCCACAATAAAAGCCTGTTATATCTGACATACACCCGTGCACCCAGCATATCTCTGACATGCTTCTCTATTGGTCTACTGATCAGATTGTGCACTGATGATGGAGAAGGGCTCTTGATAAAAAAAAAAAAAAGGAATTTAAGTTAATCTTCCTTTTCTCAATTCAGACCTGATTTCCTCTCATTCCTGGGGCGTTATATGACCCTTACGGGTCACCGGAATGTTTAATGGTTGATCATAACACTTAAACGATGAGCAAATGGATTCTAAAGTTAATTTGTCACCTGTGTGAGACCGAAGGTCAAAAGCCTCTTGTTGAGTGATTGGTAGGGTGGTTGTGTAGTGATTGGTGGGGTGATTGTGTAGTGATTGGTGGAGTGGTTATGTAGTGATTGTTGGGGTGATTGGTGGTTGTTGTGTAGTGATTGGTTTTGTAGAGATTGGTTGGATGGTTGTGTAGTGATTGGTGGGGTGCTTGTGTAGCGATTGGTGGAGTGGTTGTTGTGCAATGATTGGTGGGGTGCTTGTTGTGTAGTGACTGGTGAGGTGCTTGTTGTGTGGTGATTGGTTGGGTGCTTGTGTGGTGATTGGTAAGGTGGGTGGTGTATAGTGATTTCCGAGGTGGTTGTGTAGTGATTGGTGGGGTGGATGTGTGGTGATTGGTGGGGTGGATGTTGTGTAGTGATTGGGTGGTTGTTGTGACGTTAGTGGTGTTGTGCTGTGTAGTGAGGTGGGGTGGATGTGGGGCAGTGTAGTGTGGGGTGGATGTTGTGTAGTGATTGGTGTGGTGTGTAGTGATGGTGGGGTGGATGTTGTGTAGTGATTGGTGGGGTGGATGTTGTGTAGTGATTGGTGGTTTTGGATGTGCGTATTGGTGAGGTGGTTCTGTAGTGATTGGTGGGGTGGTTGTGTAGTGATTGGTAGACTGGTTGTTGTGCAGTGATTGACAGTGTGGTTACTGGCTTTTTGAGAGGATAGTTAAGGGAGATTTATTGTGTTTTGTAGTGATTTATTGAGTATGTAGGAGTGACGTGACAGTGATGGTTCTTGAAAATAGTTATTGATTACCGAATTTCGAAATTATTACCTGTGGCATACCTGCAACCGGTTTCGAGGATTTTATTCTCAAAAGCCAGTCTGGGGGCCAGGCTGTTACTGCTTGCAGTAGGTTAATTTAAAGTGTGAGATTAAGGTAGTTTAATGAAGTTACCGACAGTGAAGGGTTAGTGAAGCTGTCTGATAGGAACGTGAAGTTTATAGTGCATTAATAGGCTATAAAACCAATACGTTTTATCAGATTCTTCTTTACCTTTGGGTGAATTTAAGGTAAATCCATTTACACCACGACTGTGTCATCAGAAGAATCAACACTATCAGTCTACCACTTTGATACTACCTTATTCCTAAATCAGATTACACCGTTTGAAGCTTGCTTATACTTCTCATCCTAGACCTGATTACATTAATAAAAGCTTACCAGCACCTCCACCTACCCATATGCAGATGAATGGTTCAGAGAACCGACACGTTGATAAATTAGACACATGTCGCTAAACACGTGTCGCCACACACTGTGTGGCGAAACGTTTCCTCAATAAAGATACCCAAGAGTCTAATTTATCAATCTTAGGGTTATTCGAACTGTGATATACGCGGAATTCTGGCAAGAAAGCTATTGAATTAATGATGGTGAAGGTGTTTTCTTCCTTGGGTCACCTTGACTTGGTGAGAAATGACCGATATGGAAAAAACAACAACAAAACCTAACAACAACAACAACAACAACAACAACAATAATAATAATAATAATAATAATAATAGTAATAATAATGTTTCCCTGTATACTGGGAAGGGTCGGGAGGAGAGATGGGCACTACCCAGCTTAAGGTGTACAAGATAAACTCGCAGACTCAGACAAGAACAAGACGCTTGACATATTCTTCCCACTTAGCGGTAGTTAATACTATAATTTCCCGTCTTATTTATTGGGCACTTGGAGGATGACTTATGCTGGGTTTGTTTTGTCTACGTAAGTGTGGTACACCACAAGAAATGACACTAGGGACGTTCTCTATACTTAAAAGTTCATCAGCGTCAGAGATATATACCAGCGTGTTATTTCTGCACCGTGCTAGGTAGCTAATGTTAACATTGCCCTCAGTATGTGTTTGAGAATCTTGCTCTACAAGTCACTTGTGGTCAGACATCATCGTACCTGTGACTCACCTGTGACCGCTTTTGAGGCTTTCTTTAGCCCTGCAGCCCAGCCCGAGGCGTCTTCTTTGTTGAATGCTTGTTTAACGAGGCTGTTGCTGTTGGCGACCGGCTCACATAACCATAACAGGCTGATTTATCTGACACTTTGCGAAGGTAATGGTCCAGTTTCATCTTGAAAACTTCTACATTTATTCCTGTAATTTTTCTGGTATCTACTGGAAGTAGACTGAAGAGTCTTGGACCACAGATGTTAACACAGTGGTTTCTTACTCTGCCCAAGCGGCCCCAAGCGGAGTGTGAGCAGGGACATATTTTGTGAAGGGATTCAGGGAAACTGGCTAGCCGGACTTGAATCCTGGAAATGGGAAGTACAATGCCTGCACTTTAAAGGAGGGGTTTGAGATATTGGCAGTTTGGGTGACTATCTAAACTGCCGTACGTGGGCGCCTCTGCAAAGACAGTGATTATGTATGAATGATGGTGAAAGTGTTAGCTGATAATGAAAGTTTTTTCTTTGTTTTTTGGGGTTTTCTTTTTTTTTTGGGTCACCCTACCTTGGTGAGAGACGGCCAACGTGTTAATATATATATATATATATATATATATATATATATATATATATATATATATATATATATATATATATATGCAAAACAGCCACTGTGAAAGAATAATGAAATTCCAAGCGCTTTCGTGACTACTCACATTGTCAAAGAACAATAAAAGTGATGCATCAAAGGAAGGCATATAAAGGGTCTAGACCACACCTCACCATCACATCCCACAACAAAGCAACACCTGACGTGCGACTCATAAGAGAACACTGCAGCAGGCCCGCTGGCCAAACTAGATAGGTCCTTCACACAACCCACGAACAAACTATTCTACCCAAGAATTAAGATTTATTATTTGTCCAATGTATTAAATTCTTCCCAAATTCTATTAATTGTAAAATAATTGGAAAAATAATAAATCTTAATTCTTGGGTAGAATAATTTGTTCGTGGGGTGTGTGAAGGACCTGTCTGGTTTGGCCAGCGGGCCTGATGCAGTGTTCTCTTTCTTACGAGTTGCTTTGTTGTGGGATGTGATAGTGAGGTGTGGTCTAGACCCTTTATATGCCTTCCTCTGATGCATCACTTTCATTGTTCCTTGATAATGTGAGTAGTCACGAAAGCCCTTGGAATTTCATTATTCTTTCACAGTGGTTGTTTTGCATATTCTGAAATCACCTATTTACTATGATCTTATTATATATATATATATATATATATATATTTTATATATATATATATATATATATATATATATATATATATATATATATCTTACGAGGGATCTGTATTCTTCACATCAGAGTGTACATTCCAAGTACTCTGAGGTGTTCCTAATAGTTAAGATGCCTTACTAGTTCTATTCGAGCAGTAAACGATCTTTACATTTTCTATATTTTTATTACATTCATACTTTCAATTCAAGTTTATTCTCTATAAGGGTTACAATGTGGGGTTTACAGGTTTTGGGTATTTTGTGGTTTACATGTTATAAAATACTAATTACAGAGGGGGCCACTAGGACACCTTGCATGGCTAGGCATTTCGAGCAGACTTAGATTAATTCTTAACGTTAAATCTTTACAGATTATGGTATTAAGTCTAAGTGACTACATCATAATTTGTGAGTTTATCAATGTGAATGCTTTTGTTTTGCCACAATACAAGGTGTCTATATTTGAGTATCATAGGCAAACTAATGACTAGCTAGGATTTATTATTTTAAGATTAGTATTTCTGTGTTTGTAGTCAGTGGGTGAGTGAGTGTAATTGTGAACCACCAGGTGGTTATCATGTAGTTAGTTGTCGGGGTGGATCAGGGAGATAAGATGTTTTCTAACTGTAGTTTTGAAAGTGATGAATGTGTCTGCAGTTCTCGAGTTTTCAGGTAGGGTGTTCCAGATTTTAGGTCCTTTGAAATACATTGAATTTTTGTAAAGGTTTAGTCGAACACGGGGAATGTCATGGAGATGTTTGTGTCTGGTGTTATGCCCGTGGATCCTGTCACAACTATCAAGAAAGCGTTTTAGGTCAAGGTTAATATTGGAATTTAAGTTCCTGTAGATATAGATTGCACAGTAGTAAGTGTGGATGTTCTGAACAGGGAGTAAGTTTTAGATCTATGAAGAGTGGGGGGGGGGGGTGTTGCCAGGGATGGGATTAGTTATTGTTCTTACTGCGGCTTTTTGTTGGGTTATTATTGGCTTTAGGTGTGTTGCTGCAGTTGATCCCCAAGCACAGATAGCATAGGTGAGATAAGTGAATGGTATAGTGTGAGAAGGGCAGTTTGCGGTACATAGTATCGTATCTTGGAGAGGATCCCCACCGTTTTGGATACTTTTTTTGTTATGTGTTGGATATGGGTGCTGAAATTTAGGTTGTTGTCGAGATATAGGCCAAGGAATTTGCCCTCATTATGTCTGGCAATTAGAGTGTTGTCGATCTTAATGTTAAGTTGTGCAACACCTGCTCTGCTACCAAACATAATATTGTAGGTTTTGCCAGTGTTAAGTGTAAGTTTATTGGCTGTCATCCAAGTCGATATTTTGAGCAGCTCCTCATTAACAATGGTGTTGAGGGTGGCAAGATTAGGGTGGGAGATGACGTAAGTCGTGTCGTCAGCAAAGAGAATGGGCTTCAGGTGTTGGGATATGTTTGGAAGATCACTGATGTAAATGAGGAAGAGCAGGGGTCCAAGGACACTTCCCTGCAGAACTCCAGTATTAAGTGGCCGTATTGATGAGGCTGTGTCTTTATTGGTGACATACTGATACCTATTAGGTAGGATTTAAAATATGCAAGCGCATGGCCTCTTATACCATAGTGGTCAAGTTTGTGGAGTAGGATGTCGTGGTCTACTGTGTCAAACGCTTTTCTTAGGACAATAAAAATTCCTAGCAGATATTCCTTATTTTCCAATGCTTTGTAAAGCAGATCTAGCATTTTTATAATTGCATCATTAGTGCTTTTATTTTTCCTGAATCCAAATTGGCAGGGGTTGAGTATGTTTTGTGACGTTATAAATGAATATAGTCCCCCTGTGCACGAGGTTTCTCGAAGATTTTGGATAGCAATGGTAAGTTTGATATTGGCCTATAGTTGTTTACGTCTGTAGGGTCACCACCTTTATGTATTGGTGTAACCCTTGCTGTCTTGAGTAGTGTCGGGAAAGTGCTAGTTTCTAGTGACTTGTTAAAAAGTAATGTAATAGCATGCGAAAGGACATGGGCCGCTCACTTGTACAATAATGGTGGACGTGAGACAGATTCCCCGAGTTATTTTTAAGTGACTTTATGATCGCGGTGACTTCCGTGGGTTCAGTTGGTACAAGATAGAAGGAATTTGGGAAATTCCCATCTAGGTAGTCCCCGGCACGGGCATTGGTACGTGGGATTTTACTGGCGAGATTAGATCCTATGTTTGAGAAGAAGTCGTTTATCTTGTTAGCTGTATCAGTGGGATGCAGTGGTGTTTCATGAGGTTTAGTTAGAACAATATTCTTGTCTTTTTTTCAGTTTGTGGGTCCCCAGAATCTGGGAAAGTGTTTTCCAGGTCTTTTTTATATCTCCTCTTGTGTCAGTGAATCTGCTGGAGTAGTACAGTTGTTTGGCTTTCTTTATTAATTTGGCGAGAACTGCTGAATATTGTTTAAGAATATCTTTGTGTATTATATAGACACTATATTGCTTTTCATATTGGTGTTTCTTATTAATGGATTTCAGAATGCTGCTGGTTAGCCATGGGCAACCAAGCCGTTTATTCGTGATCTGTTTCGTTTTTATAGGACAATGTTTGTTGTATAGTCTAAGTATTTTGTTAAGAAAAATGTCTGTCCAATTGTCAATACTCAAGGCATTGGAGAATTCTGTAGGCCAGTCAACAGTCTCTAGGTCTGCTGTGAAATTCCTTATTGAGGCCTCGTCATGGAGTCGAAACGAAACTTTGTTGTATTCGAGTGGTGGCTTACTAATGTTTGTTAAGAGGAAGGTTGAGTAGTGGTCAGTAGTGCTGTCTGTGATTATCCCTGACTTAAGGGGGGCTAGTATATTGGTCCATATGTGGTCTATCATGGTTGCACTTGTCTCAGTCAGCCTGGTTGGTTTAGTTAGTGTTGGTATGAGAAGTGCGTTGTTCATATTGTTGATGAAATCAGTTACAGTCTGATCATCTGGTAGGCCAAGGTTGATATTGAAGTCTCCAGCTAAGAGAAGGTGGTGCTTGTTCATTTGTCTGTTTGTTATTAGTGACTTTAGATTCTCACTGAAGTTTGGGATGTTTGTGTGGGGTACCCGGTATATGGCACCGATTGTTATAGGCGTCTTGAGGTTTTTTACAGTAAAATTAGCAAAAATGTATTCCCATATTCATCACTAAAACAATTAGTGCTAATACAAGATAGTTGGTTAGAGTAATAGATTGCAGTACCACCCCCAACTTGGTATGGTCTGCAGTTGTGGATCGCTGTGCATCCTGGTAGTGGGTAGATATCAATTGTGTTCTGCTTAAGCCAGGTCTCAGTAAGAATAATGCAGGAGAAGGGTGTCTTTAGTGACTCAAGGAGTGCCAGGAGGTCATCATAGTGTTTGCTTAAGGACCTGATGTTGTAGTTAAGAACTGATAGACTTTGAGCAGTGTTCAGGATAGTGCTGGCTTGTGATGCTGTTTAATAAAGGCAGTTACTTTCCAATAAGTTTTGATTGTGTGTTAGATTATGGAGGTTTAGATCAGGGTCAACGTGATCATTCATCTTTTAGGTTTAAATAGTGGTTGTTTATATCCTGCATTATGTGGTGAGTTCTAATACTGATTTCTGTAGTGGTGGGAGGTTTGGATAAGTATACCGCTAAAGCACTTTGGTCATATATAGTCACTAATAAACATAATGAAATTGATATTGTCTATGTGTTGTGCTAGAATGAGCTAAAGTACAACTAGGTATAAACTAATACTAAAAAAAAAAAATTACAAGTGGCACCAGACTCACTCTTGTAATTGCACTAAGGTCTAATATAATGAATTTATTGTTGTCTATGTATTGAGCTAGAAAGAGCTAAAGTACAACTAGGTATAGTTAGTTTAGGTGTTGTCTAAGTATTGAGCTAGAATGAGCTAAAGTACAACTAGGTATAGTTAGTTTAGGTGTTGTCTAAGTATTGAGCTAGAATGAGCTAAAGTACAATTAGGTATAAACTTATAATATAAAAATACAAATTAAAATGGTACTTGCAATTGCACTAGGGTCTGATATAGGTTGTTAACAAGATCAGGAGTATAACTAGATTTAAATTGACAAAATAAAATTCACAAATTAAAGTACCAAAAGAATAATAAGTAAAAAATAACAACGGCAATGACTTGGTTATAATATGATAGTAAGATGGTAGACAGGTAAACAGGTACACAGGATAATATAAAGGTTGGAGTTGAATATACAAACTTGAAAATTTGGCAACAAAATGTTATGAAAAGTATTAAATAATGATCAATGTACAAAAGTAAAATTGACTGGTATTAAATATGGTATTTAACAAAATTTTAGTAAGTAAAAATGATTACAAAAAAAGATTAATTAGCAAAAAAAAAGTGAAAAAGTAATGTTTATTTCAAGTATTAAATTTTAAGAACAGTTATTTGGATTCAATATTGCACTGGTAGTTATATTAGAGGTTATTTGGAGCGTTAAACAGCATCTGGGAAACTATGAGATAATCCTTGGATCAAGAGGCTCTCGCCAGCATCAAGGAAACTCCCTTGAGGGGAGCTCTGATGTTTCTCTTGCTCTGTACGGAGCTATCAACACACTACAACGTTTTAGACGTAAAAACATAAGTGACTTGAATAGTATCACGGCGTTATTTCTCTTTGTTTTGAAGTTTCTCATTATTAACCCTATCATTTTCCTGGCCTTCGTGGCATTTGTCTTATTGTGTCCTTTATATGTAAGGTTATCTGGCACTATTAGATAGAAGTCTTTTACATGTTCCTTTAGTTCTAAGAGATGGACCCCTTGTGCTTTATATCCTGTGTTCAAATTGAGTTCTTCATTCTTTCCATATCTGATAACTAAGAATTCCTCACCATTTAACATCATGTTATTTTCCACTGAAACTGGAAGACGGAATTTATATCTGCTTGCAATTTTTCCGTGTCTCATCGAGGTGACACTCACGCTTATGATGGTATTGTCCGCAAAGGTTTATACAAATGTTGTTTTTGTCTGTTATTAATTAAGATGAGAGACTAAAGGCACTAGACCCGCGCCTTAGGTACAGAATATTTTTACTTTGCAAAAGTTATGCTTTTTGTTACTGCTATTCTTTGTTCTACTAGAAAATTTAATGTCCATTTTCCTACTTTTCTTATTAACCTCATTTTATGGGCTATCCCTGTATCTGCGTTCGTCAAATGCGTTAGAAAATTTCGTACAGACATTCATTTTGATTTACTTCCAAACCTTCCGTGATTTTGTCATAATGATCTAATAGTCAACCCGAGTTATGTAGGTAATTCTTTTCTGTAAATCTTGTAATCTAGCATCTCGCCACTCTTTCATACCGGGTCAGTACTTTTTTTTTTTTTTTTTTGCCAGAGCTGTACTGCCTCTTTTATACAGAGGAGATATGTCTGCATTTTATACGGTTTCTGGGATTTCACCAAGATCCATGCTTATTCTCCAAATAATACTAAGCTCTCCAACTACTAGCATTTTGCACTTTCTAAATAAAGAATTTCAAATTAAGCTCAAACGCTGTAAGAACATGTTGTCTTCCTTCGTTGAATTCTGACTGATTTGCATTTATGTCAGATATATGATTTGTAGAGTAGGCAGAGGTAATGAATAGCTATCTGAATCGTCAACTCGTCTGTCGACTAATGGATTGCTAGGTTTAACTCATTCTTTTCGTTATTAGTGCATTTTTACTTGTAATTTTCATATATCCAGAAATATTGAAGATTTTCTTAAATTTCCCGAATAGTTTTTTGTTCCAATTATGTTTCTGCTTTATATCGGCAATTTCTCAGCGAATATTATCTTTCCTTTGCTGTGACATTTGTTCATATTCAAGGAATTCAGCAACCTATTTTCTTCTGTACATTCATCTTTCTCTTTCAGAAGTTGATTTCCCTGTAGGTTCTCACCGAAAAATGTACAGACCCACACAAGACCGGACACTGGTGTAGGTTTATGGGGCTAAGTAACACTTCCTGGGGAATGTATGATAGACTACTTTCATTTTGTCCCAGTCAATTCACTGATTATACAGTGTAAGTTAAGTTTACTGAAGATCTCTTCACGTTGGCTATTTCTTAGGTTCTCCATGTATGGCTTATGCTGTACTGCATTGAAGTCATAATTTATTTATATTGCATTTCAGATTGTTGTGTATCATATTAGTTCCTCAATGGAAATAATATGATCATATTAGTTCCTCAAGTCTCGAGAATTTTTAATTTCCAGTAGGTTCTAATGTGTTTGTTCAAAGCAGCTTTTCAGTGAGTCCCCAAAGTTTCCTCGTAATTAGCTTCACGGGCTTCCTGTACAATATGTTATCATCATTTTCAATTTAACTTAAGATGTTAAAATCTCCAAGGAGGATATTTGGTGAAGGGTTTTCAGGCAATCAAGTATCTTCTTATCAGTTCCACATGCTTCTCTGCAAGTTAGAAAAGTTGATTGATTTTTATTTTTTTGACTACAATGAGGATTTCAACGGTTACTGTTTAAGATGGTGAGTCCTCAGAGGACATTCCCCTGTAACTGACTTACTTTTCACCAAGGACATAAGTTTAGTATGAGCCTTTTAACAACAGTTGCCTGTGTTGTTGTAAAAGCACCAAATACTGCATTTGCTTCTGTGAGAAACCCACTTATTTACATAGTTAACTTCGCATTTTTTCTCTCCTCTTAAACCTTGAGTGAAAAAAAAAGGAAGGATGATTTACCACTTGCAATGTTTCGGTTATTAGGTTATATTAATACATCTAATATGACACGTGGTTTAAATATCCCTGTTCTCCACAGTACTAAATGTGCTGTGGGCTGTTGTAGGTTCGATTCTTTCACCGTGATTTACCGCGTTCCGTTGGTATGTATCTGTTCTCTACCGTATGTTCTTACTCGGTGTTGGTTCTTTTCCTTCTTTTATTTTGTTTCTTTCGTAATATGCAATTTTACAGCTGTGTTTACCTCACAAGAAATTTTGGACAACGTTAGGACATAACATTTTCTCATCTGCAGTAATAATTACACATCTCAAGGCAAAAATATATGCAATCATTATCAATATGACATCCATTTTTTGTAAAATACTGGAACACTTTCTGGCGTGTGTTTATTTACATAGCATTCCATATCTGCAGCTTTCCCTGGCATAGTTCTTGCGTATTTCCTGATACAGTTCCTCTTTTGTTAGCTGTGAGGTCCATAAAAAAAACCGCACCTAGGAGAGGAGCCTAATGACGACGTTTCGGTGAGCTGTAGAGCGAAACGTAATCGATTTAGTCATAACTGACTTGACAATGGTCCAGTCACGCAATTGTGACTTTCTTAATCTTTCTGTACCGCAAGATGTCCTAAGGTATACCGTCTCTCTATGGTACTTCCTCGGAATTTGCTGTTTTATCCCTTGGTGCTGTTGTTGCCTCCTCGTCGTCTGTCAGTGTGGCTATTACTGTTTTATACTGCTGTCGCTTCCTCGTCTTCTGTCTCGTCACTACTGTTCTACAAATATATTTCTACCATCCACTAACTGATATTTTAACTACTGCGCTTTCCCATCTACCTTTCCAACAATATATTTATATTATATATATTATATATATATATTAATAATATAATATATATATATTATATATATTTATAAAATGTCGTGCCGAATAGGTAAAATTGGTCAATTAGCAAGAACTCATTTAAAATTAGTCCTTTCTAAAATTTTCTCTTATACGTTTAAAGATATTTTTTTCATTTATATTAATGTAAAAATTATAATTTTGCACCAAAAGTACATTAGAAAACTTACCTAACCTTATCATAACAAGCTCAATTTAATTTAGCTTAATCCAACTAAATATATTTTAGATAGGTTTACAATAATTTAAAAATAAACAAACACAATGAAGCATATTTTTTTCGTCAGGTTCAGAATGATTTTGCGAAATTATTGCATATACAAAATTTTACTTGCCTTATTCGGCAAGAAGAGCGTTGCTATTTAAGATACACTCGCAAGTTTTAACTATTCCGCACGACATTTATATATATACTGCGACTAGCCGGGGATCGAACCCGAGATATTTAACCAGCCTTCTGGGACATTAGGTAAATTTATCGACGCCTTAGTCCACTAGGCCACCATGCTACGAACCTCAAGTGCCCAGTACGTACACTGTACATGCCACTCCTGACGCGAGCACATTTGTGGTTGTGGATAGCTACAGGAACTAATTTCGTTCTACTCCCGTTTGGGATACCAGTCTCACGAACAGTACACTTATTTATGCATCCAGGAAACATGTGTTTTTTAAACGTAAATAATACTCAAGTGTGGAACAACCGAATGTGAAAATTCACTTAATAGGATCATGACTGTCTGTGTACCTATGATGGGTATCAAGGTGGTCATGGGGGATGGGGAGAGAGGAGTGGGAGCGTGGGTTGCTGTCTACCCCACACTGCACAAAAGAAGTACTAATGGTTGCAGGTTTTTGCAATGATTGCGTTTTCAACTGGTCCCTGGAGCGTTACCAACTGGTCTCTGGAGCGGCCGCTGAAGCTATGTGGTTGTGATTTGAGTGGCTGCAGGGAATCTGCCCTAGGGTAGTCTCTGAGAAGATAGGTGGAAGGTCACAGGAAATCTGCCGTAGGTCAGTCTTTACAAGAATGGAAGGTCATAGGTAATCTGCCGTAGGAAAAGCACAAAGTAGACGGGTGGGAAGTCACATGAAATCTGTATTAAGGAATTTGGAATACCTGGAAGGGTGTCCAAATTATTTTTTCTTCCTCCAACTTTTCGATTTTGCTCGTAACTCGAGAACGCCTCATCCAATTGGCTTTAATTTTTCGAACTAGTGTACGGTAACAAGGACCAAAATCAAATGTATTTTCTTACAGAAATGTAGAGATTTTTACTTAGAAAAACCAAAATCCGTGGTTTTATGATTTATAAGTTTTACGAGAGGAGATTTTTTTTTTGAATATTCTAGGCAACATTTTCGTTTGAATTTTCACAAATTTTTCGTTTATTTCTTGAGAATGTCTTATTCGATCGGCTACAAATTTTCAACGCTTGAATCCGTGGCTGTCCTATACACAATTTTACATAGGTCAATCCCAAATTTTGTTTCCGTGTGCCAGTGGACACAGGCTCCTCTGATAAGACTTTACAACCTCCACACTTGTCTACAGTATTATTTTATCTTATTATTTTAACTTAATGCTTGTGAGGGGCTCTTGATCCAAGACACTGGGTTTATCGTCCCTATGCTTGGATCAAATCTGAATGCCTCCCATTTCATAGGCGTTATATGACCCCGAAGAGTTTAGGACTTTCCTCTTATTAAAATATAGCATTTAAAAACGGCTGATACATGGTATGAAATGGACGGAACGTTTCATGGCCTTCGACTGTGAAGACACAAATTTTGTTGGATTCTGCGCAATAACTGGAAAATGCATCTATGTGCTGGTCAGCATTAAACTTTTAGTGCTGAGGTGTTTCCTCAAAGGAAACAATCCCTTGATGTTTCATTTGATGTGTCAGTTTTACTAATTAAATTGGTTTCTGTGGAACAACTGGACAATGTCTCTTGTAATGACTTCGATTTATCAAGTTTCCTCTTAAAGACAGAAAGGGGCCTACTGGTAATTCCTTTTGTGTGTAAGAGGAGAGGTTATAGACGCTTTACACTTACTAATCACTTAATGTGCTCACTGCACTTCTGCTTTTCATTGGTGACATTTTGCATCATCTGCCGAAACCACGCCCAACTTTCGAAGGGAGTCATGGCAGTAAGAAGCTTTGGGATAAATCCCTCCAGGTTAGTGAAGGGATCACAGGGTTGCGAACTGCAAAATAACGATCTCTGCAACAGAGCAAAAAGAACAGGAGAGTAGGGACAACACGATAACTAAAACCTTTGCAACAGATTAGCTAAGAAAGAACAAGGAAGCAGCAACAAGAAAACGTTAATTAAGAAGTGGTGTTGGTCCAGTGGTTAGGACGGTGAACTATCACTTAACAGACCCCAACTCGAATCTCTGAAAAACCTGTGAATTGTTACAAGCGTTGACTCATGCACTCATCAGGAGGAGAAGATCTACGCAAACTGCACGTATCCTGAAGACAACGATGACCCTTACAACAACGTAATCTAAGGAACAATGTTGCATGGAGCTGAAACACAGCACCAGAGGTAACGAGTCGTACGGGCTAACAACCATATATAGATTACCAGGTTTTTGAATAAAAAAAATACTTAAAACATCAAGATTAACTCATCGGTATAATAAAACGCATGTTGCAAGGGTGAAGGTGACAGCTAGCCTCTGAGGAAGCTCACCTCCAGAGACAACATTGTAATTCATATAAATGCTTTAGTAAATGAAGCTTCTCTAAATGTTTTTAGTGCCTCATATGTTTCATTTTAAATTTAGATATGCATCCAAATTTGAGTCACATGTGTACAAAACTATGTTACCTGGAGAAATACTTGAACATGAGAGTCTCCTAATAAACATTGTGATTCCACTGAAATCGCTTAAACTGGTATCACCTTGTGCTTTATGACGTCAAGTGAGAAGAACCTACAGTGTAGAAGCTGTCTACTAGTGGATACAGGAGCACAAGCGTGAAACCTTACCAGTGGGAAGAGCCAGAAGCAGACACAAGGAAATTTACACACAAGAAGAGCCAGGAAACCAAAAAAAAAAAATCCATCCAGTAGGAAGAGCCAGTAGCACACGTAAGAAACATTACTAGTAAGAAGAGCCAGTAGCACACGTAAGAAACCTTACTAGTAAAAAGAGCCAGAAGCACAAGCAAGAAACCTTACTAGTAAGAAGAGTCAGAAGCACACCCAAGAAACCTTACTGGTAAGAAGAGCCAAAAGCACAAGCAAGAAACCTTACTAGAAAGAAGCGCCAGAAGCACACGTAACATACCACAATGACTTCTTAATGTTAGGCGAGATGAATGTTCAATTCTCAGAATTAGAATCACAAACTTGAAGGTAATATAGTTGCAAGACAACTGTTAACTACAGTGGTGATCACCTGTACAGATGCGAGACGTCAACAGTGTTGAGAGAAGAATGATGTTAGTCTGTGGGACGTCAACCTGAATAAAGGTTGAAGTGAGTTGTCTTGTTGCTCAACCAAACTGGTAAAATGGGATGGACTGTCATTGTCTTAAATGACTAAGGTCTAACTACGACCAGCAGACTCGACCATAAGTTAAACCCCAACAATCACGGTCTTGCTGATGCCCCTTCATGACCCCAGGGAACTCGACCTTGAGTTAGACTAACAATCACAGCCCAGTTCCTGCCCCTTCTTGACCCCAGGAGACTCGACCCTGAGTTAGACTCCAACAATCTCAGCCCAGCTACTCCTACAGACGAGACTTATCAGAGGCTCACTTTTGCGAAAAACATACTAAAAAATGCTTCAAAAAACAAGCAGTCAGAGCCTTATCTTGGGCGGATCTCTGAAGTGGCCTTGATCTTTACACTGCCCCGGCTACCTCCCTCACACACACACACACACACACACACACACACACACACACACGCACACACACACACACACACACCACACACACATACACATACACACACACACACACACACACACACACACACACGCACACACGCACACACGCACACACACACACACACACACACACACACACACACACACACACACACACACAGAGTATGAGGCCCCAATATGCAGCCCACACTTGTTTGAGGATAAGAAGAAAATCGAAAAGGTCCAAAGGTTTGCGACCAGACAAGTACGAAAACTGAGACGAATGTACTATGAAGAGAGGGTGAAGGAATTGAACGTAACGACCCTGGCGGAGAGAAGGACAAGAGGAGGCGTAATTATTTTTTTTTTTTTTATTATCACACTGGCCGATTCCCACCAAGGCAGGGTGGCCCAAAAAAGAAAAACTTTCACCATCATTCACTCCATCACTGTCTTGCCAGAAGGGTGCTTTACACTACAGTTTTTAAACTGCAACATTAACACCCCCCCTTCAGAGTGCAGGCACTGTACTTCCCATCTCCAGGACTCAAGTCCGGCCTGCCGGTTTCCCTGAATCCCTTCATAAATGTTACTTTGCTCACACTCCAACAGCACGTCAAGTATTAAAAACCATTTGTCTCCATTCCCCTCCTATCAAACACGCTCACGCATGCCTGCTGGGAAATCCAAGCCCCTCGCACACAAAACCTCCTTTACCCCCTCCCTCCAACCCTTCCTAGGCCGACCCCTACCCCCCCCTTCCTTCCACTACAGACTGATACACTCTTGAAGTTATTCTTTCGCTCCATTCTCTCTACATGTCCGAACCACCTCAAAACCCTTTCTCAGCCTCTGGACAACAGTTTTGGTAATCCCGCACCTCCTCCTAACTTCCAAACTAAAGAATTCTCTGCATTATATTCACACCACACATTGCCCTCAGACATGACATCTCCACTGCCTCCAGCCTTCTCCTCGCGCAACATTCATCACCCATGCTTCACACCCATATAAAAACGTTGGTAAAACTATACTCTCATACATTCCCCTCTTTGCCCCCAAAGGACAAAGTTCTCTGTCTCCACAGACTCCTAAGTGCACCACTCACTCTTTTTCCCTCATCAATTCTATGATTCACCTCATCTTTCATAGACCCATCCGCTGACACGTCCACTCCCAAATATCTGAATACGTTCACCTCCTCCATACTCTCTCCCTCCAATCTGATATTCAATCTTTCATCACCTAATCTTTTTGTTATCCTCATAACCTTACTCTTTCCTGTATTCACCTTTAATTTTCTTCTATTGCACACCCTACCAAATTCATCCACCAATCTCTGCAGCTTCTCTTCAGAATCTCCCAAGAGCACAGTGTCATCAGCAAAGAGCAGCTGTGACAACTCCCACCCTGTGTGTGATTCTTTATCTTTTAACTCCACGCCTCTTGCCAAGACCCTCGCATTTACTTCTCTTACAACCCCATCTATAAATATATTAAACAACCACGGTGACATCACACATCCTTGTCTACGGCCTACTTTTACTGGGAAAAAATTTCCCTCTTTTCTACATACTCTAACTTGAGCCTCACTATCCTCGTAAAAACTCTTCACTGCTTTCAGTAACCTACCTCCTACACCATACACTTGCAACATCTGCCACATTGCCCCCCTATCCACCCTGTCATACGCCTTTTCCAAATCCATAAATGCCACAAAGACCTCTTTAGCCTTATCTAAAATACTGTTCACTTATATGTTTCACTGTAAACACCTGGTCCACACACCCCCTACCTTTCCTAAAGCCTCCTTGTTCATCTGCTATCCTATTCTCCGTCTTACTCTTAATTCTTTCAATTATAACTCTACCATACACTTTACCAGGTACATTCAACAGACTTATCCCCCTATAATTTTTGCACTCTCTTTTATCCCCTTTGCCTTTATACAAAGGAACTATGCATGCTCTCTGCCAATCCCTAGGTACCTTACCCTCTTCCATACATTTATTAAATAATTGCACCAACCACTCCAAAACTATATCCCCACCTGCTTTTAACATTTCTATCTTTATCCCATCTATCCCGGCTGCCTTACCCCCTTTCATTTTACCTACTGCCTCACGAACTTCCCCCACACTCACAACTGGCTCTTCCTCACTCCTACAAGATGTTATTCCTCCTTGCCCTATACACGAAATCACAGCTTCCCTATCTTCATCAACATTTAACAATTCCTCAAATATTCCCTCCATCTTCCCAATACCTCTAACTCTCCATTTAATAACTCTCCTCTCCTATTTTTAACTGACAAATCCATTTGTTCTCTAGGCTTCCTTAACTTGTTAATCTCACTCCAAAACTTTTTCTTATTTTCAACAAAATTTGTTGATAACAGCTCACCCACTCTCTCATTTGCTCTCTTTTTACATTGCTTCACCACTCTCTTAACCTCTCTCTTTTTCTCCATATACTCTTCCCTCCTTGCATCACTTCTACTTTGTAAAAACTTCTCATATGCTAACTTTTTCTCCCTTACTAATTATTCATGCATAATCTTCAAGTGAACTGATACGGCAGATACAGACAGACTGTATGAATTAAGAGGACCAGGATCAAGAAGATACAGAAATAAATAACAGGGATCCGAAGACACGAATGATTAATAGGGATGCATTTCTTTAGTTTCAGGGTGGTTGAAAAGTGAAATGACTTGGATGATTCCTGAAATATACTTTTTAGGCTTTTGAAGGCAGTTCTGAGATCATTTAGTCTTTCATATGAAGCAGATGCTATGGGACTGATGTACATCTCTGACGATAGGTTGGGTGTGATGCTGACTACATCTTTCTCCAATGATATGGTTTAATCTCTCGCTTCTCAAATTGTATTCCGTCTCTGGTCGTCTTTCCCAGTCACCAGTGTTCATTTGGGTTGAACTCCAGTAACCACTTGTTCGACCACACTTGTAACTAGTTCTAGGTATCCCATAAGCCTGTATATACGCCAACAAAAATATATATACAAATAGGCAACATACAAAAAATAATCTAGGCTTTTAAGTAACAACAAGTGTTGCAAATATAAATGTTACCCAGGGACAAGCAATCACGTCCAAGTTACTGAAGATTTACTCATATAACTGTTAAAATTACCTCATGGTTAACAATTTAAATTATTTTTCGTTGAAAAACTTTAATTCTACAATAAACAATATGTCTATATTTGTTACTTTATAAATAGGTTACTAGCAGTAGACAGTCTTCATTTTTATTGTAAACTTCTCAACCTACATATTATTTGTGTGAAATTCACATCAGTGTAAATATATTGTTCGTAGACTGCCTAAAGAAACATAAATTATATTTTATTGCCATTTGTCTTGTATCAATAAAATTATTTCCATGATTGATGTTCTGGGATATATATATATATATATATATATATATATATATATATATATATATATATATATAAAGAATTCATGGTTTCAGAAAGCATGAAGAACGTCTGATCTGGACACCCACAGTACCCTTGTCGTAGTGCTTGACCCTGTAGATGTAACCTCTTCCCTGAGGCGTCCACCCTCACTTGGAAGTCCAAATCTAAATGAATGCAACAAACTCTTGAACCGGATATTCATATGCATATTTTCTATGAACATTTTTGATATACTAAATATAAACATCGTCAGTACAAAAGATCATTAATAATTGTTGTCAGTATATTTCTTTATGAGATTCACATGATTTCCATAATTTTAGAGACAGCAATGAAAACAGCGAAAAAACAAACAAAATTATCGGTAGAGTTACGTACATCTGTTTATTCAACAGTGCTACAACTTGTAAAACTGGCCCCACCGCCCAGCAATACACAGTCTGAGAACCATCAACAGCAGTGATACTACCCAACCCAACTACTAACTAACGCTTTTTAAACATACATAACCAAAAGAAGTTTCAAGTTAATGTTTTAGATTTTATTGCACTTCGTGAAGAGCTAAAATGACTAGTCATTTAGTGGAAGGATTCTCCCTACGCTACTGACGGTCCGGTTTATGACCAGTCAGGCTGCAAAACATAGGTAAAATAAACCCACTGGTAGCATACTAGAGTATACTTTACAAAATAAAAACACTGGTACCATACTAGAATATACTTTACAAAATAAACCCACTGGTAACATACTAGAGAGTATACGCTTTACAAAATAAACCCACTGGTAGCATACTAGAGGGTATACACTTTACAAATTAAACCCACTGGGAATATACTAAAGAATGCACATAAAGAAAATATTGGTAAATTAATAAATAGGAGATAGTGATAAGAAAGAACCAAGACCAGTGTACAATAGTGAGCTGTGTGTGGATGTTTATGGAGATGGGTGAGCAGTGTACCAACTTTAGTGCAACTGACACCACCACAAACTCGCTCGAATATATGAATGAATGATTGCAAAATTACATCCGCGAAAACAAACTTGACTCGTATGCGAAACACACACACACACACACATACACACACACACACACAAAGGTTTGCAACAAGACTAGTCCCAGAGCTAAGAGGTATGTCTTACGAGGAGAGGTTAAGGGAAATCAACCTGACGACACTGGACATGGACAAGGACAAGGGGGGATATGATAACGACTTACAAAATACTGAGAGGAATTGACAAGGTGGACAAAGACAGGATGTTCCAGAGACTGGACACAGCAACAAGGGGACACAGTTGGAAGCTGAAGACACAGATGAATCACAGGGATGTTAGGAAGTATTTCTTCAGCCACAGAGTAGTCAGGAAGTGGAATAGTTTGGGAAGAGATGTAGTGGAGGCAGGATCCATACATAGCTTTAAGCAGAGGTACGATAAAGCTCATGGTTCAGGGAGAGTGACCTAGTGGCGACCAGTGAAGAGGCGGGGCCAGGAGCTTGGACTCGACCCCTGCAACCTCAACTAGGTGAGTACCCGACACACACACACACACACACACACACACACACCACACACACACACCACACACACACCACACACACCACACACACACCACACACACACACCACACACACACACACCACACACACCACACACACACACCACACACACACACACACCACACACACACACCACACACACCCACACACACACCATACACACACCACACACACACCACACACACACCATACACACACCACACGCACACCACACGCAACACCACACACGCACGCACACACACACACACACGCACGCACGCAAATACTACAGGCCTAGTGTCTAATCGACATGTGCCTAGGACAAAATGGTAACTAACACACACTGAGAGGGGGCCAGGAGCCATATATGACTCGACCCCTGCAACCACAATTAGGTGAGTGTGTACACACACACACACACACACACACACATACACATACACACACATACAGATACACACACACATACAGACACACACACATACAGATACACACACACACACACACACACACACACAACACACACACACACACACACACACACACACACACACACACACACACACATGGAGTCAACAAGCGTGGAGGACAAACTCAGGTGGTCCGGAAATTCTCTAAAACAACAAAGAGGGAAAGGAAGGCTACTATACACATGCCGTGTCACCCTCTGTAACTTTGACAGGTGTGTGCAGCTGTAGGTGCGTCCAAATGTGTGTAGTTACAGGTGTGTGTGGCAGCTGCAGAAAGAAAAAAAAGCTTCTGTTCTACCATTTGTGTGTTGCAACAGCACGTGCTTACAAATTTAGGTTGCAAAACAGGAAGAGAGAGGTGCTCCATCTTCAACAGGTCACGTGAGAGTGCAGGTAACGTGGCATAGCTAACGCTCATCACAAGAACCGCGACTGCATCGTAAGGGGCACGTAAGTTCCGCCGTCTTCTAATAACATGTTCATTTTTCCACTATAATCTACCACTATAATCAACTTTGTGTTGCACAGGTCTGAGCTGTGTTCAGACCTGTGCAACACAACTGTCCTCAAATATCTTTCAAGTTACACCATGAATTAAGGAAAGATCCTAGACACATGTGCAATAGTCTGGTATATTTACTGACGAGACGTTTCGCCTGCCCAGCAGGCTTGCTTAGTTGAAGGATGAGACACTTGTGCAACATTTGGGAAGCTTTACTGAGGAAAAGATTTGTCACACAGTGGGTTCATCAGTCTAATATAAAGAAGAGCGGTAGAAAAAGGTGGAGTTTTAGGTAATCAATCCCTCAGCCTGGAATCGATGTGTTCAGTGCATCAATCTTCAAGAATGAGGGACTGATTACCTCAAACTACTCCTCTTTTTCTACCGTTCTTCTTTCTACTGGACTGATGAAGGCACTGTGTGGTGAAACGCTTCCTCAATAAAGACTACCAAATATTTTACAAGTGTCTCATTCTTCAACTTGTCCACAGAAGTAGTCAGGTTACGTAAAGTTTACCAAGAAACAGGGCAAGTGTTTCCTGACGCCGGTCTTAGTCATATAATGACCTGCAGTTGGGTTTTTTTATGTCACCTGGCCGAGGCCTTCCGCTGGCTTACCATTCCACCCCTTGAAAAAATATGGTTATGATTATAACCATTATACAGTAGTAGTGGAGATATAGATATGAGGTGGTCCCTCAGTCTTGACGAGAAAGCATTTCTGATGTGGTCAATTCCTCAGCCTTAGTATGTGCTCAGCTACGTAACTTTGCATCAGTGGGGTTTAACACAAAGCAAGGCTGAAGGACTGACCAACTCACATCTACATGTCTACTACTTCTGCTGTCACCTCTGTATCTCGACTGAAGACGCCTGCTGAGCAGGTGAAAGGTCTCGTCAATAAAGATACGATTTTGTTGCACATGTCCAACTTATCTCAGTGGCTATGTCACATGCGTGCAACAAGTGTTGAATACTGCAACTTACCAGACGAGGCAGCGACAGAGGCAGCAGCAGCACTAACTCCCTCACCTGCCGACAAGAAATTTATCTGAGAAACTAAAGAAACAATTCATAAATTTTATATTATTAGGGTGGTAGTTGGTCAACTTACAGAAGGTGCTAAACTCGTGTGGATTATTTAGCGGTAGGAAGAAAAAAAAGCTAATATTGGAATTATTATAGGACAGAAGGAAGTACTATGAGAGCCAGGAAAAGAAAGATACCAT
>NC_069420.1:32501368-32531368 GCF_026875155.1 Cherax quadricarinatus
AACAACCAGGTAACAGTCTGCAGGTAGCAGCAGCAGTGTCAAGAACAACAACCAAGTAACAGTCTGCAGGTAGCAGTAGCAGTGTCCGGCAAAATCACACTAGTCAGCAAATAGCAGTTAGTAGGTATGAGATAGCAAGCAGCAGTCAACAGGTAGCAGGGAGCAGTCAGAAGGTAGCAGTCAACAGGTAGCAGGGAGCAGTCAGAAGGTAGCAGTCATCAGGTGGCAATGAGGTATCCGTCAGCAGGTAGATGTACAGGTGAGAGTAGTATTTCCTAAACCGACTCTGTGGGGTTGGGTCGGTACCATCTGGGAGAGGGGGTGACCAGTCTCACCTGTCCTTACGGAAGTTCCTGCAGTTCATTGCTAGTCACGGGCTCTTGATGAAGGGGACTGGAGCTCACCTTCTCTTCCTCGCATCAAACCAGATTGTTTCTCATTCCCCAGACACTGTATAATCCTTACTGGTTCGGTGTTTCAGTGTTAATGTATACTACTACTACTACTAATAATAATAATGAGGATTGAGACACTTATTACTATTATTATTATAATCAAGGGGGAAGCGCTAAACCCGGAGGATTATACAGCGCCTGGGGGGGGATATGTGGAAGGCATTCAGGCTTAATTCGGGGAACTGGAGCACAGATCCAATTCCCTAAATCAAGAGCCCCTCACCAACATCAAGGAACCTTCCTTGAGGGGAGGATTGAGACACTTATGCAACATATGGGAATCTTTATTGAGGAAACGTTTCGTCACACAGTGGCTTCATCAGCCCAAATACAAATCAGAAGGGTGTAAGGAGAGGAGGAGTTTGAGGTAATCAGTCCCTCAACCTGGAGTCAATGTGTTCAGTCCATCAATCTTGTAGAAAGTACAACATAGGGCCGTAGACGTGGCTTGTATACTGTAGTCAGGTGAAGCGAAGCAGGAGGCTGGGTCATAGTGGTACCATCCACTAGTCGAAGTAGGCCTTCGTATAAAGGTTGGACAAGTGTTGAAGAATTCTCTGTATCAAGATCCCATGATGTTGCAGTGTCTGACAGATGTGATAAATGGTTTAAAAAATAATAACAACTAGATGTATTTCAGTCTATATTATCCAAGAAAGGTATCCTGTATTCCATAACCCTAGTCCCCTGTACCTCAAAGCACACGACAGGAATAGTGCAGAGTGCGGCACAAGTTTATAATGCAGTTAAATATTAACGTTGAAGATCTGATGTGAACGAAAAGACATTCGCAAGTTATCACAAGGAAACTTCAATTTCTTCAATGTACTACAGGGCATATGAGGACATACACAGCCCAAAATTAATGCAAATCTTCCACTAAGAAACACCAGCTCTGAAAGTTTAAACTCAATCTGAAGGGACATTCCCTAGTTATGTCAGAGATGAATATCCCAAAAGAAATGAGCAATAAGTTTGAAGCTGTTCAGAAGTTGCATTATCACGTTGGAGGAGTTGAAGTGTTGAAGCAAATATGATGAGACTTTCACAAATTACCACATAAAAACCGCTGCTGCAACTTTAAAAATTTTATTAAAAAAAAAAATGCATACTGGAACCTACGTAGACCAAAATAAATCCAAACTTTTTTCTAAGTAAGATTCGCCAGTTTTTAAAATTGGAAGCTGATCAGAAGATATATTTTCTAGTTATATCACAGAAATCAATTTGATAAAACGGACAAATTCAAACTTACACAACCCAAAATCAGTGCAAGGCGTCTTTTTAGAAAAACACAACAGCACTTTAAGTCTGAAGCCAACCAGAAGATGCATTCTCCAGTTATTGAAGAGACTCCAACAATTACACGTTCATGAAATTTAGTAAAGTGAGAAATCAGCAGCCAGAGTGTATCAACCCAGAAGTGTTTCATCCACTTCATGAAACACTGATTCCGTTTAGAAGTGGCAGATTCCAATTATTTAACAGAATACACTACATTTTCAAAATTAAGTGTCAAAATAGCACCCACACATTCCACTAACAACACTAACCTTCTAAGGAGGATACACCCGTGTGGAAAAGTTGAAGCCGATCAGAAGAGGCTTTCTAAAGCTATTATATGGAAACCAAAATCGGGAATGATCTATATAAAACTGAACAGAGGACACCTGTATATACCAACTGTTCCATGAGCCTTTCCCTATAGTTCACAGATAAGACATTCCAACAACAAGAGCCATGATTCCTGGAAAATACACCAGAGAAGAAAATTTGAAGCTAATTAGAAGAGGCATTCTCCAGTTACTGTACGGCATCCATCGATTTCAAGCACTTTTAACTAGTCTAGTATATTGACAAATTTGCCTACACACGAACTAAATGGTTACTATCCTGTCCATAAGATGCATCACCCATATATACTGAAGCCATTCACATGAATAAAAATTTCACATTTAACACATAATACGGTAGGTGTGCTCCCACACACTTGAATTTAAACCATACCACGGGCGGGGATAGAAACTGCGATCGTGTCATTACGATTTCGTGAGTCACCTGAATTTAACTCTCTGACATCGTCGAGAAAAGAGTTGTCGTTTCTGAATAATTTCAGCCAAGCAGCAGAGTGTTTTGGAAGTTATCCGAGTTCTTCTAAGAATCTTGAAATGGGTTCTACAACTTTGGTCAATGAGTACCTGCACGTGTCAATTGTTCCAGATATCTTGCCAGCCTTAGTTACCCATCAGATGAGGCCTTCTCGTGTTATGAACGAAATAACGAAAAGGAAGAAAAATACTTAAGGGTCCCCCTTTGGGGACACATAATAGTAATGTTTTTGTTATTGTGGTGACAGCCGTGTTGGTGGTCCCTTATCTACTAATGATTCTGTGGACCAGAGCCCCACCTGCCCTATCTCAGACCAGGTGTTGGTGGTAGTGACAGTGGTGGTAAATGGTGTTTAGTACTAGTAACAGTGGTGTGTGGTGTTAGTGGAGGTAAAAGCAGTGGTGGGTGGTGGTAATGAGAGTGGTTGTGGTCGTGGTGGCTAGCGTTGGGTTGGTAATAGTGACTGGTGGTGGTTGATGGTGTTAGTGGTAAGAATACCTGGTGGGGGTTTCGGGGGTCAACGCCCCCGCGGCCCGGTCCGTGACCAGGCCTCGCAGTGGATCAGAGCCTTATCAACCAAGCTGTTACTGCAAGCCGCATGTAAACCGACGTACGAGCCACAGTCTGGCTGGTCAAAAACTGACGTTAGGTGCCTGTCCTCCAGGGGTCTATTGGTAATCCTCCTTATGTATGCTGGGAGACAGTCGAATAGTCTTGGGGCCCCTGACATTTATTGTATTAGCTCTTAGCGTACTCGTGGCGCCCCTGCTTTTCACTGGGGAGAAGGGGGGATCTTGCATTTCCTGCTAAGTCTTTTGCTTTCGTAGGGAGTGATTTTCGTGTGCAAATTTGGGACTAGTCCCTCTAGGATTTCCCAGGTGTATATTATCATGTATCTTTCTCGCCAGCGTTCCAAGTAGTACAAATCAATATTTTTCAACTGCTTCCAGTAATTTAGGTGCTTTATCGTACTTATACGTGCCGTAAAAGCTCTCTGTATATTCTCCAGGTCTGCAATTTCGCCTGCCTTGAAAGGGGCCATTAGTGTACAGCAATATTCCAGCCTAAAGAGAAAAAGCGATTTGAAGAAACATGGGCTTGGCATCCCTAGTTTTGAAGGTTCTCATTATCCATCCTATCATTTTCCTAGCAGATGTGGTAGATATATTGTTGTGATCTATGAAAGTGAGAGCCTCTGACATTACTACGCCCAGGTCGTTCATATTAGTTTTTCTCTCTACTGTGTAGTTGGAATTTAATTTATACTCCGATACAGTTTTGATTTCCTCAACTTTTCCAGAGAGAAGTAATTGAAATTTGTCTTCATATTGTTTTCTGCGGCCCAATTAAAGATTTGGGTGATATCCGCTCAGAGACTTGCAATGTCTTCGACGGATGACACTGTCATGCAAATTCGGGTGTCATCCACAAAGGATTACACGGTGATGTAGCTCACATCTTTGTCTATGTCATATATATAGATGAGGAGCGAGTACTGTACTTTGTGGGACAGAGCCCTTCAATGCAGCTGTCTTTGACTTTATTTACTATTACTCTTTGTGTTCTATTTGTTATGAAGTAACTGATCCATCTACCAACTTTTCCTGTTATTCCTTTAACACGCATTTTGTGTGCTATTACACCATGATCGTACTTGTCGAAGGCTTTCGCAAATCTGTGTATACATCTTCATTTTGTTTGCCCTCTAGAGCATCCAAGACCATGCCATATTGGTCCAATAGTTGGGATATGCAGGAGCAACCTGCTCTAAATCCATGCTGCTCTGGGTGGCAACTGATGGATATCTAAGTTGGTGGCGATCTTGCTTCTTAGATCCTTTTGAAAGATTTTTATGAAGTGGGACGTTAGTGCTATCGGTCTGTAATTCTTTGCAATTGCTTTACTGCCACTTTTGTGAAGTGGGGCGATATCTGTTGCTTTTAGTGACTGTAGGATGACCCATGTCCACTTGAAAGGGGATTCTTGCGGTTCTTGATAAACACGGAGTTCCACGAGTCTGGGCCTGGGGTAGAGTTCATGGGCATGTCATTTATTGTTTTTTTTTAAGTCTTGGGGGTGTTATGATATCAAAAAAATTTTCATTAACCAAGTTTTGAGACTCGGTCATAAAAAAATTCATTTAGACTGTCGACTCTTAGTCTGGTTAACAGGTCACTAAACGCTGAGTCATACTGGGACTTTAGTATCTCACTCATTTCTTTGCTGATATCTGTGTAAGTCCCATCTCGTCCAAGCAGGAGTCCAATACTGGACGCTGTGTTTGCCTTAGATTTACCATAAGAAAAGGAGTATTTTGGGTTTCTTTCAACTTCATTTGTGGCTTTAAGTTTTTTCTGTTTCTTGTCTCCTGTATGATTCCTTAAGCTTAATTTCGATATCTGTTATTTCTCTGACCAGTGCCTCCCTTCGTATGTCAGATATACTGACCCCTTTCAGCAACACTGTAATTCTTCGCCTGTATAAAGAGCGTAATGGTGGACGACTCTGGGTGGTGTTAGCATGAGAATGAATGTTGGTGGATAGTGTTAATGGTGGTAGTTGGTGTTAATGATAATGACAGTGGTGTTGGTGATAGTGACAGTGGTGAGGGGTGTTGGCGATGGTGACAGTCGTGACGAGTGGTGTTCGTGATTGTAGCAGAGGTGAGAGGTGATGGAGATAGTGACGATGGTGAGCGGTGCTGGTGATGGTGACAGTGGTAATGGCGGTGTTGGTGATGGTGACAGTGGTGAGGGGGGATGGTGACAGTGGCGAGGGGTGTTGGTGATGGTGAAAGTGGTGACGGTGGTAAGGGGTGGTGTCGGTGATAGTGACAAAGGTGGTGAGGGGTGGTAACTTTAAAGAGGTCATCAGCAGAGCATATCATGCACCTGTCATACCCCAGGATTCCTGTCATATCTTCAACACCTGCCACCCACACAAACTGTTGCAACAACAGCTGTTCTTGTACTCGAGTCTGGGTAATTACTGGGCAAGTTGGCTACCCACGGGCCAAGACGGTCTGCCCACACACCAGACTGTCTTGCGCCAGCCTGAAAGTGGGTGGAGTATGGGTTAAGAACACCAGTGGGTGGAGTATGGGTTAAGAACACCAGTGGGTGGAGTATGGGTTAAGAACACCACCAGTGGGTGGAGTATGGGTTAAGAACACCAGTGGGTGGAGTATGGGTTAAGAACACCAGTGGGTGGAGTATGGGTTAAGAACACCAGTGGGTGGAGTATGGGTTAAGAACACCACCAGTGGGTGGAGTATATGTTAAGAACACCACCAGTGGGTGGAGTATATGTTAAGAACACCACCAGTGGGTGGAGTATATGTTAAGAACACCACCGTGGGTGGAGTATGTTAAGAACACCACCAATGGGTGGAGTATATGTTAAGAACACCACCAGTGGGTGGAGTATATGTTAAGAACACCACCAGTGGGTGGAGTATATGTTAAGAACACCACCAGTGGGTGGAGTATATGTTAAGAACACCACCAGTGGGTGGAGTATATGTTAAGAACACCACCAGTGGGTGGAGTATATGTTAAGAACACCACCAGTGGGTGGAGTATATGTTAAGAACACCACCAGTGGGTGGAGTATATGTTAAGAAACCACCAGTGGGTGGAGTATATGTTAAGAACACCACCAGTGGGTGGAGTAGTTAAGACACACCTGTGGGTGGAGTATTGTAAAACACCACCAGTGGGTGGAGTATATGTTAAGAACACCACCAGTGGGTGGAGTATATGTTAAGAACACCACCAGTGGGTGGAGGTATATGTTAAGAACACACCAGTGGGTGGAGTATATGTTAAGAACACCACCAGTGGGTGGAGTATGTTAAGAACACCACCAGTGGGTGGAGTATATGTTAAGAACACCACCAGTGGGTGGAGTATATGTTAAGAACACCACCAGTGGGTGGAGTATGTTAAGAACACCACCAGTGGGTGGAGTATATGTTAAGAACACCACCAGTGGGTGGAGTATATGTTAAGAACACCACCAGTGGGTGGAGTATATGTTAAGAACACCACCAGTGGGTGGAGTAGTATATGTTAAGAACACACCAGTGGGTGGAGTATATGTTAAGAAACACCACCAGTGGGTGGAGTATGTTAAGAACACCACCAGTGGGTGGAGTATATGTTAAGAACACCACCAGTTGGGTGGGGTATGTTAAGAACACCACCAGTGGGTGGAGTATATGTTAAGAACACCACCAGTGGGTGGAGTATGTTAAGAACACCACCAGTGGGTGGAGTATATGTTAAGAACACCACCAGTGGGTGGAGTATGTTAAGAACACCACCAGTTTTGTCATATTGCCCACATGTTGAGTTTTTGAAAGCAGTTATGCAATGTTAAAACTGCACAGTAACATAAACGCTATTATTATCAAACTAGTGACCAACCCTCAACACCTCAACAAATATTATGAAAGTTCTAAAAATGTTATTTTACTTATGTACAAATATAACTACGACTATTGCTACTACTACTAATAATAAGTAATACTACAAAATTATTTTTACTACAGACGTTTTCTACTAGTTAGGACGATTCAAAGGAAACACTAAGTGCACGGATACTACAGCGCAGAGGACCCACCAAACTGTAACATTCCCACGCATCCTTCAGAGTGCAGGCACTGTATTTCATACCTCCAGGACTTAGGTCCCGGCTAACTGGTATCCCTCAATTCCTTCACAAATGCTATCCTGTTCATACCCCAATAATAAGTCAACTTGGGAAAAAAAATATTATCTCCACTCTTACCGAACATGCTCACATGCACCCCATCCTCCAACCTTCCCTGGGATACCTCCTAACCCTTCTGCTGTTCCCTACAGATTTATACACCCTCTTGTTCAACCTATTCTATTCCATTTTTGAATAGTCTAATCATCTCAACAACCCCCTTTCTCCATTCATTGAATGATAACTTTCATACCCACACCTCATTTTTACATTCATTAGTTTCTGCATAATATTCACACCACACAATGATCTTAAACATGACATTTTCACTGCCTGAAGATCAAACCTCGCACGCCCATATGTCCCCTAGTACATTCATTTTTTTTTTTTTGCAGCATCCAATAAACCCACTCTCTCCACAGACATCTGTTTCTCCTTCAGTTATTCTACGATTCACCTCGTCTTTCACAGACCCATCAAGCGACACACTATTATTATTATTATGACTAGCAGTGTAGGGCCCCTAATGAGTGGTATCCCAGCCGTTAATGGCGACTCCTTTCCGGGAAAATACTTTCCGGGAAAAACGAGTGAGGAAAATAAAGAGCATTTCTCTTTCCTTGTTTCCCGGTAACGGTACCGGATGTTTCGAATTTTTTAGCGTTCAATACATTACCAGATTTTAGAAGTTTTATCATCCTAGTCAGGCACGATTTAAGATTAGGTCTCGCGAGACATGTATTTTCCCTTAGTACTGAAACGACATCTCTTGTATACTTCAATTTTCTACAAAGGTTTTTAGCTGATTAGTTTGTTCAATATATAATTATAAATATACTGAGTGATAATGAAGCCTGGAGAGCAACACACTCGCATGTGGCTGAATATTGCCGAAACAAAGAGAGAAATTTTCATAAGGAACCGGACAGGTTCCTCCAATAGTAGTCTCCAACACATCAGAAATTATAACAAGAATTATAAGAACAGTCTGGGATAAAAGGAACAATGCTCCAATGGACCACAGAGTGAACAACTGAAAGCCAGAAGGCAGAGAGAAACAGTAAGAGATGAAGCAACAGAATTGGAGAGAATAACGAGATGGGGTCCCTAATGCATGTCAAAAAGACTAGTCTCTCTTTACAGATGTAAAACTAATAAGTAGGATAAAGACAAAAGAGGACAATGACAGGCTTCAGGAAGACCTGAACAAGTTTCAAAAGTAACTCAATAAGTGGCAATTGGAGTTCAATTCACACAAATGAAAGGTGATGTGGATTAGAGAGAGAGAGAGAGAGAGAGAGAGAGAGAGAGAGAGAGAGAGAGAGAGAGAGAGAGAGAAGAGAGAGAGAGAGAGAGAGAGAGAGAGTAGAGCAGACAAGGAGTACAGCATATGAGGAGAGAAACTGCAAATATAAGTAAAGAAAAAAAGGAATATGGATAAATACAATATCAAGCATGTCACCAATTACATGTATGGATTGTACAACTTCAGCAGCATATGCAAGACTAGCAAACCTCACAACAATATCCAGTAATGTAAACAAAAGAATCCTTCTGAACTTCATGCACGACATATGTTATTCCAACCATCGAGTACTTAGCCCTAATGTGGAGCCCCCACCTGGTCAAGCCCATGCACAAGCTCGAAACTTGGCTGATCCCAGAAATGGAAAGAGACTGAGGAGAGGTTGTAGGAACTAAACCTGATGACCTTGGTGGAAAAGACCAAAGAACACATAATAATTACGAACAGAATTTGAACAGAAACTGCTAAAAGAGATAGGGATAGACTGAACTAAGAGGGCCAATGATAAGAAAACAGATGAAAACTGAAGACACAGTTGAGCCATAAGGATATTAGGAAATGCTTTTCAGTTCAGGAGGTTGTAATGAAATGGATGAATATGCTGTGGCAACGAACTTGATATACAGCTTCAAGATCAGTTATAATAAGGCCCAGTAGGCTCTATACTAGTAAAGTTGATCAAAGTATTCTAGGAGGCGAGGGCAGAAGCGGTGAATCGACCACCGCAAGCATGCGCTGAGTCCAACTGATAACACACACAAGGCTGGTCTCGTAACTAAAACAGCTGGTGTATCACAATATGAAGGCTGGTCTCGTAACTAAAACAGCTGGTGTATCACAATATGAAGGCGTCTCGTAACTAAAACAGCTGGTGTATCACAATATGAAGGCTGGTCTCGTAACTAAAACAGCTGGTGTATCACAATATGAAGGCTGGTCTCGTAACTAAAACAGCTGGTGTATCACAATATGAAGGCTGGTCTCGTAACTAAAACAGCTGGTGTATCACAATATGAAGGCTGGTCTCGTAACTAAAACAGCTGGTGTATCACAATATAAAGGGCTGGTCTCGTAACTAAAACACTGGTGAAACACAATATGAAGGTGGTCTCGTAACTAAAACAGCTGGTGTATCACAATATGAAGGCTGGTCCGTAACTAAAACAGCTGTGTATCACAATATGAAGGTGGTCTCGTAACTAAAACAGCTGGTGTAGCACATGAAGGCTGGTCTCGTAACTAAAACAGCTGGTGTATCACAATATGAAGGCTGGTCTCGTAACTAAAACAGCTGGTGTATCACAATATGAAGGCTGGTCTCGTAACAAAAACACTGGTGTATCACAATATGAAGGCTGGTTCTCGTAACTAAAACAGCTGGTGTATCACAATATGAAGGCTGGTCTCGTAACAAAACAGCTGGTGTATCACAATATGAAGGCTGTCTCGTAACTAAAACAGCTGTGTATCACAATATAAAGGCGGGTCTCGTAACTAAAAAAACGGGTGATCACAATATGAAGGCTGGTCTCGTAACTAAAACAGCTGGTGTATCACAATATAAAGGGTTGGTCTCGTAACTAAAACAGCTGGTGTATCAAAATATAAAAGGCTGGTCTCGTAACTAAAACACTGGTGTACACATAGAAGGTTGGTCTCGAAAACTAAAACAGCGGGTGTACAAAATTGAAGGCTGGTCTGTAACTAAAACAGCTGGTGTAACAAATAAGGGCTGGTTCGTAACTAAAACAGCTGGTGTTACAATGAAGGGGGCCCGTAACTAAAACAGCTGGTGTATCACAATATGAAGGCTGGTCTCGTAACTAAAACAGCTGGTGTATCACAATATGAAGGTTGGTCTCGTAACTAAAACAGCTGGTGTATCACAATATGAAGGCTGGTCTCGTAACTAAAACAGCTGGTGTATCACAATATGAAGGTTGGTCTCGTAACTAAAACAGCTGGTGTATCACAATATGAAGGCTGGTCTCGTAACTAAAACAGCTGGTGTATCACAATATAAAGGGCTGGTCTCGTAACTAAAACACTGGGTATCCACAAATGAAGGCGGGTCTCGTAACTAAAACAGCTGGTGTATCAAATATAAAGGGCTGGCTCGTAACTAAAACAGCTGGTGTATCACAATATGAAGGCTGGTCTCGTAACTAAAACAGCTGGTGTATCACAATATGAAGGCTGGTCTCGTAACTAAAACAGCTGGTGTATCACAATATGAAGGCTGGTCTCGTAACTAAAACAGCTGGTGTATCACAATATGAAGGCTGGTCTCGTAACTAAAACAGCTGTGTATCACAATATAAAAGGCCCTGGTCTCGTAACTAAAACAACTGTGTATCACAATATGAAGGCTGGTCTCGTAACTAAAACAGCTGGTGTATACACAATATGAAGGCTGGTCTCGTACTAAAAAAACTGGTTATCACAATATAAAGGCTGGTCTCGTAACAAAAAACAGCTGTGAAACACAATATGAAGGTGGTCTCGTAACTAAAACAGCTGGTGTATCACAATATAAAGGGCTGGTCTCTTTAACTAAAACAGCTGGTGTACACAATATGAAGGCTGGTCTCGTAACTAAAACAGCTGGTGTATCACAATATGAAGGCTGGTCTCGTAACTAAAACAGCTGGTGTATCACAATATGAAGGCTGGTCTCGTAACTAAAACAGCTGGTGTAGCACATGAAGGCTGGTCTCGTAACTAAAACAGCTGGTGTAGCACATGAAGGCTGGTCTTGTAACTAAAACAGCTGGTGTATCCCAACAATTTAAATGAAGGCTGGTTTTGTAACTAAAACAGCTGGTGTATCACAATATGAAGGTGTCTCGTAACTAAAACACGGGTGTATCACAATATGAAGGTTGGTCTCGTAACTAAAAAGCTGGTGTATCACAATATGAAGGCGGGCCCTCGTAACTAAAACACTGGTGTAATCACAATATGAAGGGTTTGGGTCTCGTAACTAAAACAGCTGTGTATCACAATATGAAGGCTGGTCTCGTAACTAAAACAGCTGGTGTATCACAATATGAAGGTTGGTCTCGTAACTAAAACAGCTGGTGTATCAAAAATATGAAGGCGGGTTCTCGTAACTAAAACAGCTGGTGTATTCACAATATGAAGGTTTGTCTATAACTATAACAGCTGGTGAATAAACAATAGAAGGCTGTCTCGAAAACTATAACAGCGGGTGTATCACAATTGAAGGCTGGTCTCGTAACTAAAACACCCTGGTGTATCACAATAGAAGGCTGGTCGGGAAATTTAAAAACAGCTGGTGTATCACAATATGACGGTGGTCTCGTAACTAAAACACTGGTGTATCACAATATGAAGGCTGGTCTCGTAACTATAACAGCTGGTGTATCACAATATGAAGGCTGGTCTCGTAACTAAAACAGCTGGTGTATCACAATATGAAGGCTGGTCTGGTAATTAAAACAGCTGGTGTATCACAATATGACGGCTGGTCTCGTAACTAAAACAGCTGGTGTATCACAATATGAAGGCTGGTCTCGTAACTAAAACAGCTGGTGTATCACAATATGAAGGCTGGTCTCGTAACTAAAACAGCTGGTGTATCACAATATGAAGGTTGGTCTCGTAACTAAACAGCTGGTGTATCACAATATGAAGGCTGGTCTCGTAACTAAAACAGCTGGTTTATCACAATATGAAGGCTGGTCTCGTAACTAAAACAGCTGGTGTATCACAATATGAAGGTTGGTCTCGTAACTAAAACAGCTGGTGTATCACAATATGAAGGCTGGTCTCGTAACTAAAACAGCTGGTGTATCACAATATGAAGGCTGGTCTCGTAACTAAAACAGCTGGTTTGTAAGGCAAACAATATGAAGACTGGTCTCATAACTAAATCAGCTGGTTCAACACAATATGAAGGCTGGTTTCCTAACTAAATGAGGTGGTGTATCACAATATGAAGTCTGGTCTGGTAATTAAAACAGCTGGTGTATCAGTATGACGGCTGGTCTGGTAATTAAAACAGCTGGTGTATCACAGTATGACGCCACGACACATCGATAAAGTAAACAAGGACAGCTTGCTTAATGAGGGAACAGAACAATCGCACATGTAGACAAGAAACTTGAATGTACTAATTAACTAAATGAAAGGCTTCTTCAGTCTGAGGGCAGTGAGCAAGTGGGATGCATTACGAGGAGAGTTGAAAATAACTTGATACATTAATTAAAAATTATTTAGTCCAATACAGCCTGATACTCGATTAAAAAGAGGGGGACCAACAGCTGGAGCTCCACCCACGCAAACACACCTAGGTAATTACACGAACACGCACACTCATACACACAATTCATACAAAGAAATAATTACGTTCTTTGTACTCTTCAATTACTAATTTCCTTGAGTTAAGAAAAAGCACAACAGAAATCGCAATACCGTGGCTGGAATAATCCACATGCAACTCACGTTTAAAGAGGAAACCTTATACGACGTTTCGGTCCTACCTGGACCATCATTGATAATGGTCGATGATGGACAGAAACGTCAAAGTTTTTCTCTCTAAGTGTGGGTTATAACTGGGAAGCGCAGGAGATGTAGTGTAATATGAGGTGTAAGTCGCCTCCAGCCGACGCTGAATGATCACTGCAGTTAGTGTACACCACGGCTGAGCTATGAGGCATCCACCTCTGCCGATTCTCAATGTATATCACAAAGAATGTCTTGGTTGTGATCGCCCAAACTTTCCGTTCGCCTTCTCTCTCAAGCCTGCAACCCTTTCCCCTCGGGAAGTACACAAAGCTCTTGCTCTTGAAATACAGGTGTTAGGCAGATACACCTATAATTTTCATTCTAAATATATTCACTGAAATACTATAAATAAAAAAAAGCAGGGGCGATAGGGAAAGCAAATACTCACAGTAGAAGGAAGAAATTTTCAACTTTTGTCTTGAACAATTTTTTTTAGATTCCTTCCCCAGGCTGACTATCTAATTACCATCACTGGGGGTAACCCATGAAAATAAATAAATAAATAAATATAAATAAATATATATATATACAGAACAACCACTGTGAATGTTTTTTTTCACAATGGTTGTTCTGCATATTGTGATATCACCTGTTTACTGTGATCTTATTGAATGAATATATATATATATATATATATATATATATATATATATATATATATATATATATATATATATATATATATATATATATATTGTAACCACGAACGAGCGGCATTGAATCAATAGCACTGTGACTAGCCGAGGATTCGAACCCATGTCGTTTTGGCCTGCCTCATGGTGAGCGAAAATCACATGACGCTCTAACCCACAGGACCACGCAATCCTACTGTGGGTCCTGTGGGTTAGAGTGTCATGTGGTTTTCACCCGCCATGAGGCGGGACAAAGCGACATGGGTTCGAATCCTCGGCTAGTTGCAGTGTTGTTGATTCATGAGCCCAGGCAACATTTTTCTAATCTTCATCTATCCAGTTTTGCTGAGCCTGTGTCCACTGTAGCCTCAGTTTCCTGTTCTTGACTGAGAGGAGTGGAACCTTGTGTTGTCTTCTGCTGCTTTCCCATCCACTTCAAAGTTGGACGTGTTGTGCATACAGAGATGCTCTTCTGCATACCTTTGTTGTAATGTGTTGTTATTTGAATTACTAGTGCCTTTGTGTCAGCTTGAACCAGTCTAGCCATTCTCCTCTGACCTCTCTCATTAATAAGGCGTTTTCGCTCACAGAACTGCCGCTCACTAGATGCTTTGTGTTTTTCACACCATTCTCTATACACGCTAGAGACTGTTGTGCGTGAAAATACCAGGAGATCAGCAGTTTCTAAGATACTCAAACCACCCCGTTTGGTAACAACAATAATTTCACGGCCAAAGTCACTTAGATTACATTTCTCCACAATCTGATGTTAAGTTTGAACAACAACTGAATCTCTTGATCATAAAGAACAAAGAGGCACAATATCGTGACTGGAACAATACACAAATAACCCGCACAAAAGAGAGAGAAGCTTACGATGACATTTCGGTCCGACTTGGATCCTTACAAAGTCGGTTCAAGTCGGACCGAAACGTCGTTGTAAGCTTCTCTCTCCTATGTGAGGGTTATGGGTTTGTGTTACTTTTCTCATAAAATGAAATTTTACGAGCAATTTCAATTAAAAGTGTGATAATTTTTGCATTTTAACTAAAGAATATGGTATATCAGAAAATGATTTAAACCACTCTAAATCGCTCTTGACCATGTCTGCATGCTTTTAGCCACTGAGATGCTCCCACGTGATTGGCTGATTAGATATTTGCAATAATGAGCAAGTTAACAGATGTAACCCCCTTCCTCTCCTACTTCCCTCCTCTCAATTCGCTTCTTCAATGCTCCAACCTTTCTTCAACCTCCCTCTTCTCCTCACCTTCGTGTACTCCTCTAACCCCCCCCCCCTTACATTAGGTGTGGTATGCGAACATTCTACAATTGCCGCTCTGAGAAAGAAAAAACTCATTTTAACTTAAAGTCATTACTCTGAACTCTCCTCCTCCTGCTCGTCCTCTTCCTCCGCCGCCTCCTCCTGTTACTCCCCCTCTTCTTTCTCCTTTCCCTCTTCTTCGTCGTCCTTCTCCTCTTCCTTCCTTCTTTCACATCCTGCTCTTCCTGTGCCTCTTACGTTTCCTCTTCCTCCTCCCCTCCTCCTAGCTCTTCTTCTCTCATCATGTCCTCCTCTTCACAACATAACCACTCCACCTTCCTCCTCAAGCTCCTTAAAAATCTGCTTGTAATGTCTGCATTTTACCTGCAGACGTAGTTAATTAGCTCATCAGGTAAGCCTCTTTGCAATTATCTGCTGCAACACTCATGCAACTCCCTCACTGTTGCAACACCTTCGCTGTTGTAAAACACTGCTACAACACCCTCGCCGATGCAACACACTGCTACAACACCCTTATTGCTGCAAGTCCCTCACTACTGCAACACACTACCACAACAAACTACCACAACACCCTCACTGCTGCAATACACTGCTACAACACCCTTATTGCTGCAAGTCTATCACTGCTGCAACACACTACCACAACACTCAACACACTGCTACAACATCCTCATTGCTTGAACACCCTCACTGCTGCAACACACTGTTACAACACCCTCACTGCTGCAACACACTGCCACAACACTCTCACTGCTGCAACACACTGCCACAACACCCCCACTGCTGCAACACACTGCCAGAACACCCTCACTGCTGCAACACACTTCCACAACACCCTCGCTGCTGCAACACACTGCCACAACACCCCCACTGCTGCAACACACTGCCACAATACCCTCACCTTAATGATACTACTTCAGTCGATACGTCAACCTAACAGCCTAAGGAATTAACGCCTGAAGGTTAGCAATCAGGTGGTAACCAGGTGGTAACCAGGTGGTTACACAGTTGTAAATTACAACTATGTAAAAGAAACAGACGCATCAGCAGCACTTAACCTCTTGGAGGTTCTATATTACACTACTGACAAGATGATGAATAACATACTTTCATTAATACTTATACTAGACGAATAACACACGTTCATTGTAACTATTATTACTACTACTGGATGAATAACACCTTCATTGTAACTACTACTACTACTGGATGAATAAAACACGTTCATTGTAACTACTACTGCTACTGGATGAATAACACACGTTCACTGCAACTACCACTACTACTGGATGATAAGACACGTTCATTGTAACAACTACTACTACTGGATGAATAAGATACGTTCATTGTAACTACTACTAGATGAATATGATACATTATAACTTCTACTACTGTCTCCTGTGTCACTTTCGCCAGTATTTTAATTAAGAAGCCTGCTGTGCAGGAGAAACGTTTCAGCAATATACCCACAGGTTCCACACGTGGCTTACTGCTCTTCTTAGATGTCGCTTATGCTTGGGTATCCACCTAAGCCAAGCTTGTTGTGCTGATCTTATTATGTTGGTCCTCCCCCCCAACCTTGTGGAGTTGATCTTACTATGTTGGACCTCCTCCCAAGCTTGTTGTACTGATCTTACTATGTTGGTCCTCCCCCCAAGCTTGTTGTGCTGGTCTTACTATGTTGGCCCTCCCCCCCAAGCTTGTTATAGTGACCTTACTATGTTGGCCTTCCAGTCCCAGCTTGTTGTGCTGAGGTTACTATGATGGCCCTCCCCCCAAGTTTGTTGTGCTGATCTTACTATGTTGGTCCTCTCCCCCAAGCTTGTTGTGCTGATCATACTATGTTGGCCCTCCCCCCAAGCCTTTTTGTGCTAAATCTTACTATTGGCCCCCGCCCAAGCTTATTATGGGTCTTACTTTTGGCCTTCCAGTCCCCAGCTGCTGTGCTATGTACTATGATGGCCCTCCCCCAGTTTTTGTGCTGATCTTACATGTTGTCCTCCCCCCCCAAGTTTGTTGAGCGATCTACTATGTGGTCCTCCCCCCAAGCTTGCTGTCTGATTTTACTATTTCGCCTCCCTCCAAGCTTGTTGTCCCTGATTTTACTATGGGGTCCTCCCCCCCCCAAGCTTTTTTGCTGATCTTACGATCTTAGCCCTCCCCCAAGCTGTTGTGCTGACTTACATGTTGGCCCTCCCCGAAAGGTTGTTGTGCTGTCTTCATGTTGCCTCCCCCAAGCTTGTTGTCTATCATTTGGTCCTCCCCCCAAGCTTGTTGTGCGATCTTACTATTTGGCCCTCCCCAGCTGTTGTCTGATCTTACTTGTGGTCCTCCCCCCAAGCTTGCTGTGTGATCTTACTATGTTCGCCCTCCCCCCAAGTTTATGGTGATCTTCAAATGTTGCCCCCCCCCTCCCAGCTTGTTGTCGATCTTACTATGTTGGCCCTCCCCCAGTTATTGTGCTGATCTTACTATGTGGTCCTCCCCCCAGCTTGTTTGCTGATCTTACTATGTTGGCCCCCCCCCAAGCTTGTTCGTGACCCTTACTATGTTGGCCCTCCCCCCAAGCTTTTGTGCTGATCTACATGTTGGCCCTCCCCCCAGCTTGTTGGCGATCTTACTATGTTGCCCTCCCCCAAGCTTGTTGGCCGTTTCTTACATTTTGGGTCCTCCCCAAAGCTTTTGTGCTGATCTTACTATTTGGTCCTTCCCCCAAGCTTGTTATGGGATCTTCATGTTGGCCCTCCCCTCCCCCAGCTGTTGTCTATCTTACTATTTTGGGGGCCCTCCCCTCCCAGCTTCTTGTCTGAATCTTACTATGTTGGCCCTCCCCCCCAAGTTTGTTGTGTTGATCTTACTATGTTGGCCCCTCCCCTAAGCTTGTTGCTGATCTAATATGCTGCCCCTCCCCCTAAGCTTTTTGGTGATCTACATGTTGGCCCTCCCGCCCAGCTTTTTGGCCGATCTACTACTGTTGGCCCCCCCAACTTGTTGTCATGATCAACTAGGTGGCCCTCCCCCCAAGCTTGTTGTGATGATCTACTATTTGTCTCCCCCAAAGCTCTTTGTTGATCTTACTATTTTTGGTCCTCCCCCCAAAGCTTGTTGTGCTGCTACTAGTTGGCCCTCCACCCAACTTTACGGTGATCTTCTATGTGGCCCTCCCCCAAGCTTGTTAAATGACTACTATGAGGGCCTCCCCCAAGCTTGTTGTGCTGATCTACTTGTTGGTCCTCCCCCCCCAAGCTGTGGGGCGATCTTCTATTTACCCTCCCCCAGCTTGTTGTGCGTCTTATTATGTTGGTGCTCCCCAAAACCTTGTTGTGCGATCTACTAGTTGGTCCTCCCCCCAAGATTGTGTGCGATCTTACTATTTGGTCCTCCCCCAACTTGTGTGCTATCTACTATTTACACTCCCCCAAGTTGTTGTGCCGATCTTCTATTTTGGTCCTCCCCCAAACTTGTTGTGCTGATCTTACTATGTTGGTCCTTCCCCAGCTTGTTATGGTGACTTACTATGTTGCCCTCCCTCCCAGCTTGTTGTGCATATCTTACTATGTGGCCCCCCTCCCCTCCCAGCTCTTCTGCTGATCTTACTATGTTGCCCTCCCCCAGTTGTTGTGCTGATTTTACTAGTTGGTCCTCCCCTACTTGTTGTGCTATTTTATATGCTGGCCCTCCCCAAGCTGTTATGGTGATCTTCTTTGGCCCTCCCTCCCCCAGCTTGTTGGCCGATCTTACTATGTTGGTCCCCCCCAACTTGTTGTCATATCAACTTGTTGGCCCTCCCCCCCCCCAATTTGTTGTGATGACTTCTTGTTGCCCATTCCCCCAAGCTTCTTGTGTTCTTACTATGTGGTCCTCCCCCCAAGCTTGTTTGCGATCTTACTTGTTGGCCCTTCACCCAACTTGTTACGGTGATCTTACTATTTGGCCCTCCCCTCATGCTTTTGTACGATCTTACTTGATGGTCCTCCCCCAAGCTTGTGGCTTTACTATGTTGGTCCTCCCCCCAGCTTCTGTGCTGATCTTACTATGTTGACCCTCCCCCAAGCTTGTTGGCGATCTCTAGTTGGTGCTCCCCCAAAAGCTGTTGTCCCTGACTTACTATGTTGGTCCACCCCCAAGCTTGTATGGTGATCTTACTATGTTGGCCCTCCCCTCCCCAGCTTGTTGTGCTGATCTTACTAGTTGCCTCCCCCCAATTTGTGCTCGTCTTCCTATGTTGGTCCTCCCCCAAGCTTGTTGTGCTGATCTTACTACGTTGGTCCTCCCCCAAGCTTGTTGTGCTGATCTTACTAGGTTGGTCCAACCCCCAAGCTTGTTGCGCTAATCTTACTATGTTGGCCCTCCCCCAGCTTGTTGTGCGATCTACTATGTTGGCCCTCCCCCCAAGTTTGTTGTGCTGATCTTACTATGTTCGCCCTCCCCAAGTTTGTTCTGCTGATCTTACTATGTTGGCCCTCCCCTCCCAGGTTGTTCTGCTGATCTTACTATGTTGGCCCTCCCCCCCAAGTTTGTTGTGCTGATCTTACTATGTTGGTCCTCCACCAAGCTTGTTGTGCTGATCTTAATATATTGGCCCTCCCCCTAAGCTTGTTATTGTAATCTTACTATGTTGGCCCTCCCCTCCCAGCTTGTTGTGCCGATCTTACTATGTTGGTCCTCCCCCAAGCTTGTTGTCATGATCTTACTATGTTGGTCCTCCCCCCAAGCTTGTTGTGATGATCTTACTATGTTGGCATTCCCCCAAGCTGTTTGGTTGATCTTACTATGTGGTCCTACCCCCCAAGCTTTTGTGCTGATCTTACATGTTGGCCCTTCCCCAAGCTTGTCTATGGTGATTTCATATGTTGCCCTCCTCACCCAGCTTCTGTGCGATCTACACTATGTTGCCCTCCAACCAAGTGTTATTGTGCTGATCTTACGCTATGTTGGATCCCCCACCAAGCTTGTTGTCTGATCTTATATGTTGGTCCTCCCCCCCACTTGTTGTGATGATCTTACTATGTTGGCCCTCCCCCACGTTTGTCTGATCTTACTATGTTGGTCCTCCCCCAAGCTTGTTGTGCTGTCTTACTATGTTGGCCCCTCCCCCAAGCTTGTTATGTGACCTTACTATGTTGGCCCTCCCCTCCAGCTTGTTGTGCTGATACTATGTGGCCCCCCCCAAGTTTGTTGTGCTGATCTTACTATGTTGGTCCTCCCCCAAGCTTGTTGTGCTGATCTTACTATGTTGGCCCTCCCCCAAGCTTGTTATGGTGATCTTACTATGTTGACCCTCCCCTCCCAGCTTGTTGGCTGACCTTACTATGTTGGCCCTCCCACCCAAGTTTGTTGTGCTGATCTTACTATGTTGGTCCATCACCCAAGCTTGTTTTGCTGATCTTACTATGTTGGTCCTCCCCCAAGCTTGTGCTGATCTTACTATGTTGGCCTTCCCCAAGTTTGTTCTGCTGATCTTACTATGTTGGCCCTCCTCTCCCAGCTTGTTGTGCTGATCTTACTATGTTGGTCCTCCCCTAAGCTTGTTGTGCTGATCTTAGTATGTTGGTCCTCCCCACCTAAGCTTGTTGTGATGATCTTACTATGTTGGTCGTCTCCCCAACCTTGTTGTGCTGATCTTACTATGTTGGACCTCCCCCAAGCTTGTTTGCGATCGATCTATTGGCTCCTCCCCCCCCAGCTTGTTGCTGATCTTACTATGTTGGCCGTCCCCAAGTTTATTGTGCTGATCTTACTATGTTGGCCCTCCCCCAAGCTTGTTATGCTGATCTTACTATGTTGGCCCTCCCCTCCCAGCTTGTTAGTGTGATCTTACTATGTTGGCCCTCCCCGCAAGCTTGTTGTGCTGATCTTACTATGTTGGCCCATCAACCACGCTTGTTTTGCTGATCTTACTATGTTGGTCCTCCCCCCAAGCTTGTTGTGCTGATCTTACTATGTTGGCCCTCCCCCAAGCTTGTTATGGTGATCTTACTATGTTGGCCCTCCCCTCCCAGCTTGTTGTGCTGATCTTACTATGTTGGTCCTCCCCCAAGCTTGTTGTGCTGATCTTACTATGTTGACCCTCCCCCAAGCTTGTTGTGCCGATCTTACTATGTTGGTCCTCCCCAAAGCTTGTTGTGCTGATCTTACTATGTTGGTCCTTCCCCAAGCTTGTTATGGTGATCTTACTATGTTGGCCCTCCCCTCCCAGCTTGTTGTGCTGATCTTACTATGTTGGCCCTCCCCTCCCAGCTTCTTGTGCTGATCTTACTATGTTGGCCTCCCCCCAAGTTTGTTGTGTTGATCTTACTATGTTGGTCCTCCCCTAAGCTTGTTGTGCTGATCTTAATATGCTGGCCCTCCCCCTAAGCTTGTTATGGTGATCTTACTATGTTGGCCCTCCCGTCCCAGCTTGTTGTGCCGATCTTACTATGTTGGTCCTCCCCCAAGCTTGTTGTCATGATCTAACTATGTTGGCCCTCCCCACCAAGCTTGTTGTGATGATCTTACTATGTTGTCATTCCCCCAAAGCTTCTTGTGTTGATCTTACTATGTTGGTCCTCCCCCCAAGCTTGTTGTGCTGATCTTACTATGTTGGCCCTCCACCCAAGCTTGTTACGGTGATCTTACTATGTTGGCCCTCCCCTCCAAGCTTGTTGTACTGATCTTACTATGATGGTCCTCCCCCAAGCTTGTTGTGCTGATCTTACTATGTTGGTCCTCCCCCAAGCTTGTTGTGCTGATTTTACTATGTTGGCCCTCCCCCTAAGCTTGTTATGGTGATCTTACTATGTTGGCCCTCCCCTCCCAGCTTGTTGTGCCGACCTTACTATGTTGGTTCTCCCCCAAGCTTGTTGTCATGATCTTACTATGTTGGCCCTCCCCCCAAGCTTGTTGTGATGATCTTACTATGTTAGCATTCCCCCAAAGCTTGTTGTGTTGATCTTACTATGTTGGTCCTCCCCCCAAGCTTGTTGTGCTGATCTTAATATGTTGGCCCTCCCCCCAAGTTTGTGCTGATCTTACTATGTTGGTCCTCCTCCAAAGCTTCTTGTGCTGATCTTACTATGTTGGCCCTCCCCCCAAGCTTGTTCTGCTGATCTTACTATGTTTGTCCTCCCCTCAAGCTTGTTGTGCTGATCTTTCCATGTTGGTCCTCCCCCAAGCTTGTTGTGCTGATCTTACTATGTTGGTCCTCCCCCGAGCTTGTTGTGCTGATCTTACCATGTTGGTCCTCCCCCAAGCTTGTTTTGCTGATCTTACTATGTTGGTCCTCCCCCAAGCTTGTTGTGCTGATCTTACTATGTTGACCCTCCCCCAAGCTTGTTGTGCTGATCTTACTATGTTAGCCCTCCCCCAAGTCTGTTGTGCTGATCTTAATATGTTGGCCCTCCCCCAAGCTTGTTGTGCTGATCTTACTATGTTGGCCCTCCCCCAAGCTTGTTATGGTGATCTTACTATGTTGGCCCTCCCCTCCCAGCTTGTTGTGCTGATCTTATTATGTTGGCCCTCCCCCAAGGTTGTTGTGTAGATCTTACTATGTTGGTCCTCCCCCAAGCTTGCTGTGTGATCTTACTATGTTGGTCCTCTCCCCAAGCTTGTTGTGCTGATTTTACTATGTTGGCCCTCCACCAAGCTTCTTATGGTGATCTTACTATGTTGCCCCTCCCCCCAAGCTTGTTGTGCTGGTCTTACTACGTTGGCCCTCCTCCCAAATTTGTTGTGCTGATCTTACTATGTTGGCCCTCCACCCAAGCTTGTTGTGCTGATCTTACTATGTTGGTCCTCCCCCCAAACTTGTTGTGCTGATCTTTCCATGTTGGTCCTCCCCCAAGCTTGTTGTGCTGATCTTACTATGTTGGTCCTCCCCCGAGCTTGTTGTGCTGATCTTACCATGTTGGTCCTCCCCCAAGCTTGTTTTGCTGATCTTACTATGTTGGTCCTCCCCCAAGCTTGTTGTGCTGATCTTACTATGTTGACCCTCCCCCAAGCTTGTTGTGCTGATCTTACTATGTTAGCCCTCCCCCAAGTCTGTTGTGCTGATCTTAATATGTTGGCCCTCCCCCCAAGCTTGTTGTGCTGATCTTACTATGTTGGCCCTCCCCCAAAGCTTGTTATGGTGATCTTACTATGTTGGCCCTCCCCTCCCAGCTTGTTGTGCTGATCTTATTATGTTGGCCCTCCCCCAAGGTTGTTGTGTAGATCTTACTATGTTGGTCCTCCCCCCAAGCTTGCTGTGCTGATCTTACTATGTTGGTCCTCTCCCCAAGCTTGTTGTGCTGATTTTACTATGTTGGCCCTCCACCAAGCTTCTTATGGTGATCTTACTATGTTGGCCCTCCCCCCAAGCTTGTTGTGCTGGTCTTACTACGTTGGCCCTCCTCCCAAATTTGTTGTGCTGATCTTACTATGTTGGCCCTCCACCCAAGCTTGTTGTGCTGATCTTACTATGTTGGTCCTCCCCCCAAGCTTGCTGTGCTGATCTTACTATGTTGGTCCTCTCCCCAAGCGTGTTGTGCTGATCTTACTATGTTGGCCCTCCCCCAAGCTTCTTATGATGATCTTACTATGATGGCCCTCCCCTCCCAGCTTGTTGTGCTGATCTTACTATGTTGGCCCTCCCCTAAAGCTTGTTATGGTGAGCTTACTATGTTGGCCCTCCCCTCCCAGCTTGATGTGCTGATCTTATTATGTTGGCCCTCCCCCCAAGGTTGTTGTGCAGATCTTATTATGTTGGTCCTCCCCCCAAGCTTGTTGTGCTGATCTTACTATGTTGGTCCTCCCTCCAAGTTTGCTGTGCTGATCTTACTATGTTGGTCCTCTCCCGAAGCTTGTTGTGCTGATCTTACTATGTTGGCCCTCCCCCAAGCTTCTTATGGTGATCTTACTATGTTGGCCCTCCCCTCCCAGCTTGTTGTGCTGATCTTACTATGGTGGCCCTCCCCCCAAGTTTGTTGTGCTGATCTTCCTATATTGGTCCTCCCCCAAGCTTGTTGTGCTGATCTTACTACGTTGGCCCTCCCCCAAGCTTGTTATGGTGATCTTACTATACTGACCCTCCCCTCCCAGCTTGTTGTGCTGATATTACTATGTTGGCCCTCCCCCAAGTTTGTTGTGCTGATCTTACTATGTTGGTCCTCCCCCAAGCTTGTTGTGCTGATCTTGCAATGTTGGTCCTCCCCCCAAGCTTGTTGTGCTGATCTTACTATGTTGGCCCTCCCCCAAGCTTGTTGTGCTGATCTTACTATGTTGGCCCTCCCCCAGCTTGTTGTGCTGATCTTACTATGTTGGCCCTCCCCCCAATTTTGTTGTGCTGATCTTACTATGTTGGTCCTCCCCAAGATTGTTGTGCTGATCTTACTATGTTGGCCCTCACCCAAGCTTGTTGTGCTGATCTTAATATGTTGGTCCTCCCCCAAGCTTGTTGTGCTGATCTTACTATGTTGGTCCTCCCCCAAGCTTGTTGTGCTGATCTTACTATGTTGGTCCTCCCACAAGCTTGTTGTGCTGATCTTACTATGTTGGCCCTCCCCAAGTTTATTGTGCTGATCTTACTATGTTGGCCCTCCCCTCCCAGCTTGTTGTGCTGATCTTACTATGTTGGCACTTCCCCCCAAGTTTGTGCTTATCTTACTATGTTGGTCCTCCCCCAAGCTTATTGTGCTGATCTTACTATGTTTGTCCTCCCCCAAGCTTGTTGTGCTGATCTTACTATGTTGGTCCTCCCCCAAGCTTGTTGTGCTGATCTTACTATGTTGGTCCTCCCACAAGCTTGTTGTGCTGATCTTACTATGTTGGCCCTCCCCAAGTTTATTGTGCTGATCTTACTATGTTGGCCCTCCCCTCCCAGCTTGTTGTGCTGATCTTACTATGTTGGCACTTCCCCCCAAGTTTGTGCTTATCTTACTATGTTGGTCCTCCCCCAAGCTTATTGTGCTGATCTTACTATGTTTGTCCTCCCCCAAGCTTGTTGTGCTGATCTTACTATGTTGGCCCTCCCCTCAAGCTTGTTGTGCTGATCTTACTATGTTGGCCCTAACCTCCCAGCTGCGCTGATCTTACTATGTTGGCCCTCCCCCAAGTTTGTTGTGCTGATCTTACTATGTTGGTCCTCCCCCAAGCTTGCTGTGCTGATCTTACTATGTTGGCCCTCCCCCCTAGCTTGTTGTGCTCATCTTACTATGTTGGTCCTCCCCCCAAGCTTGTGCTGATCTTACTATGTTGGACCTCCCCCAAGCTTATTATGGTGATCTTACTATATTGGCCCTCCCCTCCCAGCTTGTTGTGCTGATCTTACTATGTTCGCCCTCCCCCAAGTTTATTGTGTTGATCTTACTATGTTGGCCCTCCCCCCAAGCTTGTTGTGCTGATCTTACTATGTTGGTCCTCCCCAAGATTGTTGTGCTGATCTTATTATGTTTGCCCTCACCCAAGCTTGTTGTGCTGATCTTACTATGTTGGTCTCCCCCAAGCTTGTTGTGCTAATCTTACTATGTTGGCCCTCCCCCAAGCTTGTTGTGCTGATCTTACTATGTTGGTCCTCCCCCAAGCTTGTTGTGCTGATCTTACTATGTTGGTCCTCCCCCAAGCTTGTTGTGCTGATCCTGCTATGTTGGCCCTCCCCCAAGCTTGTTGTGCTGATCTTACTATGTTGGCCCTCCCCCAAGTTTGTTGTGCTGTTCTTACTATGTTGGCCCTCCCCCCAAGCTTGTTGTGCTGATCTATGTTGGCCCTCCCCAAGCTTGTTGTGCTGAACTTACTATGTCGGCCCTCCCCCAAGCTTATGCTGATCTTACTATGTTGGCCCTCCCCCTAAGCTTGTGCTGAGCTTACTATGTTGGCCCTCCCCCAAGTTTGTGCTGATCTTACTATGTTGATCCTCCCCAAGCTTGTGCTGTTCTTACTACGTTTGCCCTCCCCCAAGCTGGTTGTGCTGATCTTACTATGTTGGTTCTCCCCCCCAAGCTTGTTGTGCTGATCTTACTATGTTGGCCCTCCCCCAAGCTTGTTATGGTGATCTTACTATACTGACCCTCCCCTCCCAGCTTGTTGTGCTAATCTTACTATGTTGGCCCTCCCCCAAGTTTGTTGTGCTGATCTTACTATGTTGGTCCTCCCCCCAAGCTTGTTGTGCTGATCTTGCAATGTTGGTCCTCCCCCCAAGCTTGTTGTGCTGATCTTACTATGTTGGCCCTCCCCCAAGCTTGTTGTGCTGATCTTACTATGTTGGCCCTCCCCCAAGCTTGCTATGGTGATCTTACTATGTTGGCCCTCCCCTCCCAGCTTGTTGTGCTGATCTTACTATGTTGATCCTCCCCCAAGTTTGTTGTGCTGATCTTACTATGTTGGTCCTCCACCCAAGCTTATTGTGCTGATCTTACTATGTTGTCCCTCCGCCCAAGCTTGTTGTGCTGGTCTTACTATGTTGGTCCTCCCCAAGATTGTTGTGCTGATCTTACTATGTTGGCCCTCACCCAAGCTTGTTGTGCTGATCTTACTATGTTGGTTCTTCCACAAGATTGTTGTGCTGATCTTACTATGTTGGCCCTCACCCAAGCTTGTTGTGCTGATTTTACTATGTTGGTCCTCCCCCAAGCTTGTGCTGATCTTACTATGTTGGTCCTCCACCCAAGCTTATTGTGCTGATCTTACTATGTTGTCCCTCCGCCCAAGCTTGTTGTGCTGGTCTTACTATGTTGGTCCTCCCCCAAGCTTGTTGTGCTGATCTTACTATGTTGGCCCTCCCCCAAGTTTGTTGTGCTGATCTTACTATATTGGCCCTCCCCCCCAAGCTTGTTGTGCTGATCTATGTTGGCCCTCCCCAAGCTTGTGCTGATCTTACTATGTTGGCCCTCCCCCCAAGCTTGTGCTGAGCTTACTATGTTGGCCCTCCCCCCAAGCTTGATGTGCTGATCTTACTATGTTGGCCCTCCCCCCAAGCTTGTTGTGCTGATCTTACTATGTTGGCCCTCCCCAAGCTTGTTTTGCTGATCTTACTATGTTGGCCCTCCCCCCAAGCTTGTTATGCTGATCTTACTATGTTGGTCCTCCCCCCAAGCTTGTTATGCTGATCTTACCATGTTGGCCCTCCCCCCCAAGCTTGCTGTGCTGATCTTACTATGGTCGCCCTTTCCCCCAAGCTTGTTGTGTTGATCTTGAAGAATTGAGACACTTATGCAACATACGGGAATCTTTATTGAAGAAACGTTTCGCCACACAGTGGCTTCATAAGTTTTATACAAAGCAGGAAGGTATAAGGAGAGGAGGAGTTTGAGGTAATCAGTCCCTCAGCCTGGAATCGATGTGTTCAGTCCATCAATCTTGTAAAAAGTACAGCTTAGGGCCGTAGCAGTGGCCTATATACTGTAGTCAGGTGAGGCGAAGCAGGAGGCGAGGTCATAGTGGAACCATCCACTAGTCTAAGTAGGTGTTCGTCCAAAGATTGGACAAGTACGAAGAATCCTTTGTATCAAGATCCCATGATGATGCAGTGTCTGACAGATGTGATGAATGGTTTTCATCACATTTACTGATCTTACTATGTTGACCCTCCCCCCCCCCCACAAGCTTGGTGCGCTGATCTTACTATGTTGGCCCTCCCCCCAACCTTGCTGTGCTGATTTTTCTATGCTGGCTCTTCGCTTCCCTCTACCCTCCAAATAATATAACGTTTATATGAAACGTTAATGTTATTTTAGATTTTGCCGCCGAAGCGGCTAGCTTATTGCGCACCTTATTTTTAGCCTGTGTACGGTAGCACAAAAGCATATGGATATACAACTGGCCTAGGAACGATGTTCCAAAAAGTGTTTTAATAGGAATACATTTGGATTTATTCTGCTGCTAGCAAAATTATAATATTTACAAAATGTAAAGTCGTGACTAAATTATGTGTATTATGTAACCATGTGAAACGTCAGAGGCTTCAACCACCTTCCGTGGATAGAACCTCCGATCTTCCTGACGGGAAGCTAGAGTGTGATTTTCCGACCATGCCAGGTTTTTAGACTTAGATTTTGCCACTGCAGCGGCTAGTTCATTGTGCCCCCCCCACATCCATCCTCAGGACGCTAGCGCAAGAGCATATGCATACACAAAAGGCTTAGAAGGTAGGCCACAAAAGTTTGCCAAAAAAGAGAAAATATGTCTCCCTAGCACTAGGCCACAAAAGTTTGCCAAAAAAGAGAAAATATGTCTCCCTAGCACTAGGCCACAAAAGTTTGCAAAAACAGAAAATATGTCTCACTAGCACTAGGCCACAAAAGTTTGCCAAAAAAGAGAAAATATGTCTCCCTAGCACTAGGCCACAAAAGTTTGCCAAAAAAACAGAAAATATGTCTCACTAGCACTAGGCCACAAAAGTTTGCCAAAAAAGAGAAAATATGTCTCCCTAGCACTAGGCCACAAAGTTTGCCAAAACAGAAAATATGTCTCACTAGCACTAGGCCACAAAAGTTTGCCAAAAAAGAGAAAATATGTCTCCCTAGCACGGGGCTTAATACGACCAGCTCCATGGAGCTCTTGATAGTTGGGGCGAGACCTTCCACTGGCTTGCGCCCCGATCTCGCATCCCTCATTTACTTTTACGTCTCTCCATACCACTTTACATATGGTTTAATACGTGGGGCGCAGTAGTGAGTTGACTAAGTTGGTTCGATACGCTGGGTTCAGCAGGGAGTTGACTAGTTTGTGGTTCGATACGCTGGGTGCAGCAGAGAGTTGACTAGCTTGTGGTTCGATATGCTGGGTGCAGCAGAGAGTTGACTATCATGTGGTTCAATACGCTGGGTGAAGTAGTGAGTTGACTAGCTTGTGGTTCGATTTGTTGGGTGAACTAGTGAGTTGACTAGCTTGTTGTTCGATACGCTGGGTGCCACAGAGAGTTGACCAGCTTGTGGTTGGGTACGCTGAGTGAAGTAGTGAGTTGACTAGGTCGTGGTTGGATAAGCTGAGTGAAGTAGTGAGTTGACCAGCTTGTGGGTGGGTACGCTGAGTGTAGTAGTGAGTTGACTAGGCTGTGGTTGGATACGCTGAGTGAAGTAGTGAGTTGACCAGCTTATGGTTGGGTACGCTGAGTGTAGTAGTGAGTTGACTAGGTTGTGGTTGGATACGCTGAGTGAAGTAGTGAGTTGACCAGCTTATGGTTGGGTACACTGAGTGTAATAGTGAGTTGACTAGGTCGTGGTTGGATACGCTGAGTGAAGCAGCGAGTTGACTAGCTCGTGGTTCGATACGCTGGCTACAAGACTGTGTTGACCAGCTAGTATTTTGCAGTGGTGTTAACACATTTTGTTTTAAACACGACTGCAGGAATAACAGAATTTGAAATACATGCTGCATCCTGTACGAAGTGTCCTAATTACCCACACTGTTTGGTACGATCCAAAAGCTGAGCGAGATGGGTAGAAAGCAAAGGCTAAAATATTAGAGTAAGTACCCGGATGTGCATGCTGGAACTCAGCGGTATTCCTGATGTCCTCACTGCGTGCGATTTTCATTGTTAAAGTAAGTTAGACAAATCCTGGAGTGGGAAATGTTTTAAAGCACACCTGCAGTCTCCCTCAAAGTCTTTACAACCCAAATACAGGAAACATATTCACCATCATTTATTTAATAGCTGTCTTACCAGAAGTTGAGAGATATCACAATTCAAATGATCCTTCAGAGTCCAGACACTGTACTCCTCATCTCCAAGACTCTAGTCTAGCTGCCCAGACAACTTTTGTTCCGAGTAGGGAAATTAGATCTAACAAAAATGATCCCAAATGGATGAGCAATAGATTAAAACACCTCAGTGGTCAAAAGAGAGGCATATATAGGCGTATCAAAAGAGGGGATGGGCAGTTAAGAAATCAATATATTCAATTAAAGAGAGAAATAAAAAAAGGAATAAGAAAAGCAAAAAGGGATTATGAGGCTAAGGTCGCAAGGGATTCAAAGACTAACCCAAAAGGGTTCTTTCAGGTATACAGAAGTAAGATT
>NC_069420.1:32543868-32561368 GCF_026875155.1 Cherax quadricarinatus
GTGGCCAATTGTTTTGCCTGACAGTGATCGAATATTTGAACCCGACTTTCGAACTGGACTTCTGGAACTTTATGTACGTGGGTGCTTAGCTGTACTGGGTGTTTAGCTATACTAAGGTGTCTCGCAGCTCGATTGCTAGTGCACTCAGCTCACACACTAAGGTCCATGGTTCGATCCCCGGTAAGGATGGAAACATTAGGACATGTTTCCTTAAGACTCCTACTGGCCATGGTTCACTTATCTGTAAAATGATGAGAGTCGCATCCTGAGGACAAAATTGACCTAATTTTCCCTAATTGCTCTGCATAACAAGGGGCTTTCTATATAGTATGTCACTGATGTCAGGCCTGTATACATTGTACACGCACTTGTAGAAATAAAGATTATGTACGTGGATGGTTAACTGCACTTAGTGTATGTACGTGGGTGGTTAACTGTACTGGGTGTATGCTCGTGTGTAGTTAACTGTGCTGGGTGTATGTACGTGGGTGGTTAACTGTACTGGATGTACATGGGTGGTTAACTGTACTGGGTGTATGTACGTGGGTGGTTAACTGTACTGGGTATATGCACGTGGGTGGTTAACTGTACTGGGTGTATGTTCGTGTGTAGTTAACTGTACTGGGTGTATGTTCGTGTGTAGTTAACTGTATTGGGTGTATGTACGTGGGTGGTTAACTGTACTGGGTGTATGTTAGTGAGTAGTTAACTGTACTAGGTGTATGTACGTGGGTGGTTAACTGTACTGGATGTACATGGGTGGTTAACTGTACTGGGTGTATGTAGGTGGATGGTTAACTGTACTGGGTGTAAGTATATACGTGGATGCTAAACTGTACGGGATGTAATCACCAATTTGTGTTAGCTGGGGTCGAGATTCAGCTTCTGGTCCCACTGCTGTGTGTACGAGTGTAGGTATAAGGGTGTGTATGTGTATGTGGTACAGTAATAGGTAGTATATAAGAGTGGGTGTGTACATGTGGTACAGTATATGTAGTATATAAGAGTGGGTGTGTACATGTGGTACAGTATATGTAGTATATAAGAGTGGGTGTGTACATGTGATTCATGGTAAGCAGGCAAAGTCTGCCTAATTACACAATTCTGTGTATATAATAGTTAATGTAGGCTCCAGACGGTCTAATTGACCCTGTGCTTCTTCTGATTTAATAAGTGCAATTAACATGTTCTTCTTTCTTAATAAAATACTCTCATGTTTTTGTGTACGTCCTGCCTGTGTTTACACTGTAGCACTGCCTGTGTGTACATTGTAGCACTACGTGTGTGTACATTGTAGCACTACGTGTGTACACTGTAGCATTCTGTGTGTATATTGTAGCACCATTCGTGTGTGTACACTGAAGCACACCAGTTCTGTATACATTGTAGCACTCTACCTGTGTGTACGTTGTAGCATTATTCCCGTGTGTACATTGTAGAACTATTCCATTGTGTACATTGTAATACTCTGCATGTGTGTACATTTTAGCACTCTACCTGTGTGTACATTGTAGCAATATGCCTGTGTGCACATTGCAACACTCTTCCTGTGTGTATACTGCCTGTGAGTACATTGTAGCACTACCTGTGTAAACATTGTAGCACTCTACCTGTGTGAACATTGTAGCAATATGCCTGTGTGTACATTGCAACACTCTTCCTGTGTGTATACTGCCTGTGAGTACATTGTAGCACTACCTGTGTGAACATTGTAGCACTCTACCTGTGTGAACATTGTAGCATTCTACCTGTGTGTGCATTGTAGCACTGTGTGCACATTGTAGCATTCTACCTGTGTGAACATTGTAGCACTCCACCTGTTTGAACATTGTCTGCAGCACTCTGCAAGCAATGTACACAAGCAGATTATGTACCTTGATTAGTAGCAGATAATTATGTGCCTTGATTAGTAGATTATGTACCTTGATTAATAGATTATGTACCTCGATAAACAAATACGAGAATATTGGTTGGTGTAAATACATACCACAACCACTACCAACCACGGCAACCACTACCAGCCACAGCATCAACCACCAGCTACATCAACAACCATCAACTACCAGCCACAGCAACAACCACTATCAGCCACAGCAACAACCACTATCATCCACAGCAATAACATCCAGGTACAGCAACAGCCACTACCAGCCACAGCAGCAACCACCAACTACCAGCCACAGCAACAACCACTATCATCCACAGCAATAACATCCAGGTACAGCAACAGCCACTACCAGCCACAGCAACAACCACCAACTACCAGCCACAGCATCAACCACTACCAGCCACAGCAACAACCACTATCAGCCATAGTAATAACCACCAACTACCACCACAGCATCAACACTACCGCCACAGCAACAACCACTATCAGCCATAGTAATAACCACACTACCAGCTACAGCAACAACCTTAACTACCGCCACATCAACCATTAACTACAGCCAGAGCAACAACCACCATCTACCAGCCAGAACAACAACCACCAACTACCAGCGAGGCCAACAACCATCAACTACCAGCCAGAGCAACAACCACCAACTACCAGCCAGGGCAACAACCACCAACTACCAGCCACAGCAACAACCACCAACTACCAGCCATAACAACAACCACCAACTACCAGCCACAGCAACAACCACCAACAACCAGCCACATCTGCAATCACTACCAGCCACATCAACAACCACCAACTACCATCTACAGCAAAGACATCCACCCACAACTAATTACCGCAGTCTACCTACAACAACTATCACCTGGTACCAATTACCATCACTACTAACCACTGCCACCAACATCACCATTAACCACCAATCATCAACACCACTACCATTAACCATCAATCACCAACGCAACCATTAACCACCAATCATCACCACCGCCATTAACCATTTATCATCACCACCACTATTAACCATCACCACAACCCTAACCACCAATCATTAACATCATTAATCACCAACCATCAATGCACCTATTAACCACCAATCAACACAATCATTAACCACCAACCATCACCACCAATCAACCATTAACCAACCACAAACACGCTCCAGCACTCTACCTTACGAGTGTAGCAGAGAACAGTAACAAGAGTTACAACCCACGAACAATTTAGCCATGTTGTAACTAAGGTTCGTAGCATTAAAACACAGGTATATAGAATTTATTGCAATTTAGATATTTTGTCAAGTTAGTTGTAACAATGTTGACACAGCCATCGGTGAAATTAATGTTGCCTTTGATGTGTCGACTGAGTTATGATGTGCTGCTTTTGTGACGGTGGATTCACTGATGTGATGTGTATCATTATACAATATTGTCTTTATGGTACGTATTATATTCACTCACATGATGAGTGCCACTATACAATACTGTCTTTATGGTATTATATTCACTCACATGATGAGTGCCACTATACAATACTGTCTTTATGGTATTATATTCACTCACATGATGAGTGCCACTATACAATACTGTCTTTATGGTATTATATTCACTCACATGATGAGTGCCACTATACAATACTGTCTTTATGTTATTATATTCACTCACATGATGAGTACCAACACACAATACTGTATTTATAGCATCGTATTCACTCACATGAGTGCCACTATGCGATAAGCTCGTTCCTTGAGACAAAACTCTGTAAATAATAAAGTCTACTCAGTTACTGTAATTTTCTTATTGCATTTTAAAGCCATTAACCACAAATACTTCTAGAAAATTAAGGTATAAATTTGGAAGTCATCACCAATTTAAAGAACGTAACTGACAATGCTGAGATTTTGATCTGAACCTGACAACAAAATATATGTTATCATGACTGTCTGGAGTTTTGAGACTCTCTGATCGCGGGTTCTATCCCCGCCCGTGGTATGGTTTATATGTTATCAGTTGTAACAGTATCAATGTTAACTAACATTACGTGGAGTATTAGTGTTAATGATAACTTACATTACGTGCAGTATTAGTGTCAGTGTTAACTAACTTTACGTGCAGTATTAGTGTCAGTGTTAATTAACATACGTGCAGTATTAGTGTCAGTGTTGAAGATTTTATGACTGGTATGAACATCACCGTGAGACATGAAGTGCTATAGATTTATTAGTGAGAATGCACTAACTGCTTCACATTAGCATGTGATGGCATACTCATCTAGTTTTACTCACTAAGCTGTGTTTGCTGCGGTCGAGATTCAGCTCCTGTCCCCTCCTCCTAGACTACTTTGGTCCTTATCAATAATTTTTCCTGACTGGGCCTTATCATACCTACACTTAAGAGTTGTGTATTGAGTCTGCATTCCTCACTTCATCAACCAAGTCATCTTGAGACTAAGGAAATATTTCCTTACATCCCTGTAATACACCTGTGTCTTCAGCTTTTACCTGCGTTCCACTGATCCTAGTCCCTACCTGCTCAACCAATTCTCCTAAGATTGTGTATGCCGTTATCGTGTCTCATCTTGCCATTCTCTCTGCCAAGACTTTTAGGTTACGTTCCTTCAACTTCTCCTAGTAGTGTGTGCCTCTCGGTTCTGAAATTAATTCAGTGGCACATTCTTGCATCTTTTCGCGCTTCTACACGTGGGCTCTATGCTGGGAGCCCACGTGGTTGTGGGTTCTATGCTGGGAGCCCAGACCTAGTTGTGCGTTCCATGCTGGGAGTCCACACCTGGTTGTGCGTTCCATGCTAGGAGTCCACACCTGGTTGTGCGTTCCATGCTGGGAGCCCACAACTGGTTGTGGGCTCCATGTGGGGAGCCCACACATGGTTGTGAGCTCCATGTTGGGAGCCCACACATGGTTGTGAGCTCCATGCTGGAAGCCCACACCTGGTTGTGGGCTCCATGCTGGGAGCCCACACCTGCTTGTGGGCTCCATCCTGGAAGCCCACACCTGGTTGTGCGTTCCATGCTGGGAGCCCACACCTGGTTGTGGGCTCCATGCGGGGAGCCCATGCCTGGTTGTGAGCTCCATGCTGGGAGCCCACACCTGGTTGTGGGCTCCATGTGGGGAGCCCACACATGGTTGTGAGCTCCATGTGGGGAGCCCACGCCTGGTTGTCAGCTCCATGCTGGAAGCCCACACCTGGTTGTACGTTCCACGCTGGGAGCCCACACCTGGTTGTGGGCTCCATGCGGGGAGCCCACACCTGGTTGTGAGCTCCATGCTGGAAGCCCACACCTGGTTGTGGGCTCCACGCTGGAAGCCCACAGCTGGTTGTTGGCTCCATGCTGGGAGCCCACACCTGGTTGTGGGCTCCATGTGGGGAGCCCACACATGGTTGTGAGCTCATGTGGGGAGCCCACACATGGTTGTGAGCTCCATGCTGGAAGCCCACACCTGGTTGTGGGCTCCATGCTGGGAGCCACACCTGCTTGTGGGCTCCATCCTAGAAGTCCACACCTGGTTGTGCGTTCCATGCTGGGAGCCCACACCTGGTTGTGGGCTCCATGCGGGGAGCCCACACCTGGTTGTGAGCTCCATGCTGGAAGCCCACACCTGGTTGTACGTTCCATGCTGGGAGCCCACACCTGGTTGTGGGCTCCATGCGGGGAGCCCACACCTGGTTGTGAGCTCCATGCTGGAAGCCCACACCTGGTTGTGGGCTCCATGCTGGAAGCCCACAGCTGGTTGTGGGCTCCATGCTGGAAGCCCACACCTGGTTGTGGGCTCCATGCTGGAAGCCCACACCTGGTCAATGCCGTATGCAAAGTTTTGAAAGCATCTTTGCTTAAGTGCCTGAATCCTGTTCTGAGGTTCGCAAATTTTGCATACGTCGCCGACGTTATACTGTGTGTGTAATTCTGGCGATATGCACTTTCTCTCCGCCCATGCTGTACTTTTGCGTCCGCTCTCTCACCTCCTTTCCCAAATCGCTCGATCTTGCATTACTATGAAGAAATAAGCAGTGAGGAAGTAGTAAGAGAAGAGGAAGGCTGAGCAGAAAGATGGGAAAAGAAGGAGAGGGAGAAGAGGAGGAGGGGAAGAAGAATATTAACCAGGCAGGGAAATAAACCAAAATAATAACACACTTCGTAAAATTCTATGTCTTAAGATTATCCGTGAAGGAGAAGGCTCCCGCAAGCTTTTTCGCCCACGAAACCCTTACAGTATTGATATCACCGTATTAAGAGCAATACACGGGTGTGGCGATGGTCGCATGCGGGCGTGGCGATGGTCGCAGACGGCCGGCGTCATGCGGGGCTCTCCCAGTCTTAATATCCTTCTCGCAGAGTTGAGGGTTACTTGTGAACTGTTCCAGCTGCGGTATTGTGACTTTTATACTTCCGTATAGCCTGCTACAGCGGGAGTGATGGTTTAGTTCCCTCATGCCAGCCAGCAAGGCTCTGACGGTACTGTGTAAATAAATGTGATTATGGCTGGGACATAATGGTGATGGTAGAGTACCTTTCAATACTCTCTGCCTTCCTTTATTCCTCCCTCTCTCCTTTTCTCTCTCTCTCACTCTCTCAATTTATTTCTCCCTCCGTCTCTTTACTTACGCCCCACTTTACCCTTCCCCCCTCCTCCCTCCCTCTTCAGCACGTCCCAATTATCTTTCTCATCCCCTTTCCTTTTTTAATATATCAAGTGCAAAATGTTTAAAATTAATCACAAATGAAATTACATAAAAAAAACATACCATGGGCGGGGCTTGAACTCGCAGTCAGAGAGTCGTAAAACTCAAGACCGACGCGTTAGCCACTGGGCCAGCTGGCTAACAATATGAATCATCCAATTAGGTATATTTATACACCACAGGAAAGTTAACATAGGCACCACTGTGATCGCAAATACAAGCTTTTACAGACGAATCTCCAGCCAGCGTGGCCATTACGAACTCTAGCTCAAGTCCCTTTAAAGCCGCCATCGTGACTCACGAAATCGTAATGACAAGATTGCAAATAAATCATACCACGAGCTGGGCTTGAACTTGGGGTTAGAGAGTCTTCAAACTCCAGACCGACGCATTAGCCAGCCCATTGGTTAACGCATGAACTCTTGGTTTATACAATGAGCACTTCACACCCCCATGGAGGAGGTATTTAATACAATGTTTCTGAAAAGACTCCAGATAAGGCCCATCAAATCAATTGCAAAACCAGCTGCTGAAGAAGTAATACCTCGCCTAACTTGCTAGCAAGAAAATATCACAAATTATGTACAAGAGTCCACAGGCAGGGCTGTGTCTGCTGTAGATAAGAAGTTAATTATCCATGTTGAGCTGGGCAGAAAAAAATAACTGAGTTTCTGCATTATAAACTGAGTTGTTTGCCATCTTACCAACACTGCAGTTAACGTTTGACAGAGAGCTTGACTCCTTGATCATTACCAGTCATTCGTCAGTGAAGGCACCTGACTCGCATAACGCAAATATGCTCATTGGAAAAGCCAGGTATAGATATTAAAGAAAATCATGAAGGCATAAAAACTGATTACCTAATGAACCAGGCTGTAATTGCTAGCTGTCAGTTGGTCCACATTACCATCACAGCATGGCCGATCTGGGACTTAGATAATGAAGAGATTTAGTTTCTTGAGAAAATCTACGTTCGTCTGTTTGGGTTTGACATGGACTTGCCAAGCATGCGCCAGTAGGCCTGCTGTGGTGTTCCTTATTTTCTTATATTCTGGAAGTATGTTTAATATCTGAATAGTTTTTTTTTTTTTACCTTGTACAGAGTTGGAGCAGGATGAAGAACGCCAGTGATGCACACTCATGTCATCCTAGAGAGTGATGCACACTCATGTCATCCTAGAGAGTGATGCACACTCATGACATCCTAGAGAGTAATGCACACTCATGACATCCTAGAGAGTGATGCACACTCATGTCATCCTAGAGAGTGATGCACACTCATGTCATCCTAGAGAGTGATGCACACTCATGTCATCCTAGAGAGTGATGCACACTCATGACATCCTAGAGAGTGATGCACACTCATGACATCCTAGAGAGTGATGCACACTCATGACATCCTAGAGAGTGATGCACACTCATGTCATCCTAGAGAGTGATGCACACTCATGTCATCCTAGAGAGTGATGCACACTCATGACATCCTAGAGAGTGATGCACACTCATGACATCCTAGAGAGTGATGCACACTCATGTCATCCTAGAGAGTGATGCACACTCATGTCATCCTAGAGAGTGATGCACACTCATGTCATCCTAGAGAGTGATGCACACTCATGACATCCTAGAGAGTGATGCACACTCATGACATCCTAGAGAGTGATGCAACTCATGACATCCTAGAGAGTGATGCACTACTCATGACATCCTAGAGAGTGATGCACACTCATGACATCCTAGAGAGTGATGCATACTCATGACATCCTAGAGAGTGATGCATACTCATGACATCCTAGAGAGTGATGCACACTCATGACATCCTACAGTGATGCACACTCATGTCATCCTAGAGTGATGCACACTCATGTCATCCTAAAGTGATGCACACTCATGTCATCCTAGAGAGTGATGCACACTCATGTCATCCTAGAGAGTGATGCACTCATGTCATACTAGAGTGATGCACACTCATGTCATCCTAGAGAGTGATGCACACTCATGTCATCCTAGAGAGTGATGCACTCATGTCATACTAGAGTGATGCACACTCATGTCATCCTAGAGAGTGATGCACACTCATGCACCTAAGTGAGACATATGATCTAGGATGCACATCATGTCATCCTGAGTGATGATCACTCATGCATCCTAATGAGTGGAGCACTAGTCATAAGAGTGATGTCACTCATTCATAGTATCAGATGTGACTCTTTAGCTAGTAGTGATGAACCTTCTCTAAGTTGAGCTAGTATGATATGAACCTTCCTAAGTTGACCTAGTATGATATGAACCTTCCTAAGTTGAGCTAGTATGATATGAACCTTCCTAAGTTGAGCTAGTATGATATGAACCTTCCTAAGTTGAGATAGTATGATATGAACCTTCCTAAGTTGAGCTAGTATGATATGAACCTTCCTAAGTTGAGTAGTATGATATGAACCTTCCTAAGTTGAGATAGTATGATATGAACCTTCCTAAGTTGAGCTAGTATGATATGAACCTTCCTAAGTTGAGCTAGTATGATATGAACCTTCCTAAGTTGAGATAGTATGATATGAACCTTCCTAAGTTGAGATAGTATGATATGAACCTTCCTAAGTTGAGATAGTATGATATGAACCTTCCTAAGTTGAGATAGTATGATATGAACCTTCCTAAGTTGAGCTAGTATGATATGAACCTTCCTAAGTTGAGCTAGTATGATATGAACCTTCCTAAGTTGAGCTAGTATGATATGAACCTTCCTAAGTTGAGTAGTATGATATGAACTTCCAATTGAGTAGTATGATATGAACCTTCCTAAGTTGAGCTAGTATGATATGAACCTTCCCAAGTTGAGCTAGTATGATATGAACCTTCCTAAGTTGAGCTAGTATGATATGAACCTTCCCAAGTTGAGATAGTATGATATGAACCTTCCTAAGTTGAGCTAGTTAGATATGAACCTTCCTAAGTTGAGCTAGTATGATATGAACCTTCCTAAGTTGAGCTAGTATGATATGAACCTTCCTAATTGAAGTTGTATGACTCAAGTGAGTATGATATGAACCTTCCTAAGTTGACTAGTATGATATGAACCTTCCTAAGTTGAGCTAGTATGATATGAACCTTCCTAAGTTGAGCTAGTATGATATGAACCTTCCTAAGTTGACCTAGTATGATATGAACCTTCCTAAGTTGAGCTAGTATGATATGAACCTTCCTAAGTTGAGCTAGTATGATATGAACCTTCCTAAGTTGAGTAGTATGATATGAACCTTCCTAAGTTGAGCTAGTATGATATGAACCTTCCTAAGTTGAGCTAGTATGATATGAACCTTCCTAAGTTGAGCTAGTATGATATGAACCTTCCTAAGTTGAGCTAGTATGATATGAACCTTCCTAAGTTGAGCTGTATATGACCTCCAATGACTAGTATTGAACCTTCCTAAGTTGAGCTAGTATGATATGAACCTTCCTAAGTTGAGCTAGTATGATATGAACCTTCCTAAGTTGAGCTAGTATATGAACCTTCCTAAGTTGAGCTAGTATGATATGAACCTTCCTAAGTTGAGCTAGTATATGAACCTTCCTAAGTTGAGCTAGTATGATATGAACCTTCCTAAGTTGAGCTAGTATGATATGAACCTTCCTAAGTTGAGCTAGTATGATATGAACCTTCCTAAGTTGAGATAGTATGATATGAACCTTCCTAAGTTGAGCTAGTATGATATGAACCTTCCTAAGTTGAGCTAGTATGATATGAACCTTCCTAAGTTGAGCTAGTATGATATGAACCTTCCTAAGTTGAGCTAGTATGATATGAACCTTCCTAAGTTGAGTACTATGTATGATATGAACCTTCCTAAGTTGAGCTAGTATGATATGAACCTTCCTAAGTTGAGATAGTATGATATGAACCTTCCTAAGTTGAGCTAGTATGATATGAACCTTCCTAAGTTGAGATAGTATGATATGAACCTTCCTAAGTTGAGATAGTATGATATGAACCTTCCTAAGTTGAGATAGTATGATATGAACCTTCCTAAGTTGAGATAGTATGATATGAACCTTCCTAAGTTGAGATAGTATGATATGAACCTTCCTAAGTTGAGATAGTATGATATGAACCTTCCTAAGTTGAGATAGTATGATATGAACCTTCCTAAGTTGAGATAGTATGATATGAACCTTCCTAAGTTGAGATAGTATGATATGAACCTTCCTAAGTTGAGATAGTATGATATGAACCTTCCTAAGTTGAGATAGTATGATATGAACCTTCCTAAGTTAGTAGTATGATAGAACTTCTAGTGATAGATGTAAACCTTCCTAAGTTAAGCTAGTATGATATGAACCTTCTTAAGTTGAGATAGTATGATATGAACCTTCCTAAGTTGAGATAGTATGATATGAACCTTCCTAAGTTGAGATAGTATGATATGAACTGTTGCAACCCCTGAATGGGTTACAATGATTATTATGTATATATATAATGTATATTATCTTTTCATATAATTTTATATTGCTTATATTTGCGATAATAGCTAAATCGTAAATATATTGCTTTATATTCGTATTTGACTTATGTTGTTAGGATGTACATAATATGTGCTCAGTTCAAGTCTTGATTGTCAAACTACTGTAATTATCGCTTGTCGCTCGTTATACTGCCGGCTTCTGAGCTGTGCTGTCCACGGGGCTATCACGTGATCGAGGGGGGGGGTGTCCTCACCTCTCGTGAAGTATTTAGTATGCTCTACACTCGCTTGGTGGTTGGACAGATTGTCTGTCTCATTATTCTTGTTAGTTCTGTAGAACTCTGTTCACAGAACATTGTATAGACTTCGTGATTTTCGACGTTGTACTGAGGTTGTGTGTCACATAGACACTCTGAGCATCTCAGGTCCTTAGCTATAGCTTCTGACCTAATTTGTACTGGTTTCTGTGTATTGTCACAGTCGGGTTTTTCCTATGCTGAACTTAGATTCAGTAGTATGGGAGTTTTGTAACTTTTGTGGAGGATCTGCAGATGGTCCCTACTTAGTGTCGTTATATTATCTCCTTGATCCTGATTGTGTCGCAGTCGCTTGTTATATGGCTATTGGGCTTAGCATTTTTTCATTGTTCAGCAGACTGTTCTGGTTGCCAGTCGGTCAAGAAGTTAGTTTATTTGAGGACTTTGTCAGTCACTTGTTTAAGTCTAGTTGAGTCGTGAGACATAGCGAACTACTTAGAGCACTTACACACATACACACTTTCTTGTACATATTTGTAATACTTATTAATGTTAATGTACCAGACGGTACTTAAGAATTATAAATGTGATATGTGCTTTCAGCACAATAATATTGAACTCGAGAGATTGATTTTATTTTGATTGCTGTGATTAATTTAATTTGATAATATACCTCTAGACTTAATAAATTTATTAAATTTTAATTTCTCTAGTTAGTAGCCTACCAGTTGTAATCCTGAAGCACTATTGAATCTTAATGAATTTTAATGGATAATTGGACAAGGATACTGACTACTTGTTACGAAAACCCAGTAACAGGCTGGATGCTAGAAGGGCAGTCCTTTCTAGTATTCACTGGAGATCTCTAAGCTTTTAGAATCGCGTTTTTTGTAACATGAACCTTCCTAAGTTGAGATAGTATGATATAAACCTTCCTAAGTTGAGATAGTATATGAACCTTCCTAAGTTGAGATAGTATGATATGAACCTAAGTTGAGATATTATGAATAAACCCCTTCCTGTTGAATAGTTGATATGACCTCCTAAGTTGAGATGTAAGAACCTTCCTAATTGGGAATAGATAGAACCTCCTAATTGAGATAGTATGAATAACCCTTTCCAAAGTGGATAGTATATTGAACCTTCCTACTAAGTTGAATAGTAGATATAACCCTTTCCCTTTTAATTGAGATAGTAATATGAACCTTCCTAATTGAGGATATGATTAAACCCTTCCTATAATTTGAGATAGTAGATAAACCTTCCTATAAGTTGAGAAGTTATAAAAACCCTTTCCCTAAGTTGACATATGTATGAACCTTCCTATAAGTTAAAGTGATATAACCTTCCTAAGCGGATAGTATGATATCACCTTCCAATTTGAATAGAAAGATATAACCTCCTACTAAATTGAGTAAAAAGATTGAACCCCCCACTAAGTTGAATAGGATATATAAAACCTTCCCTGTTAATTGAGATAGTAGATATGAACCTCCTAAGTTAGATAGCATATATAACCTTCCGCTAATGAGATGTATAATTAAACCGCTGCTAAGGGTGAGCTAGTTTTTAAAAAACCTTCCTACAAGTTGACTAGTATGAATGAATCTTCCTAGTAAGTTATATATAAATATAAACCTTGTGCAAAGGGGGTATTATATAACCTTCCACTAATTAGCTAGTATGATTGAATTTTCCCTAGTAATTGTATAGTATAAATAAATTTGCTGCAAGGGGCTAGTATGATATAACCTTCCTACAAATTGAGATAGTATGATATGAACCTTCCGTTAATTTTGAGATAGTAAATATGAACCTTGCTGCTAAGGTGGTAGTTGATAGACCCCCTACTAAGTGAGCTTTAGTTTAAAACCCTTTCCTACAAATTGAGCTATAAATGACCTTCCTACAAATTTTGACTAGTATGATATAAACCCTTCCCTACAAGTTGATTGTATGAAAAAAACCCTTCCTAAGTTGAATATATGATATAAACCTTCCTACTAAGTTGAGATAGTGTGTATGAACCTTCCTACTAAGTTGAGTAGTAATATGACCCCCTACAAAATTGAGGAAGATGATGGAACCTTCCTCAATTGAGCTAGTGTTTTGCCTTCCTACAAGGGGAAATAGAAAGATAGAACCTTCCTACTAAGTTGGGGTGTATAAGGGAACCCTTCCTACAATTTGGCTTAGAAAAGTATTCTTCCTACTAAGTGGGGGTGGTATCCCGCAAGGTTCACCGAAGGTTTCTGACACTCCAGACTAGCAATCCACCCCCGCTTTTCCACAAAGATCAAACACCTTGAATATACGGAAAGCTCTTACCCTATCAAGCTTTTTCAAAGCCAAATTTACACCTCCCCGTCCTCAACCAGGATGCGACCCACAATAGTCAACTAACAGCCAGGTATCTATTTACTGCTCCCCCTCCCCCTCCTCAAACAAGAAGGGGCCTACAACAACAACACCCCCGTACGTATTTTTGTTAAGAGGGAAATAACTGAGGGAGAGCTGACCAAAATCTCCCCCGCCCCCCGGGCTGAACCCAGGGTTTTTAGGTTGTGAACCGAAAAAGCTACTAGTAAATGCACTTCATCGCCGAGTCCTAACACTCTCGCACTATAATCACTCCTGCTGTATTAGTAAATAAAAACTTTAGATCATTATTTTATTAAAAATTCGCCCGGGATTTTCCCGGGCCCGGGGCCCTTTTTTAAATTGGCCCGGCCTTGGCTCCCTGTCTTCTGGTGAGACCAAGTTTCCCCTGGGGGGAGGCACAATACCCCCTTATTTTGGGACCAACGCCCCCCGGGCTGGCCACAACTAGGCCCCTCGGTCGCCATCCCCTCCCCAAGGGGGTAGGGGGAAAGACAGGGTTGTGAGCTGCAAACTTCCAGGCACCTACCCTACCCTAGAAGGGCGGGCTGGTGTCATCAAAATCTTTAGTGTATCGACGAAACAACAAAGTAACCTGTCATCCCTGGCTCTGCAGGCCGCTGCGAGCCGCTGACAGCAACAGGCTGGTTGACCAAACACTAGACAAAAAAGTCTGGCCTTATTCTGAGAGTAGAGGGGAATGAACTATAGAAACTGGCCAAAGGTATGTCACAGGTAAATATAACTTCTAGTTCCTCCTATAATAGTAAATTTTGGAGTAGGATTATAGTATTTGTCTAAACGTTATTTGAGTCGTATCGTAGAATTAATTAATTGTAACATCCATTGTTGCAACATTTTAAATATGATTATTTAAAATGTTGCAACAATCGCTACGACATTTTTCAGTCTCCGCTACGATATTATCAATAACCTCCGCTGCGATATTTTCAGTAAACATTTTTTGCTACGTTATTTAACTCTGACACAAGCGCCAAACTTCCAAACTTAACGTCACTTCCTTTTTTCCACAATTCATTCCCTCCTCCTCCCTGTGAACGTCTTTCATCAACCCCTTCTCCCCTGTATGTACATCTTTCCCCAACTCCTTGCTCTATTTGTGTATGTCTTTCCCATTTCTTTCATTGCCTGTATGCGTCTTTCCTCGCCATTTCCTAACTGCGTAAGCATTTCCCCTCCCTCCCTTCTTTGTGTACGTCTTCTCCAACTCCTACCTCTCTGTACGTCTTCTCATTCCCCTCTTCACTTACGTATGAAGACATATCTCATGAGTTTCCCTCTGGCGTTAATTAAGCAATCAGCCGGGACAATAAAGCAGTAAAATAAATAGATGCATTAAATACCGCAAGTCCTCTGTGCAAGGTAATTGTCAGGAATATCTACAACCCCTGCATGACTCCACGTACACACACACCTGATCTTACAATTAATAAGTTAAAAGCTCATACAGCGCTTGGGAAATGGGAGGCAATCAGGCCTAATCCAAAGGGAAGGGCAGCTTCCAAGTTCTTGGATCAAGAACCTCCCCTCACATGGAGCAAGTGTGCTCTAAAGTTCCTCAAAGAGCCGGGTGAAAAACTCATCATAGAAATCAAGGACCACAGGGCGGCCAGCTTCCTCTTTCAGAGGCTCAGTGTTGCGATTCAGAGGGTAAATGCCTGCAGCATTCTGGGCATGCGGCCCACCGCCGGGAAGCTGTACGAAGTATTCGAGATGTAGCTCTGAGTTATCTATGTTGTTTTACTCCCTACTGCATTTTTGTCAATGTATTTTGTCTTTAAAGCACATATAAAATATAGGGGCTGGTACTAGAAAATTTTCAAGCAGCTTCAGGGAGAACCTTGAGTTTTCCCTGAAGCAAGTTTATTCTTTTCTCTGAGGATGACGGCCCCCAGGACAGTTCCAGAGGTGGGACCTCCCTCTCCCTCTCTCTCTCTCTTTACTCATTACTCTCATTATCTATATATATATATATATATATATATATATATATATATATATACATATATTATATATATAATCAATAAAATCACAAAACAAGTGATTTTGAATCATTAACAGAACAGAGGCTGGCCAGGACTCAATCCTGCATTCCCATGCCCAGCCCCATGTGAAATGGACAAAGTACACATCACTCTATCCACTGGACCACCATCCTTAAACACCCGGGTCCAGCAGTACTGAACGTATTATCCTGATGCAAGGACATTCGTGCTTGTGGAACCTCAGACACTTGTTTCTTGATTTCATTGATATATCGATTGCTCGAGAAGGCTGGTACACCAAACAGGATGAGGTTAAAATTAATCTTTGAGGCTCCATGACCACGAATGTCCTTGCATACGGATAACACGCTCAATACTGCTGGGCACCCGGCGTTTAAAGATGGTGGTCCAATGGATAGAGTTATGCGTAGTTTGTTCAGTTCACACGGGGATCGCGTCCTGGCCAAGCCGCAGTTCTGTTAATGATTATAGATTATAGATTATATATATATATACATATACATAATATATATATATATACATATACATAATATATATATATATACATATACATATACATAATATATATATATATATATATATATATATATATATATAATATATATATATATATATATATATATATATATATATATTAGGGTGGTAGGGGAAGTGGAATATTCAAACGGCTTCAGGAAGAAATCCAAATATTCTTCCTTGAAGCCTTTTTATCCACTTCTCCGAGGCTATGGGTCCCACAATTTACACCAGAGGTGGACCCCATTATATAAATATATATATATATATTATATATAATATATATATATATATATATATATATATATATATATATATATACACGAAGAATGAGTATACACGTAGTGAGAGCTATCACATTCTATATGATAGTTACTTTATCAAGACAAAAACTAGTCACGTTTCTCTACATTCAGCACCTAATGGAGTTTCCAAGGTTTGATTTAGAGTGTATTTAAAACACTATGCAAAACAAGCATATATAGGTGAGAACATTTCGACTTGAAAGGATCTTTACCAAGTCATACAAAATGTATGCACTTACTGCATATACTCCTAGTAGGGGAAGAAGATTTGAGTGAAATCGTTGGAGTGGGTCTTATCTTAGGACGGCGCAGCAATGAAGGATGTATACTGAACAATGTTGTTGAGCTGTCATCTGATTTCTTGTCGACGTTTGCCGCAATATTGTACAACCCTTTTACCAAGTATGTCTATAATAGGATGTAAGTAAGCCAGTGGCCTACGTACGCTAAATGCACCTTGGTTCTGTTCAATATTATTCTGTGAACTAATTAAGGCAGTTTCAATTTATTTTCTTTTGGCCCTGTTTCTTTGACAACGAGTCTAGCGTGTTGCCATGCCAAAATGTGTGAATTTTATTTGATGAATTACGCATGTATTGTTGATGTTGTGGGTTCCACTAGCGTGTGGGTGTTCTTTAATTCTGGTGTTTAGCTCCAATCATGTCTCGCCAATGTTTGTCAAAATCATCAGAGGAAATGATGCATAATCCGTCAGTAACGTTGTCCTGACTGTTGGATTCTGTTCTCGTTAAGTTTCTATTAATTTTGGAAATGATGGCTGCGACATTCGTTCCACTTTCTGCAAAATCTGTGTGATAACTGTAGCATTACGTGCGGGAAAAATAAACCCTCTAAAGCAATCATCAACGACTCTGGGTGATATTTTTTGGGTCCTTTGTCTAAAATCTTGAAAGAAATGTGAAGGATAGTGTAATACAGCTAATATGTTACTTATGATGCAA